>BSBN01001580.1:1200000-1800000 GCA_027924645.1 Cunninghamia lanceolata | reverse complement strand
CAAAAGTGCTTAAGGCACTTAAAAGTGTTAAGCACTAAGTGCTTATAAAGTGCTTTGAATTTATTTTATTTTTAAATTTTTTTTGAAAATTTTACCAAAAAACTGCTTTGATCTACATGTTGGGGGGCCAAAACAACCCTATGGTAAATGCTTTTTCCCTGAATGCTCCCATTACCAAAATTGGGAAAATTTTATATGAAAATTCATTTTTTGGCTTTCTGGACTTAATACCAAGGTCCTTTTTGGCAAAAATGCTCCATATGAAAGTTAATCGCTAGATCTGAGCTTCAAACCCCCATTCTCAATTGTGTCAAATGATCTCCAAATCAGATGAAATGAAAGCCAATCTTAACTTTCTTGAGCCTCCTAGACCTATTGGAATAGTCAAAACACTGCCAGTATAACTAGAATAGCTGCAATCACCTAGATCTCACAAAACACATATGCAAAATAAAGAGGTTAATGGGTTTTGTTAAATCCTTTTTTATTCTCTAGATCATTAAAAACACAAGAAAAGAACATACGTGATTTACAAGATCTCACAAAGAACTCAATCTCTTAATCAAGAATCTAAGAACTCATAACTCTCAAAATAAAAGCTTGGATACCATGTTAGAAATCTGAAACATATGTATAACCCAAGAACTTTTTAAGAGAGATTCTAAGCTACAAAAGTTGTCAATGCATAAACAAAAGAAAACCAATGATTTTGAGAGATATGCAAATGTTAGGATGACAAAATTGCATTACAATCTCAAAGAAGAAGCTATAAAAGATTGACAAAATTTCCATACAAAGATGCAAAATACAAGCTAGGTAGTGAGTTTATATAGACCAGGGAGAGGGGTGGAGCTGGCAAAACTGACCAATAGGGAGAGACCACCAAATGATATAAACATAGTAAATGTAACTCCCTTGTAGGATTTTGACACCTCAAATGATACACTCACCTAATTAAACTCACTTTATTAACCTAAGAAAGCTTAATAAAAGTGTAGGAAAAACCTAGGAAATAGAAAAAATAAATAACCCACTAGGAAAATAAAAACCTACACTAACACATGGAACCCATGAGAACCACTTTTTTAATGAACATTGTGTCTACAACCATGACAATGCCCATACAAAAGGATTCCATGCTAGAAGGAGGAGACACATGAGAAATAGTACAAGGAGCATTGGCCTAGTGCTCAATAAGTGTCTACAACTTGGAAACTTCCTAAGTAGGTTTATTGGTCTCCACCTAGATTTGTAAGATAAAATTACAACATATAATGGATTTAGCATACAAAGAGAAATGAGCATTCACTATGGAACCTAAAAATAACTTAGTGTTTTTCTATCTCACCGTATGTTTAATAGAATTTTCACTCTAAAAGCATGTCAAGTTGGGGTAAATATCACATGCATATTAGCACAGTTACTTAAAAGAATCATATGTTAGGAAAAAAACTCTGGTTGACAAGGGTTGAAGAAATCATATATCCAATTCCAAGCCACTTGGGCCCATGGTTAAAATCATAAGAGGTACTTGAGAGTTTACAAATATATCCATAGAAAGAACAAAGGGGGTTGGAAATACCTAGATGGATAAGGTGAGGTCCAATGAGAAGACCCTAATACAAGAGGCACCATGAAAAGTGACCTAGTTTGGGCTCCAAAATAGCAAACTAAATAGTTTAAATTTTTTAGTTCAATTGAGTGGTAGTGGGCTCAAGCTTCCACTTAATATTAAGTTTCTAAACCATGAGCAAGTGAGGAGAAAGTGAAGAATACTCCCAGAAGGGTTTGTAGTTCCTAAAGGGATTGTTTGGATACCACTTCTAGTCTTTCCACGAAGGTACAATGTATTGAATCCCAATCTTATGCAACATTTTTACAAGCATAAACTCTATAATGGTTTGAAATGACCCAAAATATTTGTTCCAAGTTTGTATCCAACTTGAAACTTTGGTCAAGATAGCCAGTTCTTAGTGGCTCTTGGAAAGAGGTCTGAAATGAAACAAATCCCATGCTTAAAGAGCTTTAGCACATGGACCTAGGGAACTTTAGAAAGAGATCAACCTATTGGTGCCTGCTACTAGTTTGGGTTTCGAGCATTTACATCCACAGGCATTTTTAGAAAAAAAAACCCAAAAATTCTAAGTCCTTCGGCCTATGTAGTTGCTTGTATGTATCTTTGTATATGCATCATTATTTGTATGTACATTTGAATATGCAAGCATGAATGTACAAGGTCAGGCCCGAAAATAAGTTCAATCAGCCTTCCAAAAGGTGAAAAATCAATTGTATGCATCGTTGTATGCATATCGGGCTTGTATGTGTCGTTCAAATGCATTTCTGGGCATGCAAAAGTGGTTGTATATCGCAGATTCCTGGAATATTTTGTGCTTGTATGTGAAAGATTGCGTGTATATGAGATTGTATGTTCGAATATACAAGGCATATATGTAAGGTCAACATACAATGGAAAATATACAAGAGGCCAATATACAAAGGGTCATCGGCGAGACCAGTCTCATCGGTAGCTAACTCCAAGGTTTCTCCAATCGGCCGATGAAGATGCGAAGGAAAATGTGCAAGGGACCATATACAAAGCAAAATATACAAAGGAAAGTGGGGTCTGCACATGCAAAGGTGATTGTATCTCATATACAAGTCGCAGGTGCAAGCAGGAGATACAAAGTCTGGGGCCCACCAATTACATGCAAAGGTGATTGTATCTTTGCACATATAATCGCATATACAATGCGATATACATTTCTTAGATACAAGGCCCGGACCTGAAATGGATATACATTCTGGTTGATAAAGGCACAAGTGTTTGTTTACATATTTGTTTGTATGTCCACGTTGTATGTTTGCACATACAAGGGTCTTATGCAAAGGGAAAGCATACAATTCAGATCTGACTAGAGAATCAAATGCAACAAATAATCATTTTGGGGTCCGCGGCTTGTATAATGAAGTGCTTGTATATGCCGCTATACAAAAGGAAAAGATACAAGCCAGATTTCAAAGGTTTTTTCCAATCCGATTGATAAATGAGTTGGAGTTTGACGTTGTATATTACATTTGTATATGCAATATACAAGGTGACATACAAAGAATGAGAATGCAAGCTGGACCCGATTGCAGTTTCAATTTGTTTCACAATGATTTGGGGTCTAACTTGTATGAAGGGTGATTGTATGTATACAATCTCATATACAACCGCAGGTGCAAAAGAAAAGATACAATGGATCAACGAGAGAGATGCAAACACACGATGATGGTGATCCAATGACAAGCTGCCACGTGTCCGAGAGCGGTTGTATGTATATGCTTTTGCATATATAAAAAATTTGAATGTGCTGTGGGTGGAAATGTGTAATGGGCAACAAACGCAAAATGTATGTCGCGATGTGAAAAGTCAAAGAAGTAAAAGCCGCCTGTGTGGCGTGATCACATTGGCTAGTGACTTTTCAAAGCAATTTGAAGCCGTAGATCTTAGCTGGAAGAAGGAAATCGATGGCCTGTTTCAAATGTCCAAGGAAGGAAAGATTTGTATGTGTCCGCGACTGCATTCCAGGTGGGAAGAACTTCAAAAGCACGCGAACCATTGCTACATCTTGAAATGGGTAGGTTGGCCATTAATGGCAGAATTGCAGAAGTATGGGTCTGAAGGGACAAGCCAGCTACCATTTTTAATGAAAAATCTCTAGGCGGCAGCACATCCCCCAATCTCACCTGCTCTTTCCTCTTCTTCTCTCAGCTGCATTGAATGTTTTGGGCACCATTCTGATGGTGCATTGTATCTGGCAGAATTTTGGGATGACATGTAATTAATTGTTGAGTACACATTCTTGCTATATAGCGAACTGTGTCACTCATTTTTCTGGTTGTTGAAGACTTGGGCATTTTTTGAAGAGAATAACAAAAAATAGAGCATTTCTTGGTTGTTTCTATCTCATTTTGGAGTTTATGAGTTGCATTCGAATGCACCTTACACATATATTCAGTTTCATTTTTGTTTTATATGAAAAATGCATTATTGCATGTGTTTAGTTGTTTGTCTCCATTTGTTGTATGCATCCCTTCTTTTGAATCTGGTTGCTAAGGGTTACTTAGATTCTAGGGTACAGATTTGTTGTATTGCCTGCTTGATCCCTAACTTCCATTCAAGGAGTGGATTAAACTGTTTTAGGTTAAGTATGAGGAAGAATGTATGGTAGTAGGGATATTTGTAAGTAGAGGAAGCTAAATACTTAGTCTTGGGTGGTGTTTGTAAGGTAAATACCAATTCTAACCCCTTGAAACTTGAATGCCAATGCAAATCATTCACTTGTATACATCTAGTTGAATCCTTGCCCTGAGATAGGCACCGGTCTGCCCTTGTGTAGTAGTTATGATCCAAAACCCCTTGTCTTGCATCCAAAATATTAAAACAAATAATTTCATACTTCCAACCTGTTAGTTTGTAGGAGTAGAAATAGGACCCCTGCATACTCTCATCCTCGACCAGTTAGATATGTCCAAGAACATTGTTAGCCTTGTGGTTTATCATGCAAATCTTGGTCCAAACATGAGAGTATTCTGCCTGTTCTGAAAAGCTAAATATTTTTGTCATTGGGTTAGTCAAAATTACATCTTTAGCTATAGGGATACCCCCCTTGGTGCGGCAGAACCATAAGTGAAGGGGAGGCAACTCACACAACCTCCTATGATTGTTGGCTAAATTTGCCTGTGCATTGGAACTGGCAAACCCTCTACTAATTCAGAGAGAAAGAACCAGCACAACCATAGCAAGTAGTCATAGGAGACCACCAAATTGATTACTAGTTGAAAGAAATCCTAGTCCTAAAATCATTCTCTTTCTGAACATGCCACAATTTAATAGATTCCTAAGCCTTCTAAATTCTTTTGGCAATAAAAGTGTCTTGAATTTGTATTTCCTCATTTAGGGTGAAAATGGAGTGAAGGCCTAGACCTTTCTAGGCATATACTCTATTGATTAAATATAAACATGAGTGAAGGCCTAGACCTTTCAAGATCAAGTAAATTTTTTGAATAGTTGTGGTGTGGTCTTTATTTTCTCCTATCTGTTGAACTCTAGTTTCCCCTTTAATGTATCCTAGCAGAGGGGGCACACTACCTATTTGGATTTAGTTCTAGATTGTATGTTTATGAAAAATAAATTGATGTAGCAGTAGAAATGACTAGTATGAATAAAGCAATTTTTTCTTGCAAAGGATTTGTTGCATTCGTGTTTATTCTAGAAGGATCTGCAATTATTATTCTTTGCCATGATGAGTTCAAGAAAATTATTTCAGCATTCCAAGGTCATGCCTTGATTTTTAGGTTCCTTGATCTTGAAGTCTCTTTGGAAGAATCAATTCTTTAGGCAAGAAAGCATCGAAAGACTCAAGAAGAATATCAAATCCAATCTTTGGCTAAAGGGTATTTCATAATTATTTTTAGAAATGAATCAAATAGAGATGGATATTTTGGAATAAATTAATATTTATTTTGAAATGTTGTCCTTTTACAAAGCATGACATGTGGATTTCAAATCTTCAAAGGAATTCCCTGTGAATATGCCTATTTCAATTCAAATATATGCTCTTCCTCAAGAGTTATAATCTCCATATCTCTTTGAGACAATTGATCTAGTTACTTTTGGCCAACCATTGATATTCAAGAGCACTCCATAGGTATGGTAAATTTGTTTATGCTAGAATATGTTTGGAAGCGATGTCTCTTCTCCCCTTCCCAATACTATCACTTTGTGTGCTAGAGATTTTGAATGGTCTTAAGCTCTAGATTATGAAATTCTTCCTTTTAGATGAAAAGGATGGCATGAATATGGTCATATCATTTTAGGAATGCCCGGTATTTCAAATAAATACCCAAAATAAGAAAAATAAAGTTGATAAAAAAATGGACACAAAGGGTGATGCAGGAGCACCCGGGCACATGTGATATCAACATCACCCAAAAATATTTTTAGTTGTTTATTTCATTTTTTTCTTCTCTTGGGTTTTTTTTAGCAGCTCTCCACAGTGGATGTGATATGCATAGTTAGAATTGCAAAGTTACAGTTTTGCTCTCGGCACCCAATAGGATAGTTTCAGTGAAACAATTGTTCGAAGCAATCTATGAGGTTTGGAGATAAACCCTTTGATAGGAAGAATCTTGAAAGCATTCTGGAATTACACGTAAAGATTTCACAGTTAAATTCATTCCAATTTCTAAGATTTTTAATTTTTGTGACTTATGCTGATAGTTTGGCGAAATCACAAAATCTTGAGTTTTGTGAAGCTTGAGGCTAAATGACTTGGCTGATAGTTAAGGATGGCCAACATCTTCATCCCTACAAGTTTTTATGATGTTTTGAGCTACTGGTAGGAAGTTATGGAAAATGTTTATGTCAAGTATGATAATGTTAGGATTAAGGTGCCATCAACCTTGTAAATTCTATGTAATTAATTACTCCTAATATTGTTTGTAAATCATTCATAAAGGATGAAGTATTCACCAAGTAGTGATCTTATTTCAGCCACATGTTTGATCCTAGTACTTGACGGATGTAGGTTATTCGAGGGGTGTAGGGGGATACCCCCTGTGGGGTCCGTGGGTTGTGTGCCCCAGTGGGAGTTCAGAGGCAACACCCATGGAAGCCACATTTTATATATAAATTTTCATTGTAAATCTGGACTATTCATCATTAGGTCATAGATCTGATGATAGAGGTTATGATGGCTTGTCTTGCCCTAGAAGGGAACCCCTTTATGAAGATATTGTATTACAACCATGTTAGAGTAGAGAGTATTACAGGTGCTGTTGGATTGAAGACTAAAGAGGAGATTGATAGTGTTGTATTATAAATTCTATTGAAGTTAATATAGACTGGTGCATCTCTTCTCATGTGGAGATTTTTCTTGAAAGGGTTTCTCCATGTAAACACTATGTTATGTGTTTGATCTTTTGTTCTAATATTTCTTTGTGTTGATTTCATACTATCTCCATTTTGGTTTCTCACTAGACTAATAGTTACAGTTGTAATCAGATTTTCATTCTATAGTTGTTCACCTTCATTTCTAACAAAACATACAAAACACACAAACTTGCAACAATCTGAAACCTATAAATTCTTTGAAGCTCAAACATGACCTCTAAATGATATTTCCCTCTTGAATCAAAGGATTTTCATCCTATGGTACTTGAAACCAATGGGTTTTCATAGAGTAGAAGAGATACTAGAATCATGGAATTCATTTCATAGATTATATTCTTCCACCCCATCTCACAAGCTTTCTCTAGAGCCACAAGGATGGCCCAGGCCAGCATATAATTATAAGTACCCAACCTCATTGTAGAAAAGAAACATAAGTGAGCATAACCAAAACCATCACACCGAACACCACCAATTCCAACTAGCCATAGATTATCCCAAGAGGAACCATTAGTATTAACTTTAAAAAAGACCAATGGGGGAAGAGACCATTTACCATCTCTTTTCACATTGTTAGAAGATTTAATCCTAGAGATAGAATGAATATAACCAACCAAAAGACGCAAATACAAATTCCTCAAGATCAAAAACTTAGAAGGGGTTGTAACTTCATCCAAAGAGCACTTAGCTACAAAATTTTCTTTTATTAAGTCTAAAATTTTCTCCCAAACATACCCAATAAGACGTTGATAACCATGAAAAATCTAGTGATTTATCTCAAACCAAATTTGTAATGTCTTAGGCCACCAAAGGAAACATGATAGGCACTGGAGTTTGTTAGTAATTTTCTCCGAATTGGCAGAGGGTTTGCCAGTTCCAATGCACGGGTAGATTCGGCCAACAGATTACGGGAGGTTACGTGAGCTACCTCCCCTTCACTTCTGGTTCTGTCGCACCAAGGGGGGTGTCCCTAATTGATAAAGATGTAACATTTACTCTCCAAATGATAGAAAGATTTAACTTTGTGATAATAGGTAGAATATTCTCATGTATGGACCAAGCTCTAAATGATAGATCACAAGTTGGTAACTTTCTTGGACATATATGACTGGTTAGGGATGAGAATATGTAGGGGTTCCTAATCCTACTCCTACAACTAATAGGGTGGAATTATGAATGGATTAAATTTGTGGTTTGGATGTAAGACAGGGATTTTGGATCATAACTACTTCACAAGAACAAACTGGTGCCTATCTCAGGGCAGGGAGTCAAATAGACGTATACATGAGGATGGCTTGCAACTAGCATTCGAGTTTCAAGGGGTCAGATTTGATGCTTGCCTTACAAACATCACCCAAGAATGGGTATTTAATTATCTCTGCTTACAAATATCCCAGTTGACATACAAGCTTCTCCATACCTAAACCTAAAATGATTTAATCCACTCCTTGAATAGAAGTTAGAGATTAGGCATGCAATACATAAATCTGTATTCTAGAATTTGAGAAACCCTTAGTAACCAAATTCAGAAGGAGAAATACATACAACAAGTGGAGACAGACAGAAAAGCACATGCAAGAAGCATTTTTCATATAAAATTAACACTAAAACTGAATATATGTGCAAGATACAACTCAAATGCAACACAAACTCCACAGAGATAAAACAGTCAGGAAATGCTCTATATTTCATTATTTTTCCCCCAAAATTGCCCAAGTCTTTTACAAGAAGAGTAACACAGTTTTGCTTTTATACCAAAACTATGTACTCAGCCAAAATTACAATGGTCAACCCAAAAATTAGCCAGATACAAATCATGAGAAAAATGGCGCTCAAAACAGTTAATGCTACAAGAGAAACAGGGAGAAGAAGCAGGTAAAATCAGGATCTGGGTTGCCACTTAGGGACTTTCCTCTTAAAAATGGTGGTTGACCTGTCCACCGTTGTCCCAAATCTTGCAGATGTCACCATTATTGCTCAGCTACCTACAGATCCTCAGTGGCATGCCTTTGGAGTTTTTCCCACCCAAACGCAGCCTCAGATGCAAAGAAACCCATCGCTGCAGCAAAATACAAAACCAGCCATCGATCATCTCCCCATCGCTGAGATCAAAGGTGCTAAAAAATGTTGACCAAGTCATCGGCCAATCAGATCGCACCACAGAGGCACCTCATGTTTCTATCGCTGGCTTTTCCTGTTCACATTTTACCTTTTTGCCCTTGTATATGCAAAAACATATGCATATACAATCACCACTGTTCGCCTTTCAAAATCCCTATATATGCAAAATGCATATAGATGTAACAGTTTAATATACAAGGTAGACCCCAGTCAATTATAGAGCAAATTGGAATTTTCAATCGGGTCCACGCTGCATCTTCTTTCCTTGCATATCTCAATGTATATCTGCATACACATTCACTTTATACATACAAGGTGCAGATTTCAAATTTTATAAAGCATTTTGAAGTTTCTTTGAAATCTGGCTTGTATCTAGCCTTTGTATCTTCATAATGTATATCGGCACATATACAAGCACCCAAATATACAAGCAGCGGACCCCAAATTTTATATACTGCAATTGGTTTATCCCTCGGGTCCGAAATGTATGTCTTCTTTTGTATATCAGCTTGTATGTGCAAACACACAAATCCCCTAACATACAAGCAAGGAATCTTCTAGGATATGCGATATAGATTCTCTCTTGTATGTCGCCAATGTATGTCAAACATACATTCAACCTTGTATCTGCTTCTCCTGTATGCCAAATATTCAAACATGTTTGTATATGCCCACGCGCCCTACCACATGTATCTCCTGCTGCTTTGTATGTTGTTGAATATACAAGGCCCCTTGTATCTTTTCATTGTATGTGCTGGCGATGAACCTTTACACTGTAGCAGATGTATATCGGGCCTCTTTGTATATTTCATTGTATAAACCCAATGTATGTTCAGACATACATTCATTTTTGCATCTTTTTCTTGTATATAGCTGTTGTATTTTAAAACATACAAGCCCGATATACAAGCAGACCTAATATACAAGCAACAATTTTTTTCAGGAATCTGCGGAAGATTCCCCCTTTGTATATGCACCCGATATGCATTCCAAAAGTGCATATAACTTATTTTTTCAAAGGCCGATAGAGTTTTCTGACCCGCCAATGCATATTTGACCTGCATGTATATACAAACACCTTTGTATATACAAAGATACTGCATACAAACTAATTTTTTCATTTTTTACAACTGTAGAGGCCGAAAATGTTGGAATTTTCTAGATTTTTGGGAAGGTGCCTACATATTTAAATGCTTGAAACCTGAATACTTATGTAGGCACCACCAGTGGCTCAAGCCTAAAACCCTAAACATAAATGATTACCAATAGAGTTCATCTCAAAATAGCCCAAAAATTAAACATAGAAGTAGCATAGACAAGGGATTTGTTCCAATCAAGCCACCACTACCTTCGTAAAACCCTTAGAAAAGGAGTACTGAAAGGAGATGAGAAACACAATTCTCATTATCCCCATGGGGAACACATTTGGAAGGACCTTTGAATCAACTCTTTCTTATATCAAGTCCCAAGTTAGAAATTTATTTTGACATAGTAGCCAAAGAAAGAAATTACACTTAGGCCAACAATAATTATTTTAGATCTTTTTCCACAAAGGGAAATCTTTGTACCAACTCTTTTCCTATTCTAAGATCTAGTATCCATGAGATACTAAATAAACTCCTATAGGATTATAGCCCTAAGAAATAACATCAAACCCTCCAGAGAACAACATGATTAATTAACCAAAATAGAAGAAAGTGCAACCTAGGCATCTAGATTGCCACCCAATGCCCAATTACTTAGATCCTTCCAATAAGAAATTTTAGATGCTCCAACCAAGTGAGAAGCCTTAAATTTAGAAACTTTAGACCAACTAGCATCCAAAAAGGCCATACTTAAAGGGAGGAGTTGGTGAAAGGAGGTAAGAATCAAGGGATGAAGGTCCCAAAAATCCATCCAAAAAGGAGGATTATGACCAAAATTGACAACCAAAAGGCCCATCATAATAAGTGACACACCCTTCTCAATGGTATCCCAAACTATAGAGTGTTTTCTAGCTAGATACATTCTTAGAATCTTAGCAACATTAACACCACAAATATTTGTAGCTAAGAAGTTTGGCCCAAGGATGGTCTTACTCTTTACACCATCTCTAATAAATTTTAGCCACCAAGGCATGGTTTTTAAACTAAAAATTGCCTAAGACCAAGACCATCATTTTTCTTAGGCCTAGAAACTTGGTCCTAGCTGATGAGACTCCATTTATGGGAGTCTAGATTCCCTACCCAAAGAAGCTTCCTAGAAAGGTAATCAAACTCCTTAAGAAATTTTTAGGAGCATAAAGTAGCAAAAGTCTGTAGACAGGAAGACCCTATAGTGCTACTAATTTGAGAAGGGTAAGGCACTACAAAATAGAAAACCATTTGAAATTCTAGTAATAAAGACATCCTCATTCTAAATCTATCAAGGACCATCTTCCATTGGAGTTGATTAGGAAAACCAACTAACAAGGGATTACAATGATAATCCAAAGGAAGTTGTCTGATTCTGAACTACAAAATAAGAAAAACTATTTGTTCAATGGCTAAAGGAGTATTAAGGGGAAATATATTTGACTTTCCTCATTAATCTACTGTCCCGATGATGCCAAATACATATCCAAGACATTCCTAAAACTAATAGCCTCTTAAATTTTAGCAACACCCATTAAGGTAGTATCATCCACAAATAGAAGATGAGAAAGAGGTTCAAGATCCCTAACCACCTTCCGCCCTTGTATCCTACCATTAACTCTCCAATTATTAAGGAACAATCCCAAATCCTCAATGATTAGAATGAAAAGATAAGGGGAGAGGGGATCACCTTGCCACAACCCTCTAGAAGCTAAAAAAGAGAAGGGATACTATTAATTAGAATAAAGAAGGAAGTAGATGTCACAGAACTCACGAGCCACTCAATCCACCCTAAACAAAAGCTAAAAGATGATAGAATATTCTTGAGAAAAGACCAACGGACCCTATCATAATACTTGGACATGTCTAACTTGATAAACATAGCTTTATCCTTAGACCAACCCATAGAATGAATGTCTTATGAAGAAAAAATAATACCATCAAGAATCTAACATTGCTTCACAAAGCTCCCTTGCTCAAGTGATATTAAAGAATCTAGAATCTATTTTAGATGATTAGAGATGTGTTTGGTAATGATCTTGTAGGAGCCATTATAGAGATTAATAGGGAAAATAGATCAAAATATTTAGCCCCCATTTTTTTAGGAATTAGAGCTAGAAAAGTAGAATTGATTTCTTTAAGCATCTTCTTATTATTCTAGGATGCATGCACAACTCTCAAAAGAGGTAATAGAAGAAATAGCGTTACCACTTCTCCTCTCTTTAACTAGATTACATAGAAAAGAGGTATTTTGATCTCCCTCTTGGAGCCAAGTAATTTGATATTTTTGCTTCCAAAAAATCTTCCCCCAAATGTCCCATTCATGGATCCCTTTAGAAAAAGAGGATTGTGCTAGTAGTCATTACATAGTCGTACAAAATTATCTAATCTAAAATGTAATATCATCCAAATTTTCCTACACTTATTTCTTCTACCAAAAAATGTTCCTAAAACCAAACTTGTTCCTATTGAGGGGTGTTTTGACACACTCATCAACATGCAGGTAGAACACAAAATGCACCACCTCTCCTAAAAGGAAACCAACCTGAAGAGATTGATAACCCCAAGGTCCCTAGTTATCAGATCATGATTGTTTTGGGTAGTTTAGCGGCCTATGTAGATATACCTATATAAGGGGTTGCAAGTAATCAAGTAAAAATATAGTTAATTGCATAATGAGATCAGTAAATCAAATAAATAATGCATAAACAAACTGCACTCCAATCATCTATTGCTAAAAAATAAATGTCTTCAACATTGTATTAGTAATAGAACACCTAAAAATCTGATTTGTAACAGTGATTTGTAAGTATTAAGATCGTAATCTAACCATAACCTACCTCTTATCTAACCAGATCTACAAAAAAAGAACAAAAGATAAGGGTTTATAGAGTAAATAAAATGAAAATAAGGAGGGTCATCTTTGTATCTAATTTGCAATCCATTATCTTGGAATATTCAATGAAATTTATTCAACCTACAATTTTATAACTAGTATTTCACACAATCATTTAAACATCATAGATGCAATATGCTTGTGAAAATTGTAAAGCAATTTAATAAAACTACCATAGTACATGTGCAAGTATTACACAATCTTTGACAATTCCACCATGAAAGATATAACATTCAACACTTTATTGAGTTTCACCAAACAATCCAAGTTTCAAAACAACAAATACAAATGAATCACCACCCAAAGTGTAGAACTAGCTTTGTCATTGGCATGTGACAACTTCCATTATAAATCCACACTATAAATTGTCTTTTGTCCTTGTCCTTGTGCTCTCAAAATTGCCCTCCTAGATCCCATTTAAAACAAAATAACACTCCTCTTTTAATAGAGGTGATATTTCATTTCACTCCATGACTAGGTCAACCTAATTCCAAATTTAGGACCGCCCTTATAGGGTAGGACCTAATGAAATTTACAAGTTACACTAAGATAAAGTAAGTCCTATTTGACCTCCCTATCAGTGAATTACATCTCAAAATCAAAGTTATTTCATTCTTGTCTTCCTTATGTACCTGTAGCTCTCCATCCTGTTGGCAAGAGACACTATATGGATTCATGATTGTTGTCATTGATGGCAACAAAGTTCATCCCACACATCCGTAGGACATGGTATGTCTCTACCGGAAGTCAGAGTGAAGAATGTTGTGGTCCAGTAAACAGGAACAGAGCATGTGGCGAGGTCTGACAGACAGGTCCGGATCTCTCAAAGGAAGTATCTTGGTAAAGTACGGATTTGGGGGAGTCAAGAGGACTATCTTGACTGATAGATTCCAAGGTTTGAGACTCCGGTGTGGAAAGGATAAAGAGATATGAATGCTTAAGTACCGGGATCCCAATTGGCAATGTGAACAGAGGAAGAACTGACTGGTAGAACATCAAACATTATTCCGGATGTGTTATTGATGTTGGTAAAGGTTATAAAGGCATGAATTATGTTTGGCCAACATGATTAATGATTTCCACAAGTATATCCTTGATTCGCATTACTTGGTATGCAAGGATTCAGCCGACAGATCAGAGTCTATTGAAAATATTGACTATTCCGGTGTCGACTAGAAAGATGATGAAATCAATTGTGCGGATATATATATAGGATGGATTTAGTTGTGAGAAGTGGTGTGGTGATATGTGAATAAAATCAGAGCAAAGTAAAAGCAGTAAGGAAGGTTCGGTATGTGAAAGGAAAGCAGCATAAGAGAAGAGGAAAGATGAAGTGCAGCAGATCAGTATACTGAGCCTAATCAGAACTAAACCCCAGCATATGTGGATGCTACGAATCAGTTCAAGTATTGTATAACATTCCTTTTGTAGATAGTGTGTCTCTTGTAGGCAGTGTGCCTTCTTGTGAGCAGTGTGCTCGGGAAGTGAGCCCTAATTGGCAAGTGCCATTTTGTATTTCCATTCTTCTAACAGAGAATACAATCTTTGGTTAATCACCCTGTGGTTTTCTCCCTTAATAGGGTTTCCATGTCAAAAATATTGTGTCATGTGTATTTCCATTTCATGGTTATGTTTGCTCATTTGAATTAATGTTACATTGATTATTAATAAAGTTCAGAAAGAGAAATAATTAGGATAACTGATTCACCCCCCCTCTTAGTTATCAACAATTGGTATCAGGGCCAAGTTCCTCCTAACAGAGCCTAACAGCTTGAGGAAGATCTGGGAATTCAAATGGATGCATATGGTTTAAGGGAGCAACTCAAGACTGCCCTTGATGATCTTGAACAATCTAACTCTAAAGTCAATGAATTAAAGGAAAGACTCAAACAGGCTGATGATTTCATGAGAGAACTAAAAGACAAATTAAGTCTCTCTATGAAAAAGAGAAAGGAGCTGCTTCAGCAATTGGCAAGACAAGGTGAAACAAATAATGCAAATGAAGAGCTGAAGGAAAAAACTGAGTTGTGTGAAAAGTTATCAAAAGAAATCATTATGGTAAGACATGAAATGGAATCAGGAGTCATGAAGTTTACCCAAGAAGTTGAAGAGAAATGAAAAACTAAAGATAATCTAAGACAATCTCTCAAGGAGAAATCAGAAGATTGCCACCAGATGGATAGAATTATCAGACATCTTGAATCTGATCTTGAAGATGCTAAAGATAATGAAGAAAAACTTGAGGATCAAATTGTCTCTCTCAAAAGGGATCTTCAAACAACAAATGAGTATAAAGAGCAATTCAAGATAAGTTCTGCTCAACTTGAAGTTCTTCTTGGAAGTCAAAAGAAGGTAGATGACAAGTGTAGTTTGGGATATGAGAAAGGAGAAAGCTCCAGATCCGGTCAGAAGAATTTTGGATTTGAAAATCCAAGGAACATGCCTAGAAGACTTCCGGTAAGACAACCTAATGCTCAAAGATATCCATCCTTCAATGGATACTACCACAACTATAATCACTTTGGTCACAAAGCTAATCAGTGCCAAAAGAGAATGAATCAAACTAACTCATCTTTCTCCGGACAGTGTTTTAACTGCAAAAGGTATGGTCACAAATCTCATGAATGCAGAAATATGCAAATGAACAAATCATTCAATAGTAGATGCTTTGCATGCAATAGAATAGGTCATATGGCTAATCAATGCAGATCAAGAGGATATCAGTCAAATATACAAAGAAATGTTGTTTGCCAAATCTACAATAGATCCGGTCATAGTGCAAAATTTTGTAGAAGTAAGAATTAGGACAAAAGAGGTCCGGTATATCATAATCAGAATCAAGATAAGGGTAAACAAAAGGTGAATGCGGATGAAGTTAAAAGTGAGATGAACAAGATTTGGGTGAAGAAAAGTATAGAGAATGTAGAGGTTGGATCTATACTAGACTCTGGTGCTGATATCCCTTCCAGAAATTAAGAAGTGAGCTCTGGCTCAGGGGGAGACACAAAGAAAACCTTGTTCCCCTAGCCAGTCAATTGGTGCCAGAACTGGCACAAGAAGAGTTGCGGATTGAAGGATTCATAAGGGAAACATCCAAACAAACTATGGTTAAGATTTGGAAGATCCACATGTTTTTAAAAGATCAGGACTAATCTAGTTCTTCAAGTCATCCAAACAAGACCAACTGGAATAACTTAGGTCGAGCATTTATTGCAACCTGACAATAGGGTTTGCGAAGCAATATAAGGGTTTTCTCATTAATCACTTGTTCATTCTGCATTCAAGAAGAAGAGAGAAAAGGAGCTCTGCAACTACTTCTCCCAAAGATCAAGACGATTCTTCATACAGCTCAATCCAGATTTCATCATGTGCCTTAAACTACGTAAAAGGTATTCTTCATTCTTGATATCCTTCAGTAAGATTCTTTGATGATGGCTACTCTGAATATAGTAAATATTTCTGATAGACCTCGCCCCACATTTAAGAAACATCCATACAAATCCTTGGAGGTAGATCCCCTAGGAGCATTTTCCAGTGTTCCGCATGGCATTTTGCACACTGAAGATATTAGGGTTTACATACACGCAAATGTTGAAGATTTTGGGGAATTCAAACTAAGAGATATCTATCACAAACAACTGTTAGATGATTCATTTGAGCTCAAACCCCAATACAAGGGCTTCCGGAATAAGCACTTTGCACAATACATACATTTCCCCTGTTTTACTGAGGATGAATGGGTCAGGTACATTTTGAGCAGAATACATGACAACTTTATGTGGTTAAATGGACCATTCAAAATCACAAAAGATACCATCAGGGCAGTTACCGAATTACACTCATCCGGTGGGATTCTTGTTCTTAAATCTGTGAAGAATCAAACTGTGAGTGAGGCTACTGGATCCAAGTTTGACAAAAGAGCAATGACAGTAGATGACATCTCTAATCCGGATGTCAAGTATGCCTCCATGATCATTGGATATAAAATATATCATTCTAGCAGGGAAAATTTAGTACCTGGAACTGCCATCTACACCGCTTATGAAATGCTAAGAAAGGATGTAGACTATGATCTTTGTCAACTTCTCTTGAACCAACTCTTGGAGAATTTGTAGAAAATAAAGAAAGATAAAAAGAATTCATTCAAGTATGGTGGACTAATATTATGCCTATTCTTCTACTTTATGAATGAGCTTCCCGGATCTAGTGGCTGGGTGTGGGAGAATGACAGACCAGTGGCTATCCAAATCAGAGATTATTTGATGGACTGGGTGATAACAAAGCACAAAATACAGCTCTGTGGGGATACTTCAAGAATTTTTAGAACATGATGCAAGCAAGAGAAAGGATTCCCCAGCCTCTTGTTGAAAAATACAAAGACACAGTTTGTTTTATGGTAGAGACTGATCAGTGCCTAATGGAGGTAGTAGAACCAAGAACTGTATGGATCATGCCCATGGGGTATGAAGTTGATGAACAAATTGTAGAACTGCATGTTCAACACATGCTAAGTCAGCCAAAGGATCCAAAGGCAACAAAGTTCATCCCACACATGTTCAACACATGTTCAACAGTATATGGATTCATGATTATTGTCATTGATGGCAACAAAGTTCATCCCACACATCCGCGGACATGGTATGTCTCTACCGGAAGTCAGATTGAAGAATGTTGTGGTCTGATAAACAGGGACAGAGCATGTGGCGAGGTCTGACAGACAGGTCCAGATCTCTCAAAGGAAGTATCTTGGTAAAGTGCAGATTTGGGGAAGTCAAGAGGACTATCTTGACTGATAGATTCCAAGGTTTGAGCCTTCAGTGTGGAAAGGATAAAGAGATATGAATGCTTAAGTACCGGGTTCCCAATTGGCAGTGTGAACAGAGGAAGAACTGACTGGCAGAACATCAGACATTATTCTGGATGTGTTATTGATGTTGGTAAAGGTTATAAAGGCATGAATTATGTTTGGCCGACATGATTAATGATTTCCACAAGTATATCCTTGATCTGCATTACTTGGTATGCAAGGATTCAGCCGATAGATCAGAGTCTATTGAAAATATTGACTATTCTGGTGCCGACTAGAAAGATGATGAAATCACTTGTGCAGATATATATATAGGATGGATTTAGTTGTGAGAAGTGTTGTGGTGATATGTGATGTAAGAATAAAATTAGAGCAGAGCAGAAGCAGTAAGGAAGGTTCGGTATGTGAAAGGAAAGCAGCATAAGAGAAGAGGAAAGATGAAGTGTAGCATATCAGTATACTGAGCCTAACCGGAACTGAACCCTAGCATATGTGGATGCTACCAATCAGTTCAAGTATTGTAGAACATTCCTTTTGTAGACAGTGTGTCTCTTGTAGGCAGTGTGCCTTCTTGTGAGCAGTGTGCTTGGGCAGTGAGCCCTAATTGGCAAGTGCCATTTTGTATTTCCATTCTTCAAATAGAGAATACAATCTTGGGTTAATCACCCCATGGTTTTCTCCCTTAATAGGGTTTCCATGTCAAAAATATTGTGTCATGTGTATTTCTATTTCATGGTTATGTTTGCTCATTTGAATTAATGTTACATTGATTATTAATAAAGTTCAGAAAGAGAAATAATTAGGATAACTGATTCACCCCCCCATCTTAGTTATCAACACATCCATCAAGCAAAAGCGATCTTGTGTAGTTGAAGAAGATTAAATCATCTAAGTTCAACATGCCTTTCTCATGCCTCAGCATGCCCCCATAGTGTTTCTAGCACCCTAGACCTACAAACAAGCAAAGAGAGCATCAAATTCTTTATTATCAAATCAAATCAAGCAAAAAATCATTAAGATACATCATTCCAACCACTGAGCCTATCAATTCTAAATTCTGGGCAAATTTTTTACCTTTAGTAGCTTGACAAATTTGGAGTTACTCTATTTTGTTTTCATCATTTACTTTCTAGTTTATTTATGACAATGTCACAATGGCATTCCATGTTTCCTTACCATATTCTTCTCAAATCCCAAATCTGCTCATTATATATCATGGCTATCACAATTATGATGCATATTCTTGGGGTTGTTATAGCTCCAGTTTCATTAGGATGCAAGATAAGATGCTATGATGGTTGTTGATTGTTAGGACTATTCATTCGGATTGTTCAATTTATTTTACTTTGACAATGAGTACAAAATGGAATCCATTGTATGGAGTATATCAACACTTCATATTAAAAGAAGAACTATACTTAACATAATACTAAAGGCCCATTTAATTTTTTTTTGAAGCCAATCAATAGGTGTCGCAAGAATACTGTGCCTCTTGATCAAAACCTATCATTGATCACACACTTTGTATTGGAGTTTTAGAGATTCTTCTACTATGTACACCTAATTACAATTATGAATTCTAGTTAGGTAAAACATTAGTTTTTAAGCTTCCACAACATAGTTTTACTTAAGGATGCATTCAATCATAAAAGACTTAAAAATGTGCCAAAAAAAATGAAAAATTACGTATAAAACCATGCACCCACAAGAATATTAAACCAAGAGTAACATGCAAAAATGAGTATTAGATCTAAACTTTAATAGTTAAAGATTTACTTTTATATATAACTTGGTGGACAATTTATTATTGTAATGGTGAAATTAGTATACACATGTCAATTCTCTATTAGTTGTGGGTTTATTTTGATGGAATATTTTAATTCATGATTATTTATTAACAGGTGGCACACTTTTGTGTTATTTTTGGGTCACAACCTAATACATTTTATTTATCTATATTTTATTCATTTACACTTATTTAAAGTAGACTTTCATATATTCAACATTTACACATCATTTATTAGCCTCTTTGCACTCACATCCACACATTTATTCATTTCATTGAAACCAAAACCTTTCTTTGGGACTAGGTCAATCCCTAGAGGCTCATGACTAATCCAAAAACAAAATTTCAAATCTCAAATTCCAATATTCTTACCCCTTTTCACTAGTCATTGTGAGCCAACTTGACACATGTTTTCTGAGTTGTTATTATGTCTTGTTACTTAAAGACAATAATTTGTGAAATTAATACATATATAAAGGAAAAATATGTGAAATACATATCTAAAAACAAGTAGAAAGTACTGGATTTCATTTCTAAGGGACAAAGTGTTGATATGCGCTAGACAACTGAGAGGTGGGGGGGGGGGTGAATCACTTGTCACAAAACTTTAACACTTTTGCAATTTAAACATTCATCACTTATCCTCAATTATTATGATTTAACAATGAGAGCATGAAATCAGAAACTTTAACCACAGAAGCAACATCAAACACAAAAGACACTAGATTTACATGGAAAACCCCAAGGTGGGGAAAAACCATGGAGAGGATTAACTCTCAATATATATTACAATCTTGAAATAGTGATGTTCAGGCTTGGTCACCCCCTATCCTAAATATATTGGCTTATTGCCATGAAGAACAACTAGGTCTAGCAAGCTCACTGCCTCAACCCTAAACCTAGCAAGATTACAATAAGGGTTGTTCAACCCCGAGGGCTATCAAACCCTACTGGTTGCTTACTACCAGATTCACTGCCATGATCAACACCTTTCTTTATTATGAATAAACAATTCCTCAGTTCTGCTCTTCCTCTATCCTGCTTTTCCTCTCCTCTACTCTTCCTCTTCTTTTCTCTGCCTCTTCTCTGCTATGCCTTTAGACCTTTCTTAATATCTTATCATTTCCACTCAAGGACAACTTTTCCACGACTCAGATACAAGTATTTATACACTACATCAACCTTGGAATGATCATCAAGGTTGGCATCAACCATTGGAACAATCTCCAAGGTTGGTATTACAAACATTTATAAAATAGGTCCTAACCTATTGCAATATCATGCAAAGGGAATGAAATGTGGATCACATCATGCCTTAGCTAGCACTCAAACACGATCTTCCACACCAAAACATGCTTCCACAATCTTCTAGAGATCTCTGCAATCACTAGGATCAACCAGGTTGGCCAAGACTGGTTACACACTACATTATCTGGGAACAATCTTTACACACCATCTCAATTTCTTAACATGGTCCAAATTCCAGATAGGAACAAGATTAGGAGATATCCACAAGCATGCTATAATCATCATGAGAAAATGCACAAACCTTAACCACTTTATCCATATGAATCTTCTCACTGAAACACATGAGCTTCACTATCTTCAACTATCATAAAAGAAAGATAGCTTGCGGACCACTAAACCATGAACCATTGCAACTGTAGGAACTCATCATCATCCCAGACTTCCCTCTAGAACCATAGAGCAAAATACTTTTTTGCAGAGGAATGTGGAGCCAAATATTGTCTTCCTGTCTCAACTGAACTTACAGAAAAAGCAGGTTTCACTCTGGTGAACACAACTCACTCAGATCTGAATGTGAATGGCTCAGACCCAAAATGTAGCATCCTTAGACATACCTCTAACTTACTTCCAATCCATAGGCCACGATCTTCAAGTAGGAATAAATGCGGAGCAGTTTACCAGATTATTCTTTAGGATGCAACTCATTGTTTGTACTGCACTTCTCTGTAACTCACTTGTTTCTTCTAGAGAGGCTAATTTTCTCAATATCCTCAACATACAAGTCTTGTAAACAAGTAATAGAAAAAGATACAGTTGACACCAATAACAACAAGAATATGTTGACATCAATGACAACACTAATTAGGCACATACATGCAACACAAAGAACCTTAATTTACACTAGAATTATCTAGGCCATCTACAATTCAATTCATGTTGACTTAAATAACTTTCTAAAAGCTATAAAATCTCATTTGAATAAGGGATAGACCTAAACAATTTTGACCTTGGTAGTCTAATAATCTCCACTAAGGTTTTTATAAACACCACCTTGATAGCACTAGATGTAGGGAAGAAAAATCCAAAGAGATCACTACTGAATATTTATATCAAATCATTCTTATAGGCCATAGCTAATTCCCACATAATAAATCATCCTCACAACACTTAGGTTCAATCTTGAGGGTTTTAAGACTATACTAAACTTGAGACATTCATTAGACCATGAGCATTGCTTTTATTTACCTTGGTGATTGGACTTTATACACCATCAAAATTAAATCTTCATCATTGTTCCCAAAACTAAGTGTGCTTATCCTTCTATTTAATTATTGTATGTGTTAGGGTAAAATGTGGATTAATCAATTTAACAATAATAAACCCAAACATCAATAGAATAATGAAACTAAGAAAGGTTGAATGAAATAAAGCAATGAATAATACAGTGCAAACCTTCCTTGAATCAAAGCTTCTATTGTTCACCTATTAAAACCGTCCTTGCTGGTATGAAGTAGGCCCTCAGAGAGTGCACTCTTTTAGCTGTGTTGTAGGATGTCGGTAGTAAATGACTGTGTTGATAGATATTGCTATGAAGAAGAGCTTCAAAGTGAATGGTGATCTCAAGTAGATTGTATTGGGGGTGTCAAAGGCGCGCCGGTGGATTTCTGCAGAGTAGCAATACAAATAACCTGGATGAATAGAATGGAAGAATGAGGTTCCATTTATAGACTCAGAAGAATGAGGATCAACGGTTGAGAGGAGATATGAAGATCAATGGCTGAGAATGGTTGAGGAATATGCAACCAGTAGAAATATGACAAGTGTCTCACCTCCATCATGAAAGAGGAGATTTGACAACATTGATTGGAGAGTTAACTCCTTTAACTAATCAGTTAATAGACTTGATTAGTCAGTTGGAAGAATGGATTATGGAATTGATTGAATTGATTGAGGGATTAACTCAATTGACTAGTTAGTTAACACTTTTGATTGATTAGTTAACTAACTTTGATTAGAGAAGAAATAGGACATGTGGGTGAGGGAAAATTAGATAATTAAATATTTAATATATTTAATTACATGTGCAACAGGGTGAGGTGGACAAGGTGAGGTGGAAAAGTGAGGTGTACGGGTGAGGTGGATTTTTGAAATTAGAACTTAGGATAGAGGAATTTAGATTAATTAAATAATGTAGGATTAGAAGAAATTTAGGGAATTTTAATTAAATAAATTGGTTTTATTTAATTATGGAATAGTGAACCGATTAAATAAATTTAGAATATTTATTTAATTGATAGAAGAATGGAATAAATATTTAGAATATTTATTTAGAATGAATCATGTCATTTTTAGGCGTATACATTTTGCCACTCTTTGATGCAATGCAGTTTACAGCATTGCTTCAAAGAATAAATAGTCTGATAATGATACATGCCCCAGTTTGCCCCTGGTTCAAGTTTAATGATGATAGGATGTCCCCTCGGGAGATTGGATGGGAAACAGGCAGAAGGCGTGAGACGGATAATCTCACGAAGACGAAGGGGTATAGGTGAGGTTTAAAGAAAAGGGATGCGCTTCAGAGAAATAGGAAGAAAATTGGAAGAAAAACAGGCACGGGAAGTAGTCATAGTCATCACCTAGCCAGATTTAGGGTTTGCAACCTATAAATAGGAACTGGGTCCACAAGATAATTCATTTGTACACTTGGTTGATTTGGATTTGAGTTGGAGAGCTTAGAGCAAACTTGGAGCAACATGGCACCTAGAGCAACAGACATTCCACGTGAGGAGCACCGATTCGAGCGAGTCCGTCAATTCGGGCGGCCAGTAGAGGCAGGACCTCTAGTATGTGCTTCGAAAAATGTTCCCTAGGGTCGAATTAGGGTGTCATAAATGCTTAGGCAAAACTAGGGTTTTAGATGCGCAGAAACACAGAACAACACATATACCGCGCTAAATGGTGCATATGTCATTTTGTGGCGCATATGCCGATTTGTGCGGTGCATGCGTGACAGCTGCGCATATGTAGAAAAAGTCAACGCATGCATACAATTGCAGCGCATTCATGGAATGTAACAGTGCATTTACCGGAGCGGCGCATATGTAGAATTAAGCGGCACATACATGTGTTTCTGCAGTGCATATACCAGAAATGGCACATATGTCAAGAAACGACGCATTCATCGAGAAGTGGCACATTTACCACCTGTTGTGGCGCATTTGCTTTAGATAGGGAAAAGACTTAGCAAATTGACCTGATTGGTGTCCTGTTTGACATGACAATCAATAAGCTATCTCTGAGATTGTAGGAATCTAGTTAAGAGATGTAGTGTGCTGTTTTGATCAATTTGAAATGCTAAGTTAATTGATATGTTTCTATAGATATGTTGAGTATGGATTGATGCCTTGCTTTGCATGCCTGCAGGAGGAGATACGAGAGACATTGCAGTCGAGGGAGACGTTCCCCATGCCCCTATTGCAGAGATACATGCTGACGGAGATTGACAGAGAGGCACTTGGTGCCATGGGTTTGGACTATGTATGCGTCATACCCGAGGTGTGGGCAAATCACAGACTGTTGACTTTTGCGGTGGAGAGATTCCATAGTGAGGATGGGACCTTCCACTTTCCCACAGGAGAGATGACTGTGACCTTAAAGGATGTATATAGGATACTACACTTGCCTATTCAGGGTGAGTTGGTGGAGTATGACGCGCAGCGAGATGCGGGACTCACCGAGTGTAGGCGAGTATTTGATGACCCTAAGCTAGTTGGACAGGTCATCCCCTGGCATGAGATTTACAACTATTATGACTACTTCCCTAGGATTGTGGCAGGATTGATCGGAGGCGTTGTATACCTCGACAGGAGATCGCACGGGTTCCCCATTAGATGGGGCAGGATCATGGAGCAGATGGTGATAGAGGGCACCTGATATGCATGGGGTGTCTGTGTATTGGCTCACCTGTATCATGACATGCATCAGGTAGTGTACCATCGTAGCACGAGTCTATCGGTTGGGGTACTACTCTTACAGTTTTGGCTATGGGAGCACATAGCGGTGACTAGGCTGATATGTGTGTTTGCGAGACAGCGAGGGGAGCCATACAGTTATGGCTATACAGGGGTGATTTCCCAGCATAGCTTGGGGAAGTTGGAGTATTGGAGGCATACTTTGGATGGTGTAGATGTGGTCGTCTGGTGACCATATCTGGATTGTGAGCCCTAGGACGATGAGGGAGACGAGCTGCCCTACTATTTTCAGACAAGGTGGCTGATAGGACGGACATGACACATACTGGAGAGGCAGATGGTAGGCTGGGTATTGAGGTAGTTTGGCAGGAGGTAGGGCATGCCACAGGGGCAGGCACTATTTGCACGGACACATGTAGAGCGGGTTAAATGGGGGCTGATGGCTTCATACGAGAAGGTCCTGGTAGAGTTTTGACAGACTCCTTATGTCACCTGTGATATGAGGATGTAGATAGCAGATGCAGGGATGACGTAGGATTATGAGGACTGGATTATGGCACACCCCTTTCTGAGATATTCAGGGCCTGGGATCTTGGTGCCACACATAGATGAGGCAGACTCAGATGACGAAGGCCAGGTTGGATGGAGGAGGAGGAGGGGGAGGGGGAGGGGAGGATGAGGACAAGGAGGTGGCCGAGATGGGGGAGATGATGGAGATGATGGGGATGATGGAGGTTGACAGATACAGAGGAGGGTATCTCATGCTGAGCAGGCAGTACCAGCACAGGTTGCACAGCAGTAGATACCGCAGCAGGCGCAGATGCTGCCACCCCAATAGGTGGCGCAGCAGCAGGTGCCCCAGCCACAGGGGCTAGGACAGGCAGAGGCATCACAGGGGCTGGTGTAGGGAGATGCTCATGAGAGGGCTATAGCCAGCCTAAGGGGACAAGTGAGAGAGCTATGGGCACAGCTTAGGAGGGCCGACGACCGATGAGAGATAGATGCAGCGGTGATTGCAGGGCTGACTCGTGAGAGGGATATGGTAGACGCACGAGTATGCATCATCCAAGTAGAGAGGGACACTGCAGTGGTGGCTCTGGGGACAGAGGTAGCCAGCTCCTTTTTGGTTGGGCAAGTGCAGTAGGCATAGGCATAGTTAGGCCAGTCATAGACATAGCTAGCACAGGTATAGGCAGAGCTTGCCATAGCACAAGCACAGGTGCAGTATTACCGGGGCCTATACCATGGGGCAATGCCAACGAGCTAGAGGGCTTCAAGCTTCAGGAGTCAGTCTGGGACTTCTTAGAGAGCAGGTCCATCATGGTCAGGGGCTTCCGTGAAGGGTCCCTAGTAGTCTGGGGTTGGCAGCAGTGGGCCACAACAGCAGGGGTAGACTTGTATCAGACTTTGTACTTTGTGAGACATGTATCACCATCCTTTTGGATGCATTTTGTATATGACATTGATTTAGAGATAGAAATTATGATATTTTACACTTGGACCTCTTCTTATATATAGGATGATGTAGCCTTATGATTCGTGCTATATGTGTATGAAACTATGATGATTCATTTCTGTTGTATGATGCGATGCATGTGTAGACTTAGATGTTCTATCTGATGTTATATGAGATGCTTTTGATATGATGTTATGTGATGCCTATATGATCTAATGCCTATGTGATGTGAGTGTTTGATCTGATATGTTTCGAATGTATGCAAAGGCAACTGTTTTGTGTGATGCACTTAGCTATGTTTTTTTTTATTTCTTTGCTATTGATATTATATGATGATGACCTAATGCATATTATTGTGTATGCAACTGATTTAATCATGTTGATGACTATCTTAAATGTGATATGATATGCACCTATATGCTTTGTTTTTGTGATGTCCAAATGTACTCTATCGATAGAAGAATGACGGGATGATGGATAGAGGAACTGACTTGTCAGAATGACTTGAGGTAGAAAGAATTAGAAGTTTTACTTGATACTGTTACTCTGCATAGTTTAGGTATTATTGTATGGGATATGGGTGCTTGGATGTGTATATGGATAAATAATGGATGCTTTGCTTTTGGAGTGCTTTATTTCATCATTGGGTAATTTATTTTTGGTACTTTTTCTAAAATGTTGGAAGTTAATACAAGCATCTAGGTATAATTGAACCAAGATGACCTGAGTATTGCTTACATGGATTTTGATATAGCAAGTGAATACAAGCATCTAATCAAAATTAAATCTAGATGACCTGAGTACTTCTTGCGTATCAACAAACAAGGATTGTCCCCGTTCATGTTAGACCTTTGATGTCCTCGATGATCTTTTGCCGATCATGTCTTTAGACAAGGCTTCACATTACTAAAGTTTAATCCACAAACAACAAACAAAGAAAAGAATCATGCCCCCATCATAGCATCTCTAGCTTTTGGTCTCCTTGAGTAGCATAGAAAGGCATGATAGCAGAAATCAAGACGCCATACTTTTTAACCTAACCAACACAAATCATTCTTTGCCTTTGAGGTGTGTTTGTTTCTTGCCATAATTTTAGTAAAATCATTTAGAAGACCTTGGGTGTTGTTCTGCTTTGCCTTGGATAGGTTAAGTGCCTTGCGTCAAAATTTCTGCTTTGGAGAGCGGTTCTGCTTGTGCTTTCTTGCTTGGTGAGGAGGTTTCACAATCCTTATTAGAGAGACGGACCCTAAGGGACTGACCCAGTGCCTCGGGGGCTCATTGCTAAATGGCTTTGCCTACGTGACGATGCAGAGGCAACGTAGTTCGGGGTAAACCCTAATGGACCTAAGACCTAGGCAAGAGAAGGTGGAGATGGACTCAGCTGGATAGAAGGACAAGATACGGAATGGATGAGACAATGGAAAGCCTCAGGAGTGCATTGGAATAATGGCCTTGCCTATGTGACGACGCAGAGGCAATGTAGTTCATGGACTCGGACCAGGAACACTGACGAGGGACACTATGCTAGGCTCACACTGAGGAGACGGTATGGGACAAAACCTTGGTGGACAAGGCCACAAAGAGAGAGAGAGTATCAAGCCATGATAGGTAATTGCCAGGTGTTTATTATGGGATAGATATGGGTCGAATGGGATGCGAGTGGAGAAAGAATGGACTCAAGGTGACAGAATTCCCAGAGATGGAGAAGGCGGTTTACCACAAGTAACACCTGTTTACCAGGTTTTCATCCCTTACTTTTATTTGCACGAGAAGCTAGAAAGTAAACATGATGCCTGTTTGCCAGGTTTTCATCATGATACCTATCCAAGGCGTCTATTTGCCAGGTTTTCACCAAAGGATGATTTTTTTGTACTTTTCTAATTTTTTGATTTTTTTGTATTTTTCTGATGTTTTGATTTTTTTTTTTGTATTTTATGCCCCCCTTACATTTGGTGTTCTCCTAGGTATAGAACCGGTGAAGATGCATGCTATTGATCAGGTCATCGAACAACTCACCCTCTGATGTTGCCAACTAATATGCCCTCGATCCATATGCTGCTACAATCACATAGGGCCCAAGGCAGTTGGGTTCGAACTTGCCTTTCTTTTCTCTGTCTTGTTGGTTGCAAGGATTCTCCTTAAGAACGAGATCACCAACTTTAAAGATTCTTGGGTGAACTCTGTGGTTATATCTTCTTGACATCATTTGTTGATATGCCTTGAGATGATCAAAGGCTTTCTATCGCCTTTCTTCTAGTAACTCTAGTTCTTGCAACCTGGAGATCCTGTATTCTTCTTCTGATATGAGACCCTTTAGTGACACCCTGAGGGATGGTAATTTGACTTCAATGGGAAGGATGGCTTCTGAACCGTAGACAAGGGCGTATGGTGTAGCACCTGTGGGAGTGTGTATACTGGTTCTGTAGGCCCATAGAGCAGGATTGAGTTGGACATGCCAATCATGGCCAGCATCATTGACTATTTTCTTGAGAAGTTTCAAGATGGTCTTGTTAGATGCTTCAGCTTGATCGTTACCTTAGGGGTAGTATGGAGTGGAGAAACGGTGTTGGATTTTGAAATGTTCATAGAGTTCTTAGACATCCTGGTTTTTGAATGGTCTTCCGTTATCTGTGATAATGGATGAAGGAATGCCATATCTGCAGATAATGTAATTCAGGATGAATGAGGAAATTTGCTTACCTGTGATGGTGGTGAGGGGAACGGCTTCAATCCACTTTGTGAAATACTCAGTGGAAGTTATGATGAATTTGTGGCCGTTGGATGAGGGTGGATGGATCTTCCCACAAGGTCAAATCCCCATTTGCAAAAGGGCCAAGGTGTCGTTAAAGGTCTCAACTCTTGAGCTGGTGCATGTATCAGATTCCCATGTATTTGGCACTGCTTGCACTTCTTTACAAACTGATATGAATCCATTTCCATGTTCAGCTAGTAATAACCCAAGCGCATGAGTTTCTTGGCTAAGGAAGGACCGCTAGAGTGTGTTCCGCAGATCCCCTCGTGTACGTCTTGCAAGGCAGTTATGGATTCTTCTCATTCTAAACAACGAAGCAAAGTACCATCGAGACCACATTGGTATAGGGTATCGGCTATGATGGTGTAGTGAGAGGTTTTTCGTATGAAAGTTCATCTTTGATTAGAAGAGAGGTCAGGTGGGAGAATGTTGGCCTTAAGGTAAGTGTAAGTCTTACCGTACCAAGGTGAATCAGATCCAACTAGATGGCAGATGGAATGGGTCTCAGGAAGATCATAAGCTAGTTGCCAGATAGTTTCCACTAAGAACTCATACCGCGACTTATTTTTAGGTATTTCTAGAAGAGAGGCAATGGTTGCCATTGCATCTGCTACCTTATTCTGAATCCTGGGTATTTGCTCGAAGGAGATGGTCCCAAAGTGTTCTTTGAAGTCGTCGACCATCCGTTTGTATGGGATGAGCTTTTCATCTTTGGTTTGGTACTCATCGTTGACCTAATTGATTATAAGATGAGAATCACTGTAGATATGTAATTCTTGGATTTTCCACTCATTTGCCATCTTGAGACTAATTACTAAGGCTTCATATTCCGCTATGTTGTTGGTGCATGGAAATAACAACCGGTAAGACTTTGGGATTGTGTCGCCTTGAGGAGTTATGAACAGGATGCCTACCCCCGATCCATGGTTTGTGTAAGACCTGTTGAAGTATAGTTTCCAGGAAGATGTTGACACATTGAATAGGGATTTGTCTAGAAACTCAAACTGCATTGGCGTGGTGTCTTGTAATGGTGCATCTGCTAGTTGATCAGCAATGATTTGTCCCTTGATGGCTTTACTGTCTACATATTCAATGTCGTACTCACTTAGAAGCACTACCCATTTTGCAAGGTGACTTGTGAGAGCTGCTTTGCTGAGGAGATACTTCAGTGGGTCTATTTTTGCAATGAGATTAACTGGATGTGCAAGCATGTAATGTCAGAGTTTTTGTGAAGCAAAAACTACCATGAGACATGATCTTTCTACCTGTGAGTATTGCAACTCATAGCCCACTAAGGTTCAGCTAATGTAGTAGATGGCTCTTTCTTTGTTCTCATAATCTTGTTGAGCTAGAAGTTCCCCCAGAGTAGTAGGTGTAGCAGATATGTAGAGAATTAGCAGTTTCCCTTGGATTGGAGGCATGAGAATGGGTGGATTCATAAGGTATTCTTTTAGCTTGTTGAATGCTTCTTCACACCGTTCATCCCATCTAAATGGAATATTCTTGTGCAGGAGATGGCTGAATGGTTGGCACTTGTCTGCCAGCTGTGATATGAATCTGCGGATTGCTTGCAGCTTACCTTGTAGCGATCTCAATTGAGTTAGAGTCTTGGGTGGTGGCATGTCCATTATAGCTTTGACCTTGGTAGGGTCCACCTCTATTCCATTTGTTGACACAATGAAGCCTAGAAGCTTACCTGAAGTTACCCCAAACACACATTTCTTTGGGTTCAGCTTGACTTGGAATTGATCCAATCTTTGAAAGACTCTTTCTAGTACATCCAGGTGTGAGTCTCTTCTGAGAGATTTTGCTAAGATATCATCGACATAGAACTCCATTGTTACATGCATCATGTCATGGAATATAGTAGTCATAGCTCTTTGATATGTGGCACCTGCATTTTTCAACCCAAATGGCATGACATTCTAGAAAAAGGTACCCCATGGGCAAGTAAAAGCTGTCTTGTTTTGGTCCTCTGGTGCTATTTTGATCTGATTATACCCTGAGAATCCGTCCATGAGAGATAGCATGGTATGTCCTGTAGTTAGGTCGACTATGATATCAATGTTTGGCAATGGAAAATCATCCTTGCGGCATGCTTTATTTAGGTCTTGAAAATCATTACATAATCTAACTCGGCCGTCTGGTTTGGACACTGGCACAATGTTGGATATCCATTCTGGGTAATCTATAGCCCTGATGAACCCTACATCCAACAATTTCTTGAGTTCTTCTTTAACCAAAAGTGCTATGTGAGGATGCATCTTTCTCAGCTTCTGCTTTACTGGTTTTCCTCTTGGATCCAATGGTAGCTGATGTAGAATTAAGTTTGGGTCTAAACCCGGCATGTCTGCATATGACCAAGCAAAGCTGCCTCTCTTTTTCTTAAAGAACGGTACAAACCTGGTTTTCTCTGGTGGTGTAAGAGATTTAGCAAAGTGGATAACCTTGGGCTATTCTTCTGTTCCAATATTCATGGGCTCTATCAGTTCTACAACAATCTGTGACCTTTCCTAGTACATATCACTAGGGAGAGTGTCAAGCTTTCCATCGTCAGGTGCCATAGTTGGGTTTTCACCTTCAGATGTGTCCTTTCTTTTTACTATTTTGGGATCTGACACTGCCGCATGGCAGTTTTCACTGTCAGATCTAGTTTTGACATTGATATTTTTGTCACTGGAAGGCTTGGTACCCTCCCCGAAGTAAGCCATGGTATTCAGTTCAATAGCAAAACTAGCTTTATGATCTCCCTTGGGTAGGTGGTCCCTAAGTTCCATATAATCAATGTAAGCATCATCATTTTGGAACATATCTAGTTGGGGAGTTCCTTGCAGATCCCAGTCAATAAGCTCAGGGTGCACAAGGGGGAGGGAGTCAGATGATAGACCTGATTCATTAATGGTATGCATGGAAATGTTGGGAGCATTGGTGGGGATTGTGGTCGGGATGGTGCTTCCAAATTATTTATTGCAATGGAATTTAAACTTTCCTCGAAAGCCATAATCTCAGGGATGGGCAAATCAGACTCTAGTGGTCTGTTCGAAAGCGTTTGTCCCTCATGGTAGGGGCTAAAAGTTTGAATGGTGTCAACCTCCTTATCGTCATAGGAATGTTCTGTTAGCTCATCCCACTCATACTCATTTGAATTTGTATCGCTGTCCTCCTAGAGTGTTTGGATCATTTCCACAAGACAAGCATTTTCTTTAGCCTTGCCCTTGCTTTTGTATCCTAGGCCACTTGTGTTTCTAGCTGATGAGGATGAAGAAGGTTGAATAGGTTCAATGATTCCTTCTTTTTTGAGGCCGATGGGGCCTTGTCCTTCGTACCCCATCCTGTGCAGAATAGTCTCACCTCGCTCGTAGAGTTCTGTTGGGAGTCTAGGCAGATCTTGCGTTGTGTTCTCTTCTTCAGTGTAAAGCCATTGTAGGAGATCTCTTTCCTCTGTTTCATCAGATAAGGTCCCCCATTTTACAAAGGGAGTTGTGGGATCTACGGGAGGAGCAGATGGCTTTGAAAAATGTTTGGGTTGGCCAAAAGATTGAGGAGACAAAGGCATCTTGGCAAGATTGAGGCTGTGCTCAATGGAGTATTCCCCCACTCCACTTTCTTTTATGGTAATTTTCTGCTCTTTGGGCCTTGATGAGGAGGCTTCAGTGGTATGATCATGCTATGGGATAGGGGATATATATGCTCTGTTATTGGGGATGATGCATTCGGGTTTTGCAAGGAAAGAGTTGCAAGGTTGATAGGGGTCAGGGTCGCCTTGAAGGGTGACTTGCTTGCTATTGTGCGGGAACTTTATGCATTGATGATAAGTAGAGGGAACAACTTTCATGGCGTGAATCCATGGTCTCCCTAGAAGAATATTATAAGCGAGCTCCCTATCCAGGACTTGACACACAACATCTTTGATTACTGGTCCCACTTGAATGGGTAGGACTACTGTTCCCTTTGTGGTTCTTTCTTCCTCGTCATATGCTTTGATGGTAATTTTCCTCCTTGGATCAATTGCCTGTTTGGAGAACCCCAATGCAAGGACTAGCTTTAATGTGCAAATATTTAAACTGGCACCCCCATCAATGAGAACCCTCTTGATGTGGTGTTTGTGGATGAAGGCGACAATATGTAGAGAGTTGTTATGAGGTTAAGATACAAAGAGGTCATCTTGCTTGGTAAATGATATGGTGTTGGAGGAGGTCAGATTACCTACCATGGTCTAAAATGTCTCTTGGTCCAAATTAGTGGGGATAGTGGTTTCCACTAAGGCTTTTTCGAGGATCTCCTTATGGGATGGGGATAGACACAACAACTCTAAGATGGAAGTGTGGGCCGAGGTTTTCTGTAATTGGTCTATGACATTATACTAGCAGAAGTTGGATGAAGAAGATGACGACCTTGGAGGGGTGGTATTGAGTGTGACTTTACCACTGCGGGTAATGATACTACAACTAGTTTTGTTAGGTCTTGGTTGGTGGTTGGGTGTGATGACATTGATTTGTGGGATATACTCAGAAATGCAATTAATGGTATAGTCAAATGGCACACTTGCATAGTTGGCATTATTGTTCTCACTGTTTTGATTTGGCCTATTGTGATTGCTATTATTGATGTTGTTGTTGTTGTTGTATGGCCTGTTGTTGTTATTGTTGTTGTTGCTATGGTTGTTGTTGTTGTACGGCCTATCATGATTTAGAAGCAGATCCTTGTAGGCCACATGTGTATCATTAGAGGTATGTTGTTGTGTTCCTCCTTGAATTTGATCAAGCACATCTTGGATAACATTTTTGAGGTGGATACAATTGTTGGTTGTATGCCCTCTTCCCCTATGATATTCACAATAGTCTGTGTCCTTCCAGTAGGGAGGTTTGACTATAGGCTCATAATCACTTGTTGGTGGTAAAGAGATTTCATTATTAGCCAACAACTTCTGTAGTGTAGACTCTTGAGACTCACCCAATGGTGTGAATTTTCTCCTTGGATTTGAACTGAACCATGGTCATGGCTCCTGAGAGAATGGTTTGTTGGGCATACCATTGTATGTTTCTCCTTGAAGAGTGAATATGGGTTGTTGCTTGGGAGCTGCCGCCTTGGCATCCACTACCCCATCGTTGAGAAGATTCTTATTCTTGGTGCAAAACTTTGATTTATCCATTGTGTAATTGGATGTAGGTGTGTCCTTGTATATCTTGATTGTGCCTTTAGTGATCATAGCCTTTTCGATGAACAATCCCATTTCAATGACTTTTGAAAATGATGTAGGGCATTGTATCTGTATTTGATAACTAAGATCAGTGTTTAGGGTATGGACAAACATCTCCAATAGCTGCTTCTCAGGCATATCATAAGAACACTTACTAGCTAGTTGTCTCCATTGTTGTAAGAAGGTGGCAAATGACTCCCCACTCTTTTGTTTGGTGTTGCATAGATCTAGCATAGATACCTTGTGTTCGATGTTGTAAGAGAAGTGTGTGATAAATTTGTTGACAAGTTCATCAAAAGTTTTGATTCCTGGTGGGAGACTTGAGAACCACTCCATAGCTTGACCACCTAAAGATCTTGGGAATAGTCTCATCAAGTAGGTCTCATTGTGAGCTACTTCTAAACATGCTGCATTGAATTCCCTAATATGATCTCTAGGGTCCCCCTTCCCTTTGTATTTGTCAAACTTTGGAACTCCGAACTGATAGGGGAATGGTTTCATGACCAAATTTTTGTCAAAGGGGTATGGTGCTATATCTTCCAAGGAGTAGTTCTTGGTACTTGTACCCGTCTTAAGGTCTGATATTTGTTGTGTGAGGCTCTCGAGTTGTTTTCTCATTTCTTCCATAGGAGCATTTTGATCTATGGGTCTCTTTCCTCTATCATTTGCATTTGGGTCTATAGTATTCCTTTCTCTTTCGTGATTGTTTTCTGTGTTTTCCAGGATTGAGCTTACATCAAAATCCATGGGGAGTTTGATTCCAAGGCTAGTAAGATGAGAAAAATAATTATGAGGGTCCGTATGGAGCACCTTCTCTACTAAGCGTTGGAATTTTCTATCTTGGATGTGCTCTTCATATTCTTCATGAGAAATTTCTTCGTCACTATCATGTGGTGTGACGATGCAATTGGATGAGCTGGCCATTTCAAGTTGCTTTTTATATTGAGATCTAGTAAGAACCATGCAAGGTGACGTGGGACGAAGTGGACTAGGATTAGAAAGTTTGGCTAGGTGCCGACTGAGACTGTTGTGAATAGGATACCTAGGACAAGACTTGGACAAAGGATTTTCTCCCTCAATGATTTCAAGTAAGACGGTTGACACAAGACGGTAGCCACTAGTAAGGGTAGTCGATACCTGTCTTACTATGTAGGGACTAGTCATGCAATGAGACTACTAGCAAGGTTTTGTGACCTACTAGGCTTACACGAATTCACAAAGGATACGAAAAAAAGGGACCTATGTCGAACTGATATGGAATAAACTGACTTTGGGACAAGAGAGGTTTTTGACAGAAGGTGAATGGGATGACGGACGAAAGAGAAATACTTGGGTGAAACAGATGAAGACTGACTGCAAGGTTGAATCTGATCTCTAAATGTGAAGCTAGGCTGAAATGGGTACTCAGAATAGGTAAAATTGTTTCCTCAAAAATAGTGCAGGTACTCACTGTCACGGATCCGCTGAAACAGATGCGCAGGAAGTCGCAGTGTATGCGCAGTACTGGTGGAAAATGTAGGCACAATAACAGTCAACAAATGCGCAACAAGTCTGAACATATGCACCGCTAGTCGACACAAATGCACAGGAACATAGAATGAATGCACAGCTCTGGCTTTTTTGCAAATTTTCAGAGTTTTTCTACTATTTTTGGTATTTTTGGCTGAAAAAAGGTCTTCTTGATCTGATTTTAAGAATTAACAGCAAGATAACACAGCAAACACAAAGAATATTTTATAGTTTTTTAATTGTTTTTGTGGTTTTTCTGACTCTATTTTGGACTAACAGGAACAAAAGCAAGCACAAAGATCCTAGGCTAGAAATGGATTACAAGGCCTTTTGGCCATTAGAACAAGAGGTGTTTAATGTGGGCAACTGTTCAAGTGGTTACACATGCGGCAGCACTACTCTCCATTGTGGAGTCTCCCAACCTCAAAGGGTTGCACCTTAGAGGGTTTTGGGGGAGGTTGGCTGTCGGTGTTGTTGGTTGTTTCTTCTAAATCAGCATCAGGGTTTGCCAGTTCCAACGCACAGGCAGATTCAGCCAACTGAATACAGGAGGTTGCATGAGCTCCTCCCCTTCACTTCTGGTTCTGCCGCACCAAGGGGGGTGTCCCTATTTGATAAAAGTATAACCTTGACTAGCTCAATGACAGAAGGATTTAACTTGACATCAACAAGCAGAATACTCTCATGTATGGACCAAGATTTGTGTAACAAATCACAAGGTTGGCAACATTCTTGGACATAATGTCTGGTTAGGTATGAGAGCATGCAGAGGTTCCTAATCCTAATCCTACAACTAACATATGGAAGGATGAAATGGTTTGATTTGAATTTTGGATGCAAAGCTGGACATGGTGTATAACCTCAACACAGAGCTAGATTGGTGCCTATCCAGGGCTTGGAGTCGGTAGACATACACCTGTGAATGATCAGCATGAATAGCTAAAATTGGATTTCAGGGGGATACACATGATATCTGCCTTACAGATATCTCCCAATACAGAGTGTTAAGCTGTCTATACTTATGGCATCCCTATTGCAGTAAGAAAGATACATGCAAAACTTGGAGACAGAATCAAGATAACACATGCAAACATAGAATTATTCATATAAGATTAACCATGAAATCAGTGGATTCATGCCAAATCGTACAATAGGAGATACATAAACTCACAAGTTTAGCTGTACAGAGCAACCAGATCAGCTTGTTTTGAATTATAGAGCCAAAAATCTTCAACTTTCAACAACAACTAAAAATGGTAACACAGTCTTCTTATAATAGCCAGAGAGTGTACCACAACAATTAATTACAAGACCGTTACAAAATTCACCAGATACAGATCCTTCAAAGGAATGGCGCTCAAAATTTATTGCTGCAGAGACAGAAGGAACCCTCGAGCCCTGCGCCGCCACCTGGGAGTCTTTATGCCAAAGATCAGGTACCTGACTGTGCAACAACTCGCCCATGCCCCAGCACAGTCGCCATTAAGGGTCTCAACCACCCGTTGTCACTTAAAAAACCATCGCTGCATACAAAAAAGACTTCCCGCCAAAACATGTTCAACCGTGGGTTCAAAATATACAAGGGAATAATCCCACATTCACGGTGAAGAGATCACTCCAGTGCTTTAAAAGCATAACCGCATTCAAACAAAGTGTTGAGCGCTTTTGCCGCGCTCGACACTCATGCCTTCGCCCACAGCCCATCGCCGTGACATATGCCATCGGCCTTCCTCAAAAATCTCCCGCCGACTCCAGTTGTCTCGCCGACGCCTACCTTACATTCCGCTCCCTCGGCCAGAGATAGACCATCGGGCCAGCATGAAACTCCTTTGCCGATATCACCCGTCTCACCGATGAAGCCTCCGCACTACCATATCGGCCAGACAAATACAATCGGAGCGACAGAAAACTCCACCGCCGACCACACAACTCATGCTGATGACACTTCCACCTACCGCCTCCGTCGGTGTGACCAACACCATCGGAGCAACACTTCAAACCTACACCGACACCAAAAGTCACACCGACGCACATAGGCTAACTACCACCTATCGGCCAGACCCACGCCATTGGCTCAATCAAAAACTCCTTCACTGACATCACTTGTTACACCGATAACCATACCATCGGCCAGAGTACCCCTGTCGGCCCAACTCTCCACACTTCGTCCGATAGCCGAAGTCATGGCGATAGCACTCCAAAACCCTCGTCGGCGAGACCTAGTCCGTCGGCAAGCCGCAAAACACCTAGCAGATAGGTAAAAGTCTTGGCGATATACAAAGAACACACCATGCTATTGACATGATCGCCAAGACACATGAAAACTCATGCCGATGGGCAGAACATGATGACCCCTTCCATCAAGAAAGATGATGTGGATGCTGCAAAACACTGAAGGGGTGCCAACACTTAAAATTTTTTGGATTTTTTGGGATGGTGCCTGCATAAAAATTGCTAAATCAACTGACAGTGAAATCAGGCACCAACAGTGGCTCTATCTGGGGACGGGCAGGTGCAAGACTGCAGCGAGAACCCCAGAACTCTGGGATGCAGACCAGTCCCTTATCCATTGGGCACAGAGTCAAATACTGCACTAACCTGCATCACCAAACACACTTGATGGCCTAAGGCCACCAAGAAAAGGAAAAACATGTATCTCCCTTTGTCAAATATCTTGTTTTCATCTGCATGCACTGGGTCAAGCTTGGAGATACTGCAGAGATCCACCCACAAACAAATCTTGTCATCTGCATACTCAACCCTCTGATTCGGCTTGTCATTGTCACCCCTATGCAGACAACCTTCAGCATCATGTGACATGTGGGTGTAGAATGTATCAAGCAATGCATATTCATATGGCATAGAACACAGGTTATCATCACTATGCATTGCAAAATGATTTCCTAGCTGGACTGAAAATTGAAAGCACTCGAAGTCCACCATACAACTAGGAAAGTTAGAGCTCATTTCATATGCTGGCCTCTCAAAAGAAAAGCTTTCAAATTCACAATTGTGCACATCATGTACACAACCAATAGCAGCACCAAACTGGAAAAGATTAGGCTCTGGCACCTCTTTCAAATCAGGCACATTTTCACGGTCACTTGCCTGATGTATGTTGTTTCCTCTTTCATCAGGATGAGAAACAGAATCCAAACCAAAAACAATGTCTAGATCCTCACCATACTCAAATAGATCCTCATCACCATATGTGTCGAAGATGGGTGATCCAGGTACATCAGCTTGATCATAGTATGCCATTTGTTCATGGGCAGCAGAACATGCATCTTCATCACCAATGGATTCCCTTTGTGGAGGAGTATCAGCTTGTGTGTCATAAGCATAACAGCCATCAAATGAAAAACAATCATGCTCTGAACTAGCACTTGTTTCAATCCCTGACTGCTCTTCATGATCTCCATGTGTTTGAAAGGAAGGTAATGGGTCACACATAGGACTGTTTCTCTATTTGCTTATACCTTCTCTGTCTTGAGTACAATACTCACAATTGTCTCCACAGGTCCATTCCAAAAATTGCTCATTGCTGTCCACAACCTCGTTATTGTTTTCATGGTCATACGCCTCATCATTACAATGGGAATCCTTACTAGTCCTTTCACTGGCATCCTCAACTGGTGAACAATCCAGTTGAGCAGTATTGTTAGCATTATGTTCAAATATAGCAGTCTCAACCTCTATGCTTTCATTTTCATTTTTATCTGCACATGATGCCATAATCATTTGGTCATTTGCAGCTTCACAACCATTTCTCACACCAAGGCCTGGGGACAGGGATATCAACAGGCGCCCATTTCTAAAATTTTCTATATTTTCAGCAAATTTGTATGCCATCTGCATACCTGTTACCTTGAAATCCCTCAGTATTGCACTAGAGCCCTCCTCAAAAGCCTCAAAGAATATGCCAACACATGCTGAAATATTAGGTCTGAAGACTTCTGGGATCTGTGAAAGGGCTACTGCAAACCTATGACTGAAATCAACACATGGCTCTTCATCTTGTTTTCTGATGTTCATCAATTCTACAACAAGATCAGCAGGTTCTCTTGCAAATTCTTCTTTGAAACAGTCAGCAAGCTCATCCCAACAGGCAAAAAATCTCTTTGGAAGGCTCAAATACTAGTCTTTTGCTTTTGCATCAAAGGACCTAACAAAAAACCTCATCCACATATCCTCATCTCTAAACGAATGTTTTCCCATGAAACTGTGAAAATTTTGGATATGTGCATTCCCATCACACACACTGTGACCACTAAATCTAGGCATCTGACAGTATATCCTAGCAGGCATAGTTTCTACTTTATAATCAACCCATGACAAATCCAGTTGGTCATACAAAGGATCAAAAGGGCTGAGAAGAGGTTTAGCCTTCTGACTAGCAGACATAACAGGGTTATTGCTTTTTAACTGGGCCTACTCAACCTCTAAGAATATCAACCTATTTTTTATCTCTTCTATTCTTTTCTCCAACATTTCACCACTGAGTACGAGATAATTCATACTTGGATTCATGAAATTTCTATTTTCAGACATCCTTTGCATTCCTAAGACCTATAGCCTCCCCTGGCATCTAACCTATGTAGTAGGACAATAAATATAAGTGGGAGGAAACAGGGTACCTTTTCTCATACAAATGCTGAAGTCTGAAAAGCACATTTTCTGTCACAACACACATCAACTTTCATGTGCATTCAGGTCTTTTGCAGAGTCGCCACCTCTCCAGAGAGGACAAAATTTTACAGCAGCTGAAAGCTCAACACATATTTTTCTGAGTTCATACCACCAACAGAGCATTATCATTCACATGAAAGACTCCCCAGCAGAGTCGCCATTTTGTTGGTGACTCGGATGGGTCACAGATATATTACTGGAGATGATTAGATAGTACTTTTACTTCTCAGTTCCCAGCAGAGTCGCCATTTTGTTGGTTGTTTCTTCTAAATCAGCATCAGGGTTTGCCAGTTCCAACGCACAGGTAGATTCAGCCAACTGAATACAGGAGGTTACGTGAGCTCCTCCCCTTCACTTCTGGTTCTGCCACACCAAGGGGGGTGTCCCTATTTGATAAAAGTATAACCTTGACTAGCTCAATGACAGAAGGATTTAACTTGACATCAACAGGCAGAATACTCTCATGTATGGACCAAGATTTGTGTAACAAATCACAAGGTTGGCAACATTCTTGGACATAATGTCTGGTTAGGTATGAGAGCATGTAGAGGTTCCTAATCCTAATCCTACAACTAACAGATGGAAGAATGAAATGGTTTGATTTGAATTTTGGATGCAAAGCTGGACATGGTGTATAACCTCAACACAAAGCTAGATTGGTGCCTATCCAGGGCTTGGAGTCGGTAGACATACACCTGTGAATGATCAGCATGAATAGCTAAAACTGGATTTCAGGGGGATACACATGATATCTGCCTTATAGATATCTCCCAATATAGAGTGTTAAGCTATCTATTCTTATGGCATCCCTATTGCAGTAAGAAAGATACATGCAAAACTTGGAGACAGAATCAGGATAACACATGCAAACATAGCATTATTCATATAAGATTAACCATGAAATCAGTGGATTCATGCCAAATCGTACAACAGGAGATACATAAACTCACAAGTTTAGCTGTACAGAGCAACCAGATCAGCTTGTTTTGAATTACAGAGCCAAAAATCTTCAACTTTCAACAACAACTAAAAATGGTAACATAGTCTGCTTATAATAGCCAGAGAGTGTACCACAGCAATTAATTACAAGACCGTTACAAAATTCACCAGATACAGATCCTTCAAAGGAATGGCGCTCAAAATTTATTGCTGCAGAGACAGAAGGAACCCTCGAGCCCTGCACCGCCACCTGGGAGTCTTCATGCCAAAGATCAGGTACCTGACTGTGCAACAACTCGCCCATGCCCCAGCACAGTCGCCATTAAGGATCTCAACCACCCGTTGTCGCTTAAAAAACCGTCGCTGCATACAAAAAAGACTTCCCGCCAAAACACGTTCAACTGCGGGTTCAAAATATACAAGGGAATAATCCCACATTCATGGTGAAGAGATCACTCCAGTGCTTTAAAAGCATAACCGCATTCAAACAAAGTGTTGAGCGCTTTTGCCGCGCTCGACACTCATGCCTTCGCCCACAGCCCATCGCCGTGACATATGCCATCGGCCTTCCTCAAAAATCTCCCGCCGACTCCAGTTGTCTCGCCGACGCCTACCTTACATTCCGCTCCCTCGGCCAGAGATAGACCATCGGGCCAGCATGAAACTCCTTTGCCGATATCACCCGTCTCACCGATGAAGCCTCCGCACTACCATATCGGCCAGACAAATACAATCGGAGCGACAGAAAACTCCACCGCCGACCACACAACTCACGCTGATGACACTTCCACCTACCGCCTCCGTCGGTGTGACCAACACCATCGGAGCAACACTTCAAACCTACGCCGACACCAAAAGTCACGCTGACGCACATAGGCTAACTACCACCTATCGGCCAGACCCACGCCATCGGCTCAATCAAAAACTCCTTTGCTGACATCACTTGTTATGATGATAACCATACCATCGGCCAGAGTACCCCTGTCGGCCCAACTCTCCACACTTCATCCGATAGCCGAAGTCATGGCGGTAGCACTCCAAAACCCTCGTCGGCGAGACCTAGTCCGTCGGCAAGCCGCAAAACACCTACGCCGATAGGTAAAAGTCTTGGCGATATACAAAGAACACACCATGCTATTGACATGATCGCCAAGACACATGAAAACTCATGCCGATGGGCAGAACATGATGACCCCTTCCATCAAGAAAGATGATGTGGATGCTGCAAAACACTGAAGGGGTGCCAACACTTAAAATTTTTTGGATTTTTTGGGATGGTGCTTGCATAAAAATTGCTAAATCAACTGACAGTGAAATCAGGCACCAACAGGTGTAACATAACAACACTTGTTGCAGGAGGTTTTCACCTCAAGCACTTTTATTTTAAGTGGAATGGTAGGGCTTGGCTTCTAGCCTGTTTCCACTTAGGGTCATTCCCACTTGGACAAGCGTGCATCCAAGGGCAGGCCCCTCCTAAAGGTTAAACAAATGGAATAACAAGTCTGGCATTCTGATCACCCAGTAAAGGGGAGAGCATAAGCCTATTGTCATTCGTCAAGCACAGAAGACACTAATTAATCCAACCTAGTTAAAAGTAGAAAAACTAAATGGGCTAATCTACTTGGGCAAGCACAAAACTTTGAAGTGTTTTTAGCAAGATAGCATTGGTTCAATTTTTAACCCAGAGAGCAATGGTGAATTCAGTTTTAATCCACGTAGCATGAATAGTTAACTTTGAAGTTTTGGTCAAACGAGATAGCAGTGGTACAATTTTAACCCAGAAATTAGTGATGAGTTCAGTTTTAATCCACATAGCACGAATAGTTAACTTTAAAATTTTGGTCAAATGAGATAGCAGTAGTTCAATTTTAACCCAAAAATTAATGATGAGTTCAGTTTTAATACTAGATAGCAATAACTTGGAAATGATAGTAGAATTGCAATGCAAGACAAACAATGATCCAGTTACTTCTTTCCTAATTAGAGCTATGTGAGGATTTGAATGAATATCAATTTTACTATCCCTTTAGAAAGTGAAGTGTGAACTATCAAAATGCAACTATATGGAACTAAACCTGAACCTATCCTGCAAAATAGCTACAGAAAACACTTGCGAAGATGTTAGTGTTAGTGAACTTTCTCAGAAAAGTACTAAAATCATTGCCCACTACAGAAGCATAGCTTCAATGACTAAATGCGCAGAAATAGTCAACAGAAGCGTAGCAAGAATAAATGTGCCGTAACAGTGCACAGAAGTGTAGCAATAAAGAATAGAAGTGCAGAAATAGCGAATGCGCCGTAACAGTGAACAAAAGCACAGTATAAAAGCACAGATGTGCAAGAATAATAAATGTATCGTAACAGTGAACAAAAGCACAGTATAAAAGCACAGATGTGTAGGAATAATAAATGCACCGTAGAAATGGATATATGCACCGCAGAAATGTTTAAATGCATCGTATGATTATAAGCACCGGAACAGGGGACAGAAACACCGTGGAAGTGTTCAAATGCACCGAAGTAGCTTGTGCGTGACCTGTACAGAACCTGCCTTCAAAAAAGCTCAGATTTTGATGAGATAAAGGGGCAAAGGCCCCACGGTGGGTGCCAAAAATGTTAGGGTAAAATGTGGATTAATCAATTTAACAATAATAAACCCAAACATCAATAGAATAATGAAACTAAGAAAGGTTGAATGAAATAAAGCAATGAATAAATATAGTGCAAACCTTCCTTGAATTAAAGCTTCTATTGTTCGCCTATTAAAACTGTCCTTGCTATTATGAAGTAGGTCCTTAGAGAGTGCACTCTTTTAGCTGTGTTGTAGGATGTCGGTAGTAAATGACTGTGTTGATAGATATTGCTACGAAGAAGAGCTTCAAAGCAAATGGTGATCTCAAGTAGATTGTATTGGGGGTGCCAAAGGCGCGCTGGTGGATTTCTGTAGAGCAACAATACAAATAACCTAGATGAATAGAATGGAAGAATGAGGTTCCATTTATAGACTCAGAAGAATGAGGATTAACGGTTGAGAGGAGATATGAAGATCAATAGCTGAGAATGGTTGAGGAATGTGCAACTAGTAGAAATATGACAAGTGTCTCACCTCCATCATGCAAGAGGGGATTTGACAACATTGATTGGAGAGTTAAGTCCTTTAACTGATCAATTAATAGACTTGATTAGTCAGTTGGAAGAATGGATTATGGAATTGACTGAATTGATTGAGGGATTAACTCAATTGACTAGTTAGTTAACACTTTTGATTGATTAGTTAACTAACTTTGATTAGAGAAGAAATAGGACATGTGGGTGAGGGAAAATTAGATAATTAAATATTTAATATATTTAATTACATGTGCAATAGGTTGAGGTGGACAAGGTGAGGTGGAAAAGTGAGGTGTACGAGTGAGGTGGATTTTTGAAATTAGAACTTAGGATAGAGGAATTTAGATTAATTAAATAATTTAGGATTAGAAGAATTTAGGGAATTTTAATTAAATAAATTGGTTTTATTTAATTATGGAATAGTGAACCGATTAAATAAATTTAGAATATTTATTTAATTGATAGAAGAATGGAATAAATATTTAGAATATTTATTTAGAATGAATCGTGTCATTTTTAGGCGTATACAGTATGAATTGTTCTTTTATCGACACCTTGTTGGTGACTAGACATGTGACTCTTCTTAACCTAGAGACCTGAGCTAACACATAAGACCATAGGTATGTCTTCAAAGGTGGAAGGTAGGACTCTTTATCATATTGCAATATGAAAGGACCAACTGATAAGGATAGATAACTCCTCCTTCTTGTGGTTCGACTAGATCAAGGGAGTGTTCCTTAAGGTGTATCTCTTTGAAGATTTAATCTAGCAGACAATGACAAAATTGACTTTGACCTATAAACCATATCCAATGCAATTAATAATTCTATTTGATTGTCACTAAGAACCAATGTATTGGCTTATCTTGGACCAAGGATACAACACCTCTTATATGTAGATGCAACAACCATTTGGAGGTCCTAGAATGTATTCTTCTTAGAAAACTTTATGTACCTTGGTGATTAGAATTTAAACACCATCAAAATTAATTCTTCATCATTGTTCCCAAAACTAAGTGCATCTAGATCCTCATATTCAATTATTGTATGCATTGTTCTTTTATTGACATCCTATTGGTGACTAGACATGTGACTCCACTTAACCTAGAGACTTGACCTAACATATAAGGCCATGGGTATGTCATCAAAGGTTTAAGGTAGGACTCATGTAATATTGCAACATGAAAGAACCAATTGATAAAGATGAATAACTCTTTCTTCAGGTTCTACTAGACCAAGGGAGTGTTCCCTAAGGTGTATCTCTTTAAAGATTTAAACTAGCAATAAATGATAAAATTGACTTTGACCTCTAAACCATATTCAATGCACTTAAGACATATATTTGATTGTCACTAAGAACCAATGACTTGTCTTATCTTGGACCAAAGATACAACACCTCTTAAAGGTGGATGCACCAACCATTTGAAGACTAGAATGTATTCTTCTTAACCTCTTAAGATTTGTAGTATATTATCTTGATGGTAGAAACAATGTAGATTTCACTATGAATGACCTTCATGAGGTTCATAGATACTTTGTGGTAACAAGGTAGTGAAATAATGTAATGCAATGGATCAACTACTACTATTAATACTCCTAAAGGTTGATTTTTTATATTTTCTATAAATGAGGTGGAATGACAACAGGTTGAAACAAATTGTAGATGGGTGTCTTTATAATGTATAAGTAGCAAACTTAGGATTCTATAACCAAAGAACATTACTTAGTAAACCATAAAGTGAAACCTTATAAAAGATGGCAAAGAGGACTTTTCTTTGCAATCCTACACATAACATAGGCTCTACATGTAGATATTGAAAATGAAAGATATTGTAGGGAAATAACATGAACATATCATAATTATCCATCACATAACATAACATATTTTTAAAATTATTTAAAGTTTAGTGAAAAATTTATTGAATCAAATATTTTTGCAAATATAGAACAAGATTTGAATATTTAAAATTCAAAAAATACAAATTATATATGTATGGAAAGTTAAAATTTGAAGAAAATTATGGAAGTCACCACATATATGTTTATACTAGTGAAAGCTTATAAGCTGGTGTGAATTATATAAGAAAATGTAGCAACTTTTACTCTAGAAAATGATAAATTGAGATATATAATATTTTATTCTATCGGTGGCATTTAGGAAATAAAAAGAACCTTGATGAAAATAGACTTTCCTCTATTACATTATTTTTCTTTTAGAGAAAAGGTGTAGGGACACCCATACTATATTAAAATATATGAGTTCAAATATACATGTAATAACTAGGTAGGAACCAAAACATAAAAAAAGATACATTACTAGGGAGCAAACAAACCAACGTGGAAGCCTCTATTACATTATTATTGTACCCTTATACATATATATACCCTAATTAAAAAGTCACATTGGCACCGGTTCAATCATGGTTTTAGTGATAAGATTCTTTGTCTCAATGCCAGAGACACTAAATCCATCTCTTTCTTTGTAGAGAAGTTGGAGACCTTTTGACAAAGCATATGCATGATCTTTGCTAACTGTTGGAACATTATCAGGTTTTAAATATTCCCAATTTAATTCTTTGAGTCTTTCATCAATTAAAGAATTGAGATATTTTAATGCATCTTCCTTCATGGATCCAGGATGGTCTTTCATATAACATGTTATACATGATACTACTTCTCCTCGATCTACCTCAGCCTTCAAAAACAACATTATTATTTTTGTAAGGTTTCAAACATAGTTACCCTTAAATATGATCAATTTCAATCATACAAATGAAGGAACACAAGGTTGTGAAAATTAAATTGTCCAAATTTGTAGCATACCTTGAAAGTCTTTGTGTCACCTCTTAATCTAAGAGTTAAACATAAAAGCTCATTGAACCTTGATGGATAGTCAATTTCTTTTAGAATGTCATCAGAAAGAGGCACATCTAATGACAGTACAGGTTGCAAGGTCACAATGTGAGCCCCAAAACTTACTTTTCCATTCTCTAAATATTCCTCCAAAAATGGTGTATAACCCATAGCAAGCCACTTTGGTTCTTGGAAGTAAGCATCTATGTAAACTTCCCACTGTAAATTAAAAAAAAAATTCCATGTCAATATTAATATACAACTTTTAAAATGTTAAAGTTCAAATTCCTTCATTATGCTAAGAAAACTAAGTCATTAATTTCACTAAGGAGAACCATATTAATTATAAATAGTAGAATATGTAATATATAGTCAAGGTAAATTTGGATATGTTGTTCAACTTGTCAATGTTTCATTCTTATTAGTACTACAAGTAAAATCAATATATTAAAGTGTATCTTACAAACTATAACAAGATAGAATATGTTGAGTAATTGTTCCACCTTGCACACTAGGTTTCCTATGGATGTAAGAGAAACAATAACTTAAAATATAGAACAATGTTTGTTAACTGAATGCTAATTAAAACTCATAAAATAAATGTGTACACATTATTTTATTAAGAATTTAATAGTGAATTTGAAAGATTTTTGGACAAAGTGCATAGAGATTATGTTCAAAAAAATGTCAAGAACATATTTTTTGGTTTGGTGGTATTATTGATGGTGAAATTTTAACATTACATCTAGGAATTATATCTTGATCCTTCTTTAAAAAGTCCTTAGTCTTTTTTCCTCTTTTGTAAGTTATACAAGTGATATGGATATAATTCCTCATATTCACTTGGGCTTGTAGAATAAATAGCTTGTTAATCCATACCTGAGCCTAGGATTGCTCATCTTCTATGGTTTCTAGTCTACCAAAAGATTTTTCTTGGTGAAAAAATATACAAATTGGTTTGTGTCATCATAATTACCTAGCTTGCCAAATATAGGAGTCTCTCTAACACCTCTTTTCAAAAATGCTTAGAAGTGCAGCTGCAATCTTTTTTTACCTCTTATTTAGGATTACTTACACAATGGAATTCTCTATTTGGAGATACAACACCATGGCATACTTACATTGCTTTAGAATTATAATTTCTTCAAAGTTTCTATTTTTTTTTATCTCTTGAAGGATATAAATTATGTCAGTTTTAATGTAAAAGCACTAGCTCTTATTTTCTCAACAAGAAAGTTCATGTGCATATCTCTATTTATTTTTAGATGTAGTCACAAATAAAGAAGTTTGGTGCTAAAATTCTTGCTTTCTCACAAGACCTACTCAATCAATTGGGAACTACTCTTTGATACTCATAGAAGATCACTAGTCTAATATAGGGAAATATAAAGCTAATACTTTACAAAATAAAATGGAAAATTTTGATAATGTTAAATAATAAAAATAAAGGTAAGTTTGGTCACAATAAGATGAAAATAGGCCCTCTTACTCCATATATAACATCATTTAAAATGAGGTGTTACCAACTTGTTATAATTAAAGAATAATTACTAAGTACAATATAGATTCTCATTATCAATAATAATAAATAAGTACAATAAAGGGTAAGAAAAGTATAGTCTTTAAACATACAATGAAAAATATATTGATGGATCAATGGGAATGAGAAAACTAGGTTTTATATATAGGTTATATTGAAACCTATTTTCACTTTTTGAAGAGGTTCACATTTTTTAATGAATTATAAATTAGATGTAAATAGTAATGAGGTTGGGTTTAAGATTAAAAAATCTAGTTAAACGAATACCTTAATTGAATAAAATTAATTATCTCTCCACTCTATACAAATAGAACATAGATTATATTTATTAAAAATTAATATTTATAAAATCATACAACTTTACGTGCGTAGTCAAGTGTGTCTCTGCCTTGAGTTTTTTCAGCCTCTCGAGCCATATCCCTCACACCCTCATCAAAGGCCTTGAATGCTACTTTCATAAATTCCAGTAGTCCTTCTGTGGCTTCCAAATCCCACCTTTCATATAGCACAAGATAATCTATTACTATACTATCTATCTATATATAACAAAATGTTCATTGTCCTTTAGTGCATATAGAAATGTGTTTGAGAAAGTACATAAGAACTATGGAAAATTAAACCCATTGATGTCTACCCACTAGAAACCATGACACATTATAGTCAATGTGCTATCTATTTATATGGACACTAAGGTCCCCACATAAATAACTAGAATTTCTATCATGCCTATGGTTTAAGCTATTCTTTTGTGTCACCCCAATTTACCAATATAAGTAGAAAAAAATACCTCTTAATGGCTTGTGTGAAGTGCTTGAGCTCGTCTAAAGTTCCATAAGTGTCATAAATATCATCCAAACAAGTGACAAATGTAGCCATCTTTGCAAACCCAATTCTAAAAGTAGAATATTTTGGATCAATACACCCTCCAGCTGCCCAAAAGTAAAATTCCACATGGCGATGGCAAGCAAAGTCTAGTTTAGCTTGACCGGACTCTGTCCACCATCTAAAATGCACACATATTTCTTAATAAACATGAGTAACTTTGAAATCTTCAAGTATAGATTATATTGTAAATAATTTAAGCTTCAAACAAAGAGAATATCTTCCATAACATGAATTTCTCACCTTGAGAGAATTTGAAGTTCTTGTTGTTGCACTGATTGGATCATATTGAAGTCTAACTTTGCCAATTCTAGAACCTTTGAGTTGAAAATACTGTAACAATTTTGACATTACATTGTTAAATTATTTTAGAGATCTTTGAATGCTCTGCAGTAGTGCCTTAAGTGTTTTATTGACTAAATGCTCCTGGATCTGTTTTTGATGTTCAATCATACTTGCATACGAGATTATTTCCTTTTTCTTTGGAAGGGACTGTTCTACATCTTCCTTCAGTCTTCTGAGAAGAAATGACTGAAGGATCAAGTGAAGCTTTGAAATTACTTGAACTCCTCTTTTCTCCTCTTCTTCCTCTATTAAATTATCAGAATCATTATCTTGGGCATCTTCTTTGTAATTTTCTAGCATGACTTGAACTGCATCTTTTGCCTTTTCCTTTGTTGTACTAGACATCATCGTCTTCTTCTTTCAGTATTTGCCACCATTCCCTACTTTGTGATCTTTTGCATCACTATTCTAATTAGAGGTAGTCCCTTTTCTCTTGCAACCCCTACCAACACCTCTTACTTCAGGCTCAGGATCTTTTGCCTCACCATTCTCGCTTGAACCAAATTTAGCATCTTCCATTTTCTCAAGCAAAAACTTGAAATAAAGTTGAGTCTGGTTAAGAAGCACCTCCAATCTACAAAAAACCAAATCACCAATTTGTTGAGTTCCATTTTTCATTTTCCTCCTCTCATTTTGCTCGTTCTTCCCTCATCTTCCAATACAGATATTGGTGAATCTGCATCTCCTTCAACCTTGGCAGCCACAACATTAACCATTTCTGAAGTCTTTTAGATCTTTAGTAAAGTCATACTACCCCTATTCAAATCAGATATCTTTCTTTCATTCTCTATCAAACTCTTACATTTGCTTACAAGTCCTTTAAGGTGAGGGCCTTTTTGACCAATGCAGGATCTCTAATGTTTGAAACCATAGAGGCCTTTTATAATGGTTGACCGTACTATTCACTTGTTTGGAAAACTCCAAAACATTAACAAACTTCTTCAAAATGCATGATCGAGTTCCAAATGCAAGTGCAAACCTGCTGACTTGATGTATCTTGGATGAACTTTGTTAGATTTTGAAAAAAACAAAGGAGACCGCTGCTATCTTTGCTATCTTTGCATTTGAAAACTACCATCTCAAACTTGATAATACTCATTTCATCTCATCTACATGAAGGCTAAGGGTCCTTGAAGAAAGATCTCCTTTGACTGGTAGATTACCATGTAAGATGATGTTATGGCTATCAGAAACATGAATCCAATGCAACCTCCTCTTCTCTTTTGATCTAATCTTGGCACCTGACTTTTTTCACGTCTCTTATGCTTCCAACTTGCATTATCAAAAGATTCAAGAATGACTGCAATACCTAAAACTGATGACTACTCCACTATTCCTTTTCTGTCAGTTGTCTTGGACAATGTAACTATTTTGTTAATGCTGGAACAACATCAAAGAAGGTTGTTTTGAATGTTTTTTTTTCTCTTTCATGTTTGCTGTTATCATATATTGCTGGGACAGTCATAAAATGATTGACTTTTTGTTCTTTATGGCTGTCATACTTCTGATACGGTCATTCCCTTATGACTGTCCTGGTTTCTTTTATTGCATTCAATAGTAATTTTAACCTCATTCACAACAAAAGTGATAAATATTTGTCTTATTCCTCTTGCATGACTGCTATTCCTTACATTCTTTTTTTGGCTGTCATGTGACTGTCCTATCTTATATGGTTGTCCTAGTACAGTTGTGACTGCACTTTGCACTCAGAATTTGATCTTTAAACATAATATGCTTTATTTGAAAAGATTAATCATGTCTTTTCTTATCCATGTCCCTCTCAAGACTTAGGGGCTAGCATGCTGGGCTCAAACCTTGTGGGAGCCCATTTTTTCACCACATGCTGAAATATCATGCACAATGATGAATGCACATGTACCTGCACATTGTACAAACAAGTTAGATAAAACATACCTTCAGTTATATGACATGATGCTTCTTGTGTGGATTTATCTTCTGATCTGGTACTTGCATCTGCTATTTAGCTATCTCTTCTACTTTTTCTTTTTGTATTATTTGATAATACGAGCATTTGGGTTTGATGTTTCATAGAGGTAAACATTAAATTTGTTGCTTTTATATATGAAAAGAATTTGAACCCAAGCTCTAACAACTCTCTCATGTAGGTATCTCTAGAGCTCACTGGATGGAGGGAGCTAAAGAGGGACCTGGTCAACCTTGGGATTCATCATTCACAGGTAATGACGGGTCCCTATTCTCTTCATATGCTCTTTTCTCTTTTCAGATATATAGTTTAGTTTTATGTTGCATTTTTCAGTCATTCCCACGGCTTGTGTGGGACACCTTAAACACTTCTTTTGAATACAATAAGTTATTTTCATATTATGTAAATGACTTATATGTTTCTTTCCTTTTGTGACTCAATTACATAATATGAACTAAAGTATTTAAAGTACATGTGTTTATATCATAAAGAAATAACAGTTATAAATACCTCTCTTCTGCAATTGCATTGTCTTGTACTAATAAACAACAACATACTTGATCAAATCTGATATCCTTTAAATGTTTGCTTTCTCAATGAGGATATTTAATTTATTTATCTAGGTTGTGTAATAGCTCGAATTGAACTGTTACATGATCCCGATAAATAAATATTGTAACTTACTTACTAAGACAACCAATGTTGACTAGATATCTCATGTTATCAAGACTTTTTCTTACCCCCTTCTAACATTACTGCTAAGGCATATACTTGGGGTTGCTGGTAATCAAGTAAAAATATAGTTAATTGCACAATGAGATCAATAAATCAAATAAATAATGCATAAACAGGATGCACTCCAATCATCTATTGCTAAAAAATAAACCTCTTCAGCATTGTATTAGCAATAGAACACCTAAAAATCTAATTTGTAATAGTGATTTGTAAGTATTAAGATCCTAATCTAACCATAACCTACCTCTTATCTAACCAGATCTACAAAAAAAGAACAAAAGATAAGGGTTTATAGAGTAAATAAAATGAAAAGAAAGAGGGTCATCTTTCTATCTAATTTGCAATCCGTTATCTTGGAATATTCAATGAAATTTAATCAACCTACAATTCTATAACTAGTATTTCACACAATCATAAACATCATAGATGCAATATGCTAAGGAATATTGTGAAAATTGTAAAGTAATTGCGTAAAACTACCATATTACATGTGGAAGTATTACACAATCTTTGACAATTCCACCATGAAAGATATAACATTCAACACTTTATTGAGTTTCACCAAACAATCCAAGTTTCAAAATAACAAATACAAATGAATCACCACCCAAAGTGTAGAACTAGCTTGTCATTGGCATGTGACAACTTCCTGTAAATTGCCTTTTGTCCTTGTTCTTGTGCTCTCAAAATTTCCCTCCTAGCTCCCTTTAAAACAAAATGATACTCCTTTAATAGAGGTGATTTTTCATTTCAGTCCATGACTAGGAAAATCTAATTTCAAATTTAGGACCCCCCTTATAGGGTAGGACCTAATGAAATTGACAAGTTACACTAAGATAAAGTAAGTCCTATTTGACCTCCCTATAATTGAATTACATCTCAAAATCAAATTTATTTCATTCTTGTCTTCCATATGTACCTATATCTCTCCATCCATCAAGAAAAAGTGACCTTGTGTAGTTGAAGAAGATTAAATCATCCAAGTTCAACATGCCTTTCTGATGCCTCAGCACACCTCCATAGTGTGTCCAACACCCTAGACCTACAAACAAGCAAAGAGAGCATCAAATTCTTTATTATCAAATCAAATCAAGCAAAAAATCATCAAGATACATCATTCCAACCACTGAGCGTACCAATTCTAAATTTGGGGCAAATTTGTTGCCATTGGCAACTTCACAAATTTGGAGTTACTCTATTTGTTTTCATCATTTACTTTCTAGTTTATTTATGACAATATCACAATGGCATTCCATGTTTCCCTACCATATTCTTCTCAAATCCCAAATCTTCACATTATATACCATGGCTGTCACAATTATGATGCATATTCTTGGGGTTGTTATAGCTCTAGTTTCATTAGCATGCAAGATAAGATGCTATGATGGTTGTTGATTGTTGGGCTACTCATTCGGATTGTTCAATTTCTTTTACTTTGACAATGAGTACAAAATGGAATCCATTGTCTGGTGTATATCAACACTTCACATTAAAAGAAGAACTATACTTAACATAATACTAAAGGCCCATTTAAATTTTTTTTGAAGCCAATTAATAGGTGTCGCAAGAATATTGTGCCTCTTGATCAAAACCTATCATTGATCACACACTTTGTATTGGAGTTTTGGAGATTCTTTTTTTATGTACACATAATTACAATTATGAATGATAGTCAAGTAAAAAATGAGTTTTTAAGCTTCCACAACATAGTTTTACTTAAGGATGCATTCAATCATAAAAGACTTAAAAATGTGCAAACAAAAATGAAAAAATACATATAAAACCATGCACCCACAAGAATATTAAACCAAGAGTAACATGCAAAAATTAATAGTAGATCTAAACTTGAATAGTTAAAGCTTTACTTTTGTATATAATTTGGTGGATAATTTGTTATTGTAATGGTGAAATTAGTATACACATGTCAATTCTCTATTAGTTGTGGGTTTATTTTGATGGAATATTTTAATTCATTATTATTTATTAACAAGTGGCACACTTTTGTGTTAGTTTTGGCTCACAACCTAATACATTTTATTTATCTATATTTTATTCATTTACACTTATTTAAAGTAGACTTTCATATATTAAACATTTACACATCATTTACTAGCCTCTTTGCACTCACATCCACACATTTATTCATTTCATTAAAACCAAAACCTTTCTATGGGACTAGGTCAATCCCTAGAGGCTCATGACTAATGCCAAAACAAAATTTCAAATCTCAAATTCCAATATTCTTACTCCTTTTCACTAATCATTGTGAGCCAACTTGACACATGTTTTCTAAGTTGTTATTATGTCTTGTTACTTAAAGACAATAATTTGTGAAATTAATACATATATAAAGGAAAAATATGTGAAATACATATCTAAAAACAAGGAGAAAGTACTGGATTTCATTTCTAAGGGACAAAGAACCTTAATTTACACTAGAATCATCTAGGCCATCTACAATTCCATTCATGTTGACTTAAATAACTTTCTAAAAGCTATAAAATCTCATTTGAATAAGGGATAGACCTAAGCAATTCTAACCTTGGCAGTCTAATAATCTCCAGTAAGGTTTTTTTAAACACCACCTTGATAGCACTAGATGTAGGGAGGAAAAATCCAAAGAGACACTACTGAATCTTTATATGAAATCATTCTTATAGGCCATAGCTGATTCCCACACAATAAATCATCCTCACAACACTTAGGTTCAATCTTGAGGGTTTTAAGACTATACTGAACTTGAGACATTCATTAGACCATGAGCATTGATTTTATTTACCTTGGTGATTGGACTTTATACACCATCAAAATTAAATCTTCATCATTGTTCCCAAAACTAAGTGTGCTTATCCTCCTATTTAATTATTGTATGAATTGTTCTTTTATCGACACCTTGTTGGTGACTAGACATGTGACTCTTCTTAACCTAGAGACCTGAGCTAACACATATGACCATAGGTATGTCTTCAAAGGTGGAAGGTAGGACTCTTGATCATATTGTAATATGAAAGGACCAACTGATAAGGATGGATAACTCCTCCTTCTTGTGGTTCAACTAGATCAAGGGAGTGTTCCTTAATGTGTATTTCTTTGAAGATTTAATGTAGCAGACAATAATAAAACTGACTTTGACCTATAAACCATATCCAATGGACTTAAGAATTCTATTTGATTGTCACTAAGAACCAATGTATTGGCTTATCTTGGACCAAGGATACAACACCTCTTATATGTAGTTGCAACAACCATTTGGTGACTAGAATGTCTTCTTCTTAGAAAACTTTATTTACCTTGGTGATTGGAATTTAAACACCATCAAAATTCATTCTTCATCGTTGTTCCCAAAACTAAGTGCATCTATCCTCCTATTTAATTATTGTATGCATTGTTCTTTTATTGACATCCTATTGGTGACTAGACATGTGACTCCACTTAACCTAGAGACCTGAGCTAACACATAAGGCCATGGGTATGTCACCAAAGGTGTAAGGTAGGACTCATGATAATATTGCAACATGAAAGAGCCAATTGATAAATATGCATAACTCCTTCTTCTTGAGGTTCTACTAGACCAAGGGAGTGTTCCCTAAGGTGTATCTCTTTAAAGATTTAATCTAGCAATGAATGATAAAATTGACTTTGACCTATAAACCATATTCAAAGCACTTAAGACATATATTTGATTGTCACTAAGAACCAATGTCTTGTCTTATCTTGGACCAAGGATACAACACCTCTTAAAGGTGGATGCACCAACCATTTGGAGACTAGAATGTATTTTTCTTAACCTCTTAAGATTTGCAGTATATTATCTTGATGGTAGAAACAATGTAGATTTCACTATGAATGACCTTCATGAGGTTCATAGATACTTTGTGGTAACAAGGTAGTTAAATAATGTAATGCAATGGATCAACTACTACTATTAATACTCCTAAAGGTTGATTTTTTATGTTTTCTATAAATGAGGTGGAATGACAACATGTTGAAAAAAATTCTAGATGGGCGTCTTTATAATGTATAAGTAGCAAACTTAGGATTACATAACCAAAGAACATTACTTAGTAAACCATAAAGTGAAACCTTATAAAAGATGGAAAAAAGGACTTTTCTTTGCAATCCTACACATAATATAGGCTCTACATGTAGAGATTGAAAATGGAAGATTGTTGGGTGAATATTTTGTCTTCAACTAACTGAAGGTAAAATGGTTATATTGACCACAGTGTAATGAGATAAATCTCTCCTCTCAGCAAGGGGAGGTTCCCTATCAACTATCACAAATTACTTTAAACTAAATACTAATTCAGGGGTGAGACGATATCATCTATTTCTCTTTTTTAAGAAATAATGTTTACAAAATGAAAGAGCACATTCTTGATACAAATTGAATAACAAAAAAACCCACAAGAGCACAAGGTCTATTGTTGTTTCTTTTGCTGATTTATAACTTAAAAATAAGTAGAATGAGGTGCAGCCTGTAGTGCCCAGCCATGAACACCTTGTTTGACAACACTTCTATGCAAGCAAAGCGGAAATAATTTTTTTTTTTGAATAGGATAACAAGTGAGGTTTAGCAGATCAAAACACATCATTAACTAACAACTTGTCTCCCAAGGTGCCATGGATGCACTATTTGACAATAATCAACATCATTTACATGCATTGCTAACTAACATCAACAATTCATACTAACTCTAATACATTACTGATTATTCATATACATCTACATTTTGTGACATTAATTAGATAATCAACTTTGGACAAGATTACATGCACATACTCCAAGTTTATACAAATGAGTACATCTTCATGTAATTTACATTATCAACATCCTGATTACATCTGAATATATACAATGTGATACAGTAGATACACAAGGCTAGTACATGAGCATAATAACTGTCTTCATAAATAGGTACAAGATCTGATGTCTGGCACACAAGGTGTATCCTCCTCGCTCACGAACATCGACAAGGGAGAAAACCAATGGATATAGCTCTTCCACCTGACCATGTGGAAACCTGAGGTCCACCCCCCGAGCTAGGAGTTAACATGAGGTCCCCACAACAACAATGGTCATGTAGTCAGTGGACTAAGAACAACACAAGACTCCAACATCACTAGTCAATCTCGCAAACAACACAACAGTACTTCCAGAGGAAACACATAACAACTGGGGAGAGTACAACTAAGGACTGCTAGGCTACAGTGAGGAGAGTGTCATCACATGGCCCTAGCATGGGTTACCCAGGCTATCTATCACCAGAAGCCAACCCCCATCTATGGTTACCCTGGCAGCCTCTATAGGCACCGGCCCCATAGGGTGGCACATGCGGAATCAACATTCCTTTCATGAGGACAAGGAAGTTGATCTTGCCAACCACGACCTTCTCATCTCATCCTTATCCTGAACAAGCACTACAGGCATGAGTGAGGCATCCAATTATCATGTTAGTGTGAGAACTACCCAACCCCCCTATAATTGATTATTATGTTATCACTTGTTTACCAACTTCCAATGGGTTACCCTGGCGGCCACTTTGGGCACCAGCCCCACATTGGAAGCCACTCCCCTATCTGCACCTAGGAGACCCCATCCATCATGCACAAATCACCATAACAATAAGCTAGACATACACATTGCAAGGCATTAACCCTCTTGCAAACTATGGCATAATCATAAGGCAAATTCCCAATACATAATTCATGGTTTCTAGATGAGTAACACATGAGAGATCTCTTCTATACTGATGACAGCATGTCCCCATTGTCTTGACCAACACAATAACTTAAAACAAACTCAAATAAATAATGATTGCAACATCCATGAAGGACTTAATCATTACCCCAAGATGCATTCTCAACATATCATGAACATGAAAACAATGTTACAACCTAGGCCTCTAGAATAACACTCTGTTAACTTGCACAAGGAGCCTCATTAAGACCAATAATCTAACATATGTCCAATCTTGCTTTCTTGATGCAACTGAATTCACTATACACATAACTCTCATCACAATACTATCTTAGTAGCTCTCAATATCAAACTTCAATTAATAAATTTTTACAAGGATAACATAATAAATTCACTGTCAGATTAATTTAATTAATGCTCAATCAATACCAAATTTTGTAATGGATATCTCCATTAACATATTGAATTTCTATTTAATAATTTAATACAAAATTTATATAATTGCACTTGTGTAATTAACAGACACATATAGTTATGCAAATTTTTCCTTGTGAAAGATAACTAATACTTTGTGGTAATATTAATTATTAATAATAGTAACAATAATAATAATAATAATAATAATAATAATAATAATAACAATATTATATATTTAAATCGCAAGAAGGCTTAGTATATTAATATTTAAACATAGTGCATTAACAATTTTATTCTTGTTAAAAAAATAATTCTACAATTACATTAAAATAACTATACGTAAATAATTATTAAAAATAATTATTTACTTGATTTACAAGACACCCACATCATTAACCTAACTAAAATAGACCATTATTGCCATTGTTAAAAAATCAAATAATTTAAATAGTTACAATGTAATCTAATTCAATTCTTGCGGAGGGTTCCTATTTAATTGTAACCATATAAAACCCCTAACTGTCATAATAACCTATTCAACAGAAGGGTGAAAAGAAAAACTTTAACTACTTCTATGAAAAACATCAATTGACGAATACTTATAGGTCAATTACCAATTACAACATTTAAAAATCTGAATCTATTTAATTAAGTTTCCACTAATAAAACATTATAGTAAAATCAGTGTTAAATTACAGAGTAATCCTATCAAGTAGTTTGATAAACTTTTGAATTAATTTACAACTACATTTCATTATTTCTTAATTTAATAACTCCATCATATACATATATATATGTGTGTGTGTACATATACTCCCACTACGTATTAGAATACACTGTATGTTTTAACTTCATACTTAGTATTGACACATACATGACTAATCATAAATATGTTGATATACGTGATCATGCACCAGTGTGTAGACTAATCCCATTTGGTCAATAATAGATCATTTATTTACCACTATTGTTGAGGAAAGGATGTTAAATTGTTATGGATTTTTTTTGACCATTGATATGGATAATAATTAGGTAAATTTCTTTCATATTTTTCCTCATACCTGTAGGTCTATAGCTACTCATGACAGATATCTAATTAAGATATTCACTAGCACAATTCTATAAATATTTACCAAAGCTTTCCAAAACACAACCTAGAGTTTTGAGATACAAGATACAATATATATAGATAATATACCCAAACATTTTTAATGCAAACATATAAAGGTCGACATTCATTTTCTATACTAATCTTCCAAGTCATATAATTCCAGAAAGAAGATTCTAAATAAGATTTAATTCGATTGTGAACAACATTAATCATTTAAACTTGGAAGTGAAGGACTTGTCTAATCATATGCCTCATAGTTAATAATAATTTCAAGATAAGAAAAAAAAGTTAAGGTGGACAGGGAATAATTTCAGGAAGAAGTATAAAGTGTGAACGTTGCATTATCTTAAAGTGTGAAAGTTGCATTATCTTGTGCTAGAATGGGAACTTAAGTGCAGGTTACGACATCTATTATGGAAACATTGGTTTTAGTCGAGTAATATAGTCGAAATGTTGTGGTAGGCATATAACTACAGTGCAAGCATCCACAAGGCAAGTTAAACACATCAGAAGTAGTTACCTTAATGCCTCATCGTCCAACTTGACTGAATATAGAAAGTGCTAAATAAACAATCACAGCATATGGCTCGCAGAAAGGAAGGAAAGAATATTATCAACACATAAGGGAGAGGTTAAGTCATACGGAGTTTTCTTTTTACCCTACAATCCATGCATGCATAAGGATGAACACGATAGAGCAAGTCAGTAAAATCCCATTAAGCATTTGCACTAGCACAAGACACACAGGAGCAAGAAGTCTCCAAAGCTTCTAGCATAAGCCTTGAAATACCAGGAAAAATTAGATAGGGAAGGGTAGGTTCGAATGAATGTTAAGGTGGCTAAAGAAATATGGCAAGAGCTGTAATGCTCCAGAGTCTCGCGAGTACACACAGGGTAGGTCTGGAAAAAAAAAAGCCATAGAAATTTCTAGCGAAATTTAAAGGAGAGCCTTGGAGAGCCCCGGTCACTCAAAAAAAACAAGAATATTTCAACAGTATCAATGTGTAAATGCATTCACCAGCTGCCGAAGTAATTTCGGATGGGTTTACTATGGCTGATCGACTCAGAGAATGTCTTAACAGGATGTAAGGATTTGGGCCGCTTAAAGAGATAGTAACTTGCAGAGCTCTTTGACAGTGTTAATTCCATGATAGCAATATGAGTCATTTATGGTGCACCACGATCACAAGGTAAGTCCAAAACAATTAGAGTACTACACCTATAAGTTATGAGGGCATCATACTAAATAAGAAGAGAGAGATTGTTTAAACTGTGTGCAGATTTCCCATCTTCTGAAATCCCTCCATTGCAGGAAATAAAACACACTTGCTAATCCTACTGACTGTGGACACCAGTTACCGCCTACCTCAGAAAGCTATCAAAAGGAAGATTCTATTCCATAAGGATATATCAACGCTTGTTTTTGCACAGCATGGAAATGTCCTCATCAGATGATAGAGATCAAGGAGTACGCTGAGAGAGCAAACGACGGGCCTAGAAATTTCATAGCAACTCACTAGCTTTTAGAGTGGTAATTTTCTGTTACTTCTTTCTAAGTTTTATATGAATGATGGAAAGAGCGAATGTCTTGCAGCTATGATGAACCCTTTTTGATTGTAGATAAGAAAGGTAGCGTAGAATGCCTCACGTGAACCTGCCAAAACCTTAGACATGACTATATTGCAAATTTTCTAGTGCAGACAGTGCTGGAGGAGAACGGATTCAGATAAGGTGACAACACCAATATGCTCAAACGAGGATACATTCACAATACACAGGAATTGCTTGACAGATGCCTCTAAGAGAAGTGGTTACACTGCAGGATGAGCATACATCTACTTGCATAAATTTCTAACACACTTGATTAGGACATGAACTGCAGAGGGTAAGGGAAAAAAGTTGTAACAGTGTAGGTAGTTTTAAAGGCAACCCATATGGGATGGACATTTGACACTCATCATGGCATGAGAGAAATCTGTCAAATGTGGTCATTGCAACAAGACTGGTTACTATGAAAGCAAATTGGAGAGATAAAAAAAAACAAATAACCAAGCCTATGGGCTATTATTAAACCCCCTCAAAGATGTGATCTTTTGAATACAATGTTTGCACAACAAGTATGAACTAGATTTAGTCAGGCATCGGAAGCTCAACAATCATTCAGCAAGAAGAAAAATTACTACACTTTCACCACAGACTAAATTAAGAGATCAGAGGTAAGGCTTAGACAAATAGTGGAACCTGATTAAGATGTTCGAGAGTTTGCCCTGTTGAATCCGGTAGCTCCTCTCTCCTTCTCCAATTTCTTCATACCTTCCTTTTTCCAGAGATCTTTTCTCACCTCAACCAGGATTCAACCCTTGGATAAATGTAGAAACATCCCCTCTTCCCAACAATCCCACTTTCTCAAAAGCAGGGTTGAACTCCTCGGGTAATGCTGAACCATGCCTCTCTGTTTCCAACAACCCACATTCCCTTAGGAATCAACAATTTCATTTTTATCAAGGGATTCCCAAGCCTCCAATCTACAACTGATGGCACAAGACATGAAATTTGTACCTTCCCAGATATTCAATACATGGTATAAAGCAACCATCCTAATTTTTTTTTTAAACCTTAGAATATACCAAAGAAATATTATTATTTTATTAATCTAATATTAACTATGCATTTCATTTAACACAATTTACGTTTATATCTATTTATTTATTTATGAAATTTATGATCATCGTAATTTATCCGTTTACAACCAACTTAATCATTTACAACAACTCATAATTTGGTAATTAATTTATTTATTATTTCACATAATTTTATTAATCATATTTTCTACATTATTTAATTCATATAGAAACAATTTATATTCATTTATCAAAATTATATTCCTAGTCAAATAAATCTATTTGAGTGCATCAATACACTAATGTAACATAGGCAACTCTGACCTTGTTAATCCTCATTGTGGCACATTACTTGATTGACAAGCAAGATTAGATGACAAGACCACAATCATGGAGGCAGACAGACGACAGACAATAATGACAAGGAACCCCATGTTAACTCCATTCAATGATTCCATTGGCTAGGGCACGCTCAGACCTGCTAGTTCAGGTGGAGTCGATGCCCGGTACCTGCATCCTGCATCAAACAACAAGGGTGTACACATATATACATATATAAACATGTAGTCACAGACACAATGAACAGAAGTTGCAGTGTGGCAGGGTACTCAGACACGAGTAATGCAACAATGTTCCGTTCATGAACACTCATCATTAAGTAACTATATCCATTAACAATCATGCATCATAATCACAATCAAATTAACACATTAACCTCAGAATAACATTAGTCTATAATCATCAAGTATGTCCATCGAAAGCATAAAGTGCAAGTAATCAAGCATCACCCTAACATAGATCCATAATCAGCTATCATAATAACAGAGTGTCCATCAAGATGAAGGAGAACATAAACCATAACACACTAGACCAAATGTTTCGAACTGTAATTATGCAATATGAACTACCAACTATATCCGAACTGTCATAGGAAATATGAGAATAACATCTATCACAAGCCAAAAGCGAGGGGCATTACATCCTCCCCCCTATAACCAGGCTTACTCCTGGAATCCTGTAAATAATTAATGATATAAATCCCTCATCCTAGTAGTATCTTCCCAGGTAGCGGAGGTCTCATCATTAGGGTCCCATTGGACCCTGACCTGCTCCACATCTCTGCCCCTGAGAGCAAGTCTCCGGTGCTGAAGAATTCCTGCGGGCTCCAAAGCCAGCTGCCCGTCCTCTACCTGTAGAGCAGTCCAATCAAGAACATGAGCAATATCTGGATAGTAAGTTCTAAGTACAAAAACATGAAACACGTCATGGATGCATGAAATGCTGGGCGGCGAAGTAAGATGATAAGCAACTGGACCGATCCTCTCCAACACCTCAAAAGGTCCAACAAAGCGCGGTGCTAGCTTAGAGCCCTTCCCATAGCGGATTGGACTCTTTCGCGGTCGCACACATAAGAACACCCAGTCTCCAATAGAAAACTGATGATCAATCCTATGAGCATCTGCATACTTTTTCTGCCTATCCTAAGCTACCACAAAATGCTCTCTAATCCTCTCAACCTATTGCTCGATATCTCTAAGCATATCTGGGCCTAGAAGAACTCTATCCTCCAAACTATCCCAACTCAAAGGAGTCCTACAAGGACGACCATACAAGGCCTGAAAGGGAGACATGCCAATAGAGCTATGATAACCATTATTATAGGTAAACTCCACTAGGTAGAGGTAATCCTCCTAACAGCTCTATTGATCCATAACGTACATCCTCAACATATCCTCAAGAACCTAATTAACCCTCTCAGTCTGACCATCAGTCTCAGGGTGATAAGCTGAACTGAAGTTCAATTGTGTTCGAAAGGCATGCTACAAGGAAGTCCAAAGGGTGGAAGTGAACACTGGATCCCTGTCAGAGATGATCCTACGAGGAATCCCATGAAGCCTGACGATGCCCTCCATAAACACTCTAGCCACCGTAGAGGCATTGTAAGAAGCACGGACAGGAGAAAAGTGAGCTACCTTTGTCAACCTATCCACAGTGACCATAATAGCATCATGTCACTGAGAGGACATCAGCAAACCAACAATAAAGTCTATCGAAATGATATCCCACTTCCACTCCGGAATCAAATGAGGCTGCAAAAGACCTGCAGGGTGCTGGTGTTCCGCCTTCACCCTCTGACACTCAAGACATCTCGTCATGAAATCAGCAATATCCCGCTTCATACCACTCCAAAAGTACAGTTGACATAGATCTGCATGCATCTTCTTGACACCTAGATGAGTAGAATAGGGTGCTTGATGTGCCTCCGACAAAACTAGGGTACGAAGACCCTCCGAATTAGGAATATAGATACGTCCCAAGTGTCGCAGAAGACCATCTGACTCAAGAGAATAACCGGAGAACCTACCCTCTAAAGGTCTACCAGACCCAATCTCAAATCTCACCTCTTGGCACCATCTGTCAGGAGGAAGATCAGTGAGAATCTGACCTTTCAAATCAACTGTAAGAGAAACTGCTAAGATCTCATGCCTCAGACGACTAAGAGCATCTGCTACCACATTCTACTTGCCCTGAATATATCTGACCTCGAAGTCATATTCGCACAAGAATTCCATCCAACGTCTTTGCCTTGCATTCAAGTTTAGCTGCGTGAAAATATACTGCAAACTACAATGGTCACTGTGCAGCTCAAACTGATGCCCTAAGAGAAAATGCCTCCATCTTACCAAGGCATGCACAACTGCTGCTAACTCCAGGTGATGAGTGGGATAGTTCAATTCATGATTCTTGAGTTTGCCAGACTCATAGGCAATCGCGCGACCATCCTGCATCAGAACTGCTCCCAAACCCTCCAAGGAAGCATCAGTACAAACAACAAAGTCCCTATCAGGATCCAAAACTGCTAATATAGGTACACTGGTCAACTGTTCTTTAAGAGTCTAAAAGGCTTCCTGACACTGCTCTGACCAAATAAACTTCTTCCCTTTCCCTTGAAGAGAAGTAATGGGGTGAGCAATTCTCAAAAACCCCATGATGAAGTGACGATAGTATCCTGCCAACCCCATAAAACTACGAACCTCAGAAACATTAGTGGGTGCAGGCGAGTCCATAATAGCTTGGATCTTCAAGGGATCCACTGCAATACCCTCTCCAGAGATGATATGGCCCAAATACTTAACCTCTGTCTGGAAGAACTCACATTTTGACAAATTAGCATAAAGTTGGTTTTCTCTCAGACATTGCAACACTTGACGCAAATGCTCCTCATGTCCTCCATAGTCCTCGAATAGATCAATATATCATCAAGAAATACGAGGACAAATCGGTCGAGATAAGTGTGAAACACACCATTCATTAAGCTCATAAAGACCGACGGTGCATTCATCAACCCAAATGGTACCATTGTGAGCTCATAATGTCCATAACGGGTGCGAAATGCTATTTTTTGAATGTCTACTTCAAAAATCCGCAACTGGTGATATCCGGACTTAAGGTCAATTTTAGAGAATACCTTAGCTCCTTTGATTTGATCAAACAAATCATCGATCTGAGGCAAGGGATACCTATTTCTCACTATTACCTTATTGAACTGTCTATAGTCGATACATAGTCATAGAGATCCATCCTTCTTCACAAAGATCATAGGTGTTCCCCAAGGAGAAACACTAGGTTGAATGAACCCTTTGGCTAATAGCTCCTCCAACTGCAGTCGCAGCTCTTTGAGCTGCTACGTCGTCATCCTGTATGGAGCTCGTGAGATAGGCTCTGCACTGGGAATAAGATCAATCCTGAAATCGATGTCATGCTTAGGTGGCATCCCTGGAATATCAGAAGGAAAAACATCCGCATACTCCCTCAGGAGTGGGTGATCATCAAGAGATGCCTCTCTACTCTCCTCCATCTCCAAATCACCAATGGTTACTGTAAAAAGCTGACATCCCTGACACATGCATCTCTTGAGTTGCATAGCAGAGATCATACATAGGGAAATAGGCCTCTGAACTTCTACGACCTCAACATCAACACCAGAATCATCCATGCATCTAACAGACTTATGCCGACAATCTATTACTGCCTGATGGGTCCCCAACCAATCCATCCCCAAAACTATGTCATATGAACCTAGGGGTAACACGTGAAGGTCCACAGAAGTAGATAGAGAGCCAATCATCAAGTCACACCCTAAAACTAGAGACTCAACTGCTATCTTAGCCCTGGAAGCAAACTCAACCTGCCACCTATCATCTTGCTTTGTTGCCACTAAGCCACAACGCTCCACAAGAGAGGGGGATATAAATGAATCAGATGCACCGGAATCAAATAGAATAGAAAAATTAATACCTCGCATGCGACTAGAAGTCTCCACCATAGTGCCCTGATGCTCTGCCTGTCAGTCATCCACCGCTGTGAAGACTCGGTGTGACCTGCCTGCATCACCAACTATTGGCTCAGATGCCGCCGGTCGATGTCCAAATCCTGATGCACCCTTCTGCAGGCACTGTCTAGCTATATGGCCCTGTTGGCCGCAAGAGAAGCATCCGGTGCCTCTACCCAAACCACTATTACCCTGAAAAGTACTAGACTGCTGGAAACTACCCCTGCTTACTGAAGACTGCGTACTCTAAGTTGGTTGATCATAACAGTTGCGCTTATTGCGCTGCCAAGTCCGGTCTTTCTTATTTTAGAACCTATTACCTTGCTGATGCTGAGACTTCTTCGATTTGGACTGCGAATACTAGTGTTGCTGACCAACCTTTGAGGGTTCATGAGAACCTGATGCTTGAGTGTGACCACCTCGAGAACCATACCCTAACGAAGGTGTACTGCCAATGTGCACACCTGTATGTCCACCAAGGCCCATAGCCAAATTCTCCTCCACAAGCTGGGCTTTCTCCACGGCAACCTCCATAGTCTTAGGTTCGAATACACAAACCCCTCCACTGATCTGGGCATTCAAGCCCCTAATAAAATGCTACACCAACATGGACTCGTCATCCCTGACACCTGCATACTGTTTGAGCTCATAAAATCTCCGCTCAAATTGCTCAATTGTCATGGTCATCTACCTTAGCTCATGAAACTCGTCTGCTCGATGCTGTCTCCAACTGTCAGAAAGAAGGCGGCTTATGAATCTCTCTACAAACAACTCCCAAGACACGGTGTTAATGTCCAAATGTAGCTTCTGCCCCTCTAGCCCCCACCAAGTCGAAGCAAACCCCCGAAGATGCAAAATGGCACACCTGGCTTTTGTGTTGCTGCCATATGAATGCATGGCAAAACACTGGCCTAGGTCCAATAACCAGGTCACTACCTCGAGTCCTCTACCAGCTTCATCAAAGGTGCGAGGGCGTGCTCTCAGTAAATCCCTCATATGGTTGGCTAATGTGGCTCCTGCTCAGCTGTCAATTCCCTACACCTAGGAGACCTCTCTCTATCTAGGACCTGACTGGTCTACCTCTTGACCACCTCTAGGCTACTCACCCTCCTATCTAGGGCCTAACCGGGCAAGGGCTTCCTCCAGAATCTGTCTCAACTGGGCTCCATCAGGCTGACCCTGACCCTCTATGTTCTAACCCCCACCTTCTTGGACACTCCCATGAGGAGAACTAGGAGGAGGATCTCTACCTCTGCCCCGACCTCGGCCCCGACATCTAGGCATCTATCCTGAACACAAAAGGGCAAATTGTTAGATTACGAAAAAGGGTCACAATAGGAGTTATATCATTCTACAGAGTTTAAGCACTAGGTTACATAATGGGCTCCAATATTACCAAGGTACCCAGTGTTTAAACTTGGCTTTGCTACTAGATGTAGTGCCCAGCCATGAACACCTTGTTTGACAACACTTCTATGCAAGCAAAGCGGAAATAAATTTTTTTTTGAATAGTATAACAAGTGAGGTTTAGCAGATCAAAACACATCATTAACTAACAACTTGTCTCCCAAGGTGCCATGGATGCACTATTTGACAATAATCAACATCATTTACATGCATTGCTAACTAACATCGATAATTCATACTAACTCTATTACATTACTGATTATGCATATACATCTACATTCCGTGACATTAATTAGATAATCAACTTTGGACAAGATTACATGCACATACTCCAAGTTTATACAAATGAATACATCATCATGTAATTTACATTATCAAAATCCTGATTACATCTGAATATATACAATGTGATACAGTAGATACGCAAGGCTAGTACATGAGCATAATAACTATCTTCATAAACAGGTACAAGATCTGATGTCTGGTACACAAGGTGTATCCTCCTCACTCACAAACAACGGCAAGGGAGAAAACCAATGGATATAGCTCTTCCACCCGACCACGTGGAACCCTAAGGTCCACCCCTTGAGCTAGGAGTTAACATGAGGTCCCCACAACAACAACGGTCAGGTAGTCAGTGGACTAAGAACAGCACAAGACTCCAACATCACTAGTCAATCTCGCAAACAACACACCAATACTTCTAGAGGCAACACATAACAACTGGGGAGAGTACAACTAAGGACTGCTAGGCTACAGTGAGGAGAGTGTCATCGCATGGCCCTAGCATGGGTTACCCAGGCTATCTATCACCAGAAGCCAGCCCCCATCTATGGTTACCCTGGTAGCCTCTCTAGGCACCGGCCCCATAGGGTGGCACTTGCAGAATCAACATTCCTTTCATGAGGACAAGGAAGTTGATCTTGCCAACCACGGCCTTCTCATCTCATCCTTAGCCTGAACGAGCATTACAGGCATGAGTGAGTCATCCAATTATCTTGTTAGTGTGAGAACTACCCAACCCCCCTATAATTAATTATTAGGTTATCACTTGTTTACCAACTTCTGATAGGTTATCCTGGTGGCCACTTTGGGCACCGGCCCCACATTGGAAGCCACTCCCCTATCTGCACCTAGGAGACCCCATCCATCATGCACAAATCACCATAACAATAAGCTAGACATACACATTGCAAGGCATTAACCCTCTTGCAAACTATGGCATAATCATAAGCCAAATTCTCAATACATAATTCATGGTTTCCAAACGGAGTAACACATGAGAGATCTCTTCTATACCGATGACAACATGTCCCCATTGTCTTGACCAACACAATAACTTAAAACAAACTCAAATAAATAATGATTGCAACATCCATGAAGGACTTAATCATTACCCCAAGATGCATTCTCAACATACCATGAACATGAAAATAATGTTACAACCTAGGCCTCTGGAATAACACTCTGTTAACTTGCACAAGGAGCCTCATTAAGACCAATAATCTAACATATGTCCAATCTTGCTTTCTTGATATAACTGTATTCACTATACACATAACTCTCATCACAATACTATCTTAGTAGCTCTCAATATCAAACTTCAATTAATAAATTTTTACAAGGATAACATAATAAATTCACTGTCAGATTAATTTAATTAATGCTCGATCAATACCAAATTTTGTAATGGATATCTCCATTAACATATTGAATTTCTATTTAATAATCTAATACAAAATTTATATAATTGCACTTGTGTAATTAACAGACACATATAGTTATGCAAATTTTTCCTTGTGAAAGATAACTAATACTTTGTGGTAATATTAATTATTAATAATAGTAATAATAATAAAAATAATAATAGTAATAACTATATTCTATATTTAAATTGCAAGAAGGCTTAGTATATTAATATTTAAACATAGTGCATTAATGATTTTATTGTTGGTAAAAAAAAACAATTCTACAATTACATTAAAATAACTATACGTAAATAATTATTAAAAATAATTATTTAATTGATTTACAAGACACCCACATCATTAACCTAACTAAAATAGACCATTATTGCCATTGTTAAAAAAACAAATAATTTAAATAGTTACAATGTAATCTAATTCAATTCTTGCGGAGGGTTCGTATTTAATTGTAACCATATAAAACCCCTAACTGTTGTAATAACCTATTCAACAGAAGGGTGAAAAGAACAACTTTAACTACTTCTACGAAAAATGTCAATTGACAAATACTTATAGGTCAATTACCAATTACAACATTTAAAAATCTGAATCTATTTAATTAAGTTTCTACTAATAAAACATTATAGTAAAATCAGTGTTAAATTACAGAGTAATCCTATCAAGTAGTTTGATAAACTTTTGAATTAATTTACAACTACATTTCATTATTTCATAATTTAATAACTCCATCATATACATACATACATACATACATACATACATACATACATACATACATACATACATACATACATACATACATACATACATACATACATACATACATACATATATATATATATATATATATATATATATATATATATATATATATATATATATATATACATATGTGTGTGTGTGTGTGTGTGTGTGTGTGTGTGTACATATACTCCCACTACGTATTAGAATACACTGTATATTTTAACTTCATACTTAGTAATTGACACATACATGACTAATCATAAATATGTTGATATACGTGATCATGCACCGGTGTGTAGACTAATCCCATTTGGTCAATAATAGATCATTTATTTACCACTATTGTTGGGGAAAGGATGTAAAATTGTTATGGATTTTTTTTTTGACCATTGATATGGATAATAATTAGGTAAATTTCTTTCATATTTTTCATCATACTTGTAGGTCTATAGCTACTCATGACAGATATCTAATTAAGATATTCACTAGCACAATTCTATAAATATTTACCAAAGCTTTCCAAAACACAACCTAGAGTTTTGAGATACAAGATACAATATATATAGATAATATACCTAAACATTTTTAATGCAAAAAGATAAAGGTCGACATTCATTTTCTATACTAATCTTCCAAGTCATATAATTCTAGGAAGAAGATTCTAAATAAGATTTAATTTGATTGTGAACAGCATTAATCATTTAAACTTGGAAGCGAAGGACTTGTCTAATCATATGCCTTATAGTTAATAATAATTTCAAGATAAGAAAAAAAAGTTAAGGTGGATAGGGAATAATTTCAGGAAGAAGTATAAAGTGTGAACGTTGCATTATCCTAAAGTGTGAAAGTTGCATTATCTTGTGCCAGAATGGGAACTTAAGTGCAGGGTATGACATCTATTATGGAAACATTGGTTTTAGTTGAGTAATATAGTCGAAATGCTGTGGTAGGCATATAACTACAGTGCAAGCATCCACAAGGTAAGTTAAACACATCAGAAGTAGTTACCTTAATGCCTCATCGTCCAACTTAACTAAATATAGAAAGTGCTAAATAAACAATCACAGCGTATGGCTCGTAGAAAGGAAGGAAAGAATATTATCAACGCATAAGGGAGAGGTTAAGTCATACGGAGTTTTCTTTTTACCTTACAATCCATGCATGCAGAAGGATGAACATGATAGAGGAGGTCAGTAAAATCCCATTAAGCATTTGCACTGGCACAAGACACATAGGAGCAAGAAGTCTCCAAAGCTTCTAGCGTAAGCCTTGAAATGCCAGGAAAAATTAGATAGGGAAGGGTAGGTTCGAACGAATGTTTAGGTGGCTAAAGAAATCTGGCAAGAGCTGCAATGCTTTAGACTCTCATGAGTACACACAGGGCAGGTCTGGAAAAGAAAAAGCCATAGAAATTTCTAGCGAAATTTAAAGGAGATCCTTGGAGAGCCCCGGTCACTCAAAAAAAACAAGAAGATTTCAACAGTATCAAAGTGTAAATGCATTCACCAGCGGCCAAAGTGATTTCAGATGGGTTTACTACGGCTGATCGACTCAGAGAATGGCTTAACAGGATGCAAGGATTTGGGCCGCTTAAAGAGATAGTAACTTGCAGAGCTCGTTGACAGCTTTAATTCCATGATCGGAATATGAGTCATTTATGGTGCACCACGATGAAAAGGTAAGTCCAAAACAATTAGATTACTACACCTATAAGTTATGAAGGCATCATACTAAATAAGCAGAGAGAGATTATTTAAACTATGTGCAGATTTCCCATCTTCTGAAATCCCTCCATTGTAGGAAATAAAACACACTTGCTAATCCTACTGACTGTGGACACTAGTTACCGCCTACCTCAGAAAGCTATCAAAAGGAAGTTTCTATTCCATAAGGATATATCAAGGCTTGTTTTCACAGAGCAAGGAAATGTCCTCATCAGATGATAGAGATCAAGGAGTACGCTGAGAGAGCAAATGGCGGGCCTGGAAATTTCACAGCAACTCACTAGCTTTCAGAGTGGTTATTTTCTGTAACTTCTTTCTATGTTTTATACGAGTGATGGAAAGAGCGAATGTCTTGCAGCTATGATGAACCCTTTTTGATTGCAGATAAGAAAGGTAGCGCAGAATGCCTCACATGAACCTGCCAAAACCTTAGACATGACTGTATTGCAAATTTTCTAGTCTAGACAGTGCTGGAGGAGAACGTATTCAGATAAAGGTGACAACACCAATATGCTCAAACGAGGATACATTCACAATGCACAGGAATTGCTTGACAGATGCCTCTAAGAGAAGTGGTTACACTACAGGATGAGCATACATCTACTTGCATAAATTTCTAACACACTTGATCGGGACATGAACTGCGAAGGGTAAGGGAAAAAAGTTGTAATAGTGTAGGCAGTTTTAAAGGCAACCCATATGGGATGGACATTTGACACTCATCATGGCATGAGAGAAATTTATTAAACGTGTTCATTGCAACAAGACTGGTTACTATGAAAGCAAATTGGAGAGATAAAAAAAAACAAATAACCAAGCTTATGGGCTATTGTTGAACCCCCTCGGAGATGGGATCTTTTGAATACAATGTTTGCACAACAAGTATGAACTAGATTTAGTTAGGCATCGGAAGCTCAACAATCATTCGGCAAGAAGAAAAATTACTACACTTTCACCACAGACTAAATTAAGAGATCAGAGGTAAGGCTTAGACAAATAGTGGAACCTGATTAAGATGTTTGAGAGTTCGCCCTGTTGAATCCGGTAGTTCCTCTATCCTTCCCCAATTTCTTCAGACCTTCCTTTTTCCAGAGATCTTTTCACACCCCAAGCAAGATTCAACCCTTGGATAAATTCTGAAACATGCCCTCTTCCCAACAATCCCACTTTCTCAAAAGCAGGGCTGAACTCCTCAGGTAATGCCGAACCATGCCTCTCTGTTTCCAACAACCCACATTCCCATAGGAATCAACAATTTCATTTTTATCAAGGGATTCCCAAGCCCCCAATCTACAACTGACGGCACAAGACATGAAATTTGCACATTCCCAGATATTCAATACATGGTATAAAGCAACCATCCTAATTTTTTTTTTAAACCTTAGAATATACCAAAGAAATATTATTATTTTATTAATCTAATATTAACTATGCATTTCATTTAACACAATTTACCTTTATATCTATTTATTTATTTATGAAATTTATGATCATCGTAATTTATCCGTTTACAACCAACTTAATCATTTACAACAACTCATAATTTGGTAATTAATTTATTTATTATTTCACATAATTTTATTAATCATATTTTCTAAATTATTTAATTCATATAGAAACAATTTATATTCATTTATCAAAATTATATTCCTAGTCAAATAAATCTATTTGAGTGCATCAATACACTAACGTAACATAGGCAACTCTGACCTTGTTAATCCTCATTGTGGCACATTACTTGATTGACAAGCAAGATTAGATGACAAGACCACAATCACGGAGGCAGACAGACGACAGACAATAATGACAAGGAACCCCATGTTAACTCCATTCAATGATTCCATTGGCTAGGGCACGCTCAGACCTGCTAGTTCAGGTGGAGTCGATGCCCGGTACCTGCATCCTGCATCAAACAACAAGGGTGTACACATATATACATATATAAACATGTAGTCACAGACACAATGAACAGAAGTTGCAGCATGGCAGGGTACTTAGACATGAGTAATGCAACACTGTTCCGTTCATGAACACTCATCATTAAGTAACTATATCCATTAATAATCATGCATCATAATCACAATCAAATTAACACATTAACCTCAGAATAACATTAGTCTATAATCATCAAATATGTCCATCGAAAGCATAAAGTGCAAGTAATCAAGCATCACCCTAACATAGATCCATAATCAGTTATCATAATAACAGAGTGTCCATCAAGATCAAGGAGAACATAAACCATAAGACACTAGACCAAATGTTTCGAACTGTAATTACGCAATATGAACTACCAACTATATCCGAATTGTCATAGGAAATATGAGAATAACATCTATCACAAGCCAAAAGCGAGGGGCATTACATCCTCCCCCTATAACCAGAGCTTACTTCTAGAAGCCTGTAAATAAGTAAGGATATAAATCGCTCATCCTAGTAGTATCCTCCGAGGTAGCGAAGGTCTCATCATTAGGGTCCCATTGGACCCTGACCTGCTCCACATCTCTGCCCCTGAGAGCGAGTCTCTGGTGCTGAAGAATGCCTGCGGGCTCCAAAGCTAGCTGCCCATCCTCTACTTGTAGAGCAGTCCAATCAAGAACATGAGCAATATCCAGATAGTAAGGTCTAAGTATAGAAACATGAAACACGTCATGGATGCGTGAAAGGCTGGGCAACAAAGCAAGACGATAAGCAACTGGACCGATCCTCTCCAACACCTCAAAAGGTCCAACAAAGTGCGGTGCTAGATTAGAGCCCTTCCCATAGCGGATTGGACTCTTTCGCGGTTGCACACATAAGAACACCTAGTCTCCAACATAAAACTGACGATCAATCCTATGAGCATCTGCATACTTTTTCTACCTATCCTGAGCTGCCACCAAATGCTCTCTAATCCTCTCAACCTGTTGCTTCATATCTCTAAGCATATCTGGGCCTAGAAGAACTCTATCCTCCAGATGATCCCATCTCAAAGGGGTCCTACAAGGACAACCATACAAGGCCTGAAAGAGAGACATGCCAATAGAGCTATGATAACCATTATTATAGGTAAACTCCACTAGGTAGAGGTAATCCTCCCAATGGCTCTGTTGATCCATAACGTACATCCTCAACATATCCTTGAGAACCTGATTAACCCTCTTGGTCTGACCATCAGTCTCAGGGTGATAAGTTGAACTGAAGTTCAATTGTGTTCCCAAGGTATGCTGCAAGGAAGTCCAAAGGGCAGAAGTGAACACTGGATCCTTGTCAGAGATGATCCTATGAGAAATCCCATGAAGCCTGACGATGTCCTCCATAAACACTCTAGCCACCGTAGAGACATTGTAAGAAGCACGGACAGGAGAAAAGTGAGCTACCTTTGTCAACCTATCCACAGTGACCATAATAGCATCATGTCACCGAGAGGACATTGGCAAACCAACAATAAAGTCTATCGAAATGATATCCCACTTCCACTCTGGAATCAAATGAGGCTGCAAAAGACCTGCAGGGTGCTGGTGTTCTGCCTTCACCCTCTGACACTCAAGACATCTCGACACAAAATTAGAAATATCCCGCTTCATACCACTCCAAAAGTACAGTTGACGTAGATCTGCATGCATCTTCTTGACACCTGGATGGGCAGAATAGGGTGCTCGATGTGCCTCCGACAAAACTAGGGTGCGAAGACCCTCTGAATTAGGAATATAGATACGTCCCAAGTGTCGCAGAAGACCATCTAACTCAAGGGAATAACCAGAGAACCGACCCTCTAAAGGTCTACCAGACCCAATCTCGGATCTCACCTCTTGGCACCATCTATCAGTAGGAAGAGCAGCGAGAATCTAACCTTTCAAATCAACTGTAAGAGAAATTGCTGAGATCTCATGCCTCCGACGACTAAGAGCATCTGCTACCACATTCTCCTTGCCCTGAATATATCTAACCTTGAAGTCATATTCGCACAAGAATTCCATCCAACGTCTTTACCTTGCATTCAAGTTTAGCTGCGTGAAAATATACTACAAACTACGATGATAACTGTGCAGCTCAAACCGATGCCCTAAGAGAAAATGCCTCCATCTTACCAAGGCATGCACAACTGCTGCTAACTCCAGGTCATGAGTAGGATTGTTCAATTCATGATTCTTGAGTTTGCGAGACTCATAGGCAATCACGCGACCATCTTGCATCAGAACTGCTCCCAAACCCTCCAAGGAAGCATCAGTACAAACAATAAAGTCCCTATCAGGATCCGAAACTACTAATATAGGTACACTGGTCAACTGTTCTTTAAGAGTCTAAAAGGCTTCCTGACACTGCTCTGACCAAATAAACTTCTTCCCTTTCCCTTGAAGAGAAGTAATGGGGTGAGCAATTCTCAAAAACCCCATGATCAAGTGACGATAGTATCCTGCCAACCCCATAAAACTACGAACCTCAGAAACATTAGTGGGTGCAGGCGAGTCCATAATAGCTTGGATCTTCAAGGGATCCACTGCAATACCCTCTCCAGAGATGATATGGCCCAAATACTTAACCTCTGTCTGGAAGAACTCACATTTTGACAAATTAGCATAAAGTTGGTTTTCTCTCAGACATTGCAACACTTGACGCAAATGCTCCTCATGTCCTCCATAGTCCTCGAATAGATCAATATATCATCAAGAAATACGAGGACAAATCGGTCGAGATAAGTGTGAAACACACCATTCATTAAGCTCATAAAGACTGACGGTGCATTCGTCAACTCGAATGGTACCACTGTGAACTCATAATGTCCATAACGGGTGCGAAATGTTGTTTTTTGAATGTCTACTTCAAAAATCCGCAACTGGTGATATCCGGACTTAAGATCAATTTTAGAGAATACCTTAGCTCCTTTGATCTGATCAAACAAATCATCGATCTGAGGCAAGGGATACCTATTTCTCACTGTTACCTTATTGAACTGTCTATAGTCGATACATAGTCATAGAGATCCATCCTTCTTCACAAAGATCACAGGTGTTCCCCAAGGAGAAACACTAGGTCGAATGAACCCTTTGGCTAATAGCTCCTCCAACTGCAGTCGCAACTCTTTGAGCTGCTGCGTCATCATCCTGTATGGAGCTCGTGAGATAGGCTCTGCACTAGGAAAAAGATCAATCCTGAAATCGATGTCACGCTTAGGTGGCATCCCTGGAATATCAGAAGGAAAAACATCCGCATACTCCCTCAGGAGTGGGTGATCATCAAGAGATGCCTCTCTACTCTCCTCCATCTCCAAATCACCAATGGTTACTGCAAAAAGCTGACATCCCTGACACATGCATCTCTTGAGTTGCATAGCAGAGATCATACATAGGGAAATAGGCCTCTAAACTTCTACGACCTCAACATCAACACCAGAATCATCCACGCATCTAACAGACTTATGCCGACAATCTATTACTGCCTGATGGGTCTCCAACCAATCCATCCCCAAAACTAGGTCATATGAACCCAGGGGTAACACGTGAAGGTCCACAGAAGTAGATAGAGAGCCAATCATCAAGTCACACCCTAAAACTAGAGACTCAACTGCTATCTTAGCCCCGAAAGCAAACTCAACCTGCCACCTATCATCTTGCTTTGTTGCCACTAAGCCACAACGCTCCACAAGAGAGGGGGATATAAATGATTCAGATGCACCAGAATCAAATAGAATAGAAAAATTAATACCTCGCATGCGACCAGAAGTCTCCACCACAATGCCCTGATGCTCTGCCTGTCGGTCATCCACCGCTGTGAAGACTCGGTGTGACCTGCTTGCATCACCAACCGTTGGCTCAGATGCCGCTAGTCGATGTCCAAATCCTGATGCACCCTTCTGCAGGCACTGTCTAGCTATATGGCCCTATTGGCCGCAAGAGAAGCATCCGGTGCCTCTACCCAAACCACTGTTACCCTAAAAAGTACTAGACTGCTGGAAACTACCCCTGCTTACTGAAGACTGCGTACTCTAAGCTGGTTGATCATAACAGTTGCGCTTATTGCATTGCCAAGTCCGGTCTTTCTTATTTTAGAACCTGTTACCTTGCTGATGCTGAGACTTCTTCGATTTGGACTGCAAATACTAGTGCTGCTGACCAACCTTTGAGGGTGCATGAGAACCTGATGCTTGAGTGTGACCAGCTCGAGAACCATACCCTAATGAAGGTGTACTGCCAATGTGCACACCTGTATGTCCACCAAGGCCCATAGCCAAATTCTCCTCCACAAGCTGGGCTTTCTCCACGGCAACCTCCATAGTCTTAGGTTCGAATACACGAACCCCTCCACTGATCTGGGCATTCAAGCCCCTAATAAAATGCTACACCAACATGGACTCGTCATCCCTGACACCTGCATACTGTTTGAGCTCATAAAATCTCCGCTCAAATTGCTCAATTGTCATGGTCATCTACCTTAGCTCATGAAACTCGTCTGCTTGATGCTGTCTCCAACGGTCAGAAAGAAAGCGGCTTATGAATATCTCTACAAACAACTCCCAAGACATGGTGTTAATGTCCAAATGTAGCTTCTGCCCCTCTAGCCACCACCAAGTCGAAGCAAACCCCCGGAGATGCAAAATGGCACACCTGGCTTTTGTGTTGCTGCCATATGAATGCATGGCAAAACACTGGCCTAGGTCCAATAACCACGTCTCTGCCTCGAGTCCTCTACCAGCTTCATCAAAGGTGCGAGGGCGTGCTCTCAGTAAATCCCTCATATGGTTGGCTAATGTGGCTCTTGCTCAGCTGTCAATTCCCTACGCCTGGGAGACCTCTCTCTATCTAGGACCTGACTGGTCTACCTCTTGACCACCTCTAGGCTACTCACCCTCCTATCTAGGGCCTAACCGGGCAAGGGCTTCCTCCAGAATCTGTCTCAACTGGGCTCCATCAGGCTGACCCTGACCCTCCATGTTCTGACCCCCGCCTTCTTGGACACTCCCATGAGGAGAACTAGGAGGAGGATCTCTGCCTCCACCTCTTCCGCGACCCCTACCTCTGCCCCGACCTCGGCCCCGACATCTAGGCATCTATCCTGAACACAAAAGGGCAAATTCTTAGATTACGAAAAAGGGTCACAATAGGAGTTATATCATTCTATAGAGTTTAAGCACTAGGTTACATAATGGGCTCCAATATTACCAAGGTACCCAGTGTTTAAACTTGGTTTTGATACCAGATGTAGTGCCCAGCCATGAACACCTTGTTTGACAACACTTCTATGCAAGCAAAGCGGAAATAGTTTTTTTTTTGAATAGTATAACAAGTGAGGTTTAGCAGATCAAAACACATCATTAACTAACAACTTGTCTCCCAAGGTGCCATGGATGCACTATTTGACAATAATCAACATCATTTACATGCATTGCTAACTAACATCGATAATTCATACTAACTCTATTACATTACTGATTATTCATATACATCTACATTCCGTGACATTAATTAGATAATCAACTTTGGACAAGATTACATGCACATACTCCAAGTTTATACAAATGAATACATCATCATGTAATTTACATTATCAAAATCTTGATTACATCTGAATATATACAATGTGATATAGTAGATACACAAGGCTAGTACATGAGCATAATAACTGTCTTCATAAACAGGTACAAGATCTGATGTCTGGTACACAAGGTGTATCCTCCTCACTCACGAACAATGGCAAGGGAGAAAACCAATGGATATAGCTCTTCCACCCGACCACGTGGAACCCTGAGGTCCACCCCATAAGCTAGGAGTTAACATGAGGTCCCCACAACAACAACGGTCAGGTAGTCAGTGGACTAAGAACAACACAAGACTCCAACATCACTAGTCAATCTCGCAAACAACACACCAATACTTCTAGAGGCAACACATAACAACTGGGGAGAGTACAAGTAAGGACTGCTAGGCTACAGTGAGGAGAGTGTCATCGCATGGCCCTAGCATGGGTTACCCAGGCTGTCTATCACCAGAAGCCAGCCCCCATCTATGGTTACCCTGGTAGCCTCTCTAGGCACCGGCCCCATAGGGTGGCACTTGCAGAATCAACATTCCTTTCATGAGGACAAGGAAGTTGATCTTGCCAACCACGGCCTTCTCATCTCATCCTTAGCCTGAACGAGCATTACAGGCATGAGTGAGGCATCCAATTATCTTGTTAGTGTGAGAACTACCCAATCCCCCTATAATTAATTATTAGGTTATCACTTGTTTACCAACTTCCGATGGGTTATCCTGGTGGCCACTTTGGGCACCGGCCCCACATTTGAAGCCACTCCCCTATCTGCACCTAGGAGACCCCATCCATCATGCACAAATCACCATAACAATAAGCTAGACATACACATTGCAAGGCATTAACCCTCTTGCAAACTATGGCATAATCATAAGCCAAATTCTCAATACATAATTCATGGTTTCCAAATGGAGTAACACATGAGAGATCTATTCTATACCGATGACAACATGTCCCCATTGTCTTGACCAACACAATAACTTAAAACAAACTCAAATAAATAATGATTGCAACATCCATGAAGGACTTAATCATTACCCCAAGATGCATTCTCAACATACCATGAACATGAAAATAATGTTACAACCTAGGCCTCTGGAATAACACTCTGTTAACTTGCACAAGGAGCCTCATTAAGACCAATAATCTAACATATGTCCAATCTTGCTTTCTTGATGTAACTGTATTCACTATACACATAACTCTCATCACAATACTATCTTAGTAGCTCTCAATATCAAACTTCAATTAATAAATTTTTACAAGGATAAGATAATAAATTCACTATCGGATTAATTTAATTAATGCTCGATCAATACCAAATTTTGTAATGGATATCTCCATTAACATATTGAATTTCTATTTAATAATCTAATACAAAATTTATATAATTGCACTTGTGTAATTAACAGACACATATAGTTATGCAAATTTTTCCTTGTGAAAGATAACTAATACTTTGTGGTAATATTAATTATTAATAATAGTAATAATAATAATAATAATAATAATAATAATAACTATATTCTATATTTAAATTGCAAGAAGGCTTAGTATATTAATATTTAAACATAGTGCATTAATGATTTTATTGTTGTTAAAAAAAACAATTCTACAATTACATTAAAATAACTATACGTAAATAATTATTAAAAATAATTATTTAATTGATTTACAAGACACCCACATCATTAACCTAACTAAAATAGACCATTATTGCCATTGTTAAAAAAACAAATAATTTAAATAGTTACAATGTAATCTAATTCAATTCTTGCGGAGGGTTCCTATTTAATTGTAACCATATAAAACCCCTAACTGTTGTAATAACCTATTCAACAGAAGGGTGAAAAGAACAACTTTAACTACTTCTACGAAAAATGTCAATTGACAAATACTTATAGGTCAATTACCAATTACAACATTTAAAAATCTGAATCTATTTAATTAAGTTTCTACTAATAAAACATTATAGTAAAATCAGTGTTAAATTACAGAGTAATCCTATCAAGTAGTTTGATAAACTTTTGAATTAATTTACAACTACATTTCATTATTTCATAATTTAATAACTCCATCATAGACACACACACACACACACACACACACACACACACACACACACACACACACACACACACACACACACACACACACACACACACACACACACACATATATAGATATCTATATATATATGTGTGTGTGTGTGTGTGTGTGTGTGTGTGTGTGTGTGTGTGTGTGTGTGTGTGTGTGTGTGTGTGTGTGTGTGTGTGTGTGTGTGTGTGTACATATACTCCCACTACGTATTAGAATACACTGTATATTTTAACTTCATACTTAGTAATTGACACATACATGACTAATCATAAATATGTTGATATACGTGATCATGCACCGGTGTGTAGACTAATCCCATTTGGTCAATAATAGATCATTTATTTACCACTATTGTTGAGGAAAGGATGTAAAATTGTTATGGATTTTTTTTTTGACCATTGATATGGATAATAATTACGTAAATTTCTTTCATATTTTTCATCATACCTGTAGGTCTATAGCTACTCATGACAGATATCTAATTAAGATATTCACTAGCACAATTCTATAAATATTTACCAAAGCTTTCCAAAACACAACCTAGAGTTTTGAGATACAAGATACAATATATATAGATAATATACCCAAACATTTTTAATGCAAACAGATAAAGGTCGACATTCATTTTCTATACTAATCTTCCAAGTCATATAATTCTAGAAAGAAGATTCTAAATAAGATTTAATTCGATTGTGAACATCATTAATCATTTAAACTTGGAAGCGAAGGACTTGTCTAATCATATGCCTCATGGTTAATAATAATTTCAAGATAAGAAAAAAAAGTTAAGGCGGACAGGGAATAATTTCAGGAAGAAGTATAAAGTGTGAATGTTGCATTATCTTAAAGTGTGAAAGTTGCATTATCTTGTGCCAGAATGGGAACTTAAGTGCAGGGTACGACATCTATTATGGAAACATTGGTTTTAGTCGAGTAATATAGTCAAAATGTTCTGGTAGGCATATAACTATAGTGCAAGCATCCACAAGGCAAGTTAAACACATCAGAAGTAGTTACCTTAATGCCTCATCGTCCAACTTGATTGAATATAGAAAGTGCTAAATAAACAATCATAGCATATGGCTCGCAGAAAGGAAGGAAAGAATATTATCAATGCATAAGGGAGAGGTTAAGTCATACGGAGTTTTCTTTTTACCCTGCAATCCATGCATGTAGAAGGATGAACACGATAGAGCAGGTCAGTAAAATCCCATTAAGCATTTGCACTAGCGCAAGACACACAGGAGCAAGAAGTCTCCAAAGCTTCCAGCGTAAGCCTTGAAATGCAAGGGAAAATTAGATAGGGAAGGGTAGGTTCGAACGAATGTTTAGGTGGCTAAAGAAATCTAGCAAGACTTGTAATGCTCTAGAGTCTCATGAGTACACACAGGGCAGGTCTGGAAAAAATAAAAGCCTTAGAAATTTTAGCGAAATTTAAAGGAGAGCCTTGGAGAGCCCCGGTCACTCAAAAAAACAAGAAGATTTCAACAGTATCAAAGTGTAAACGCACTCACCAGCTGCCAAAGTAATTTCGGATGGGTTTACTACGGCCGATCGACTCAGAGAATGTTTAATAGGATGCAAGGATTTGGGTTGCTTAAAGAGATAGTAACTTGCAGAGCTCTTTGACAGTGTTAATTCCATGATCGCAATATGAGTCATTTATGGTGCGCCACGATCACAAGGTAAGTCCAAAACAATTAGATTACTACACCTATAAGTTATGAAGGCATCATACTAAATAAGAAGAGAGAGATTATTTAAACTGTGTGCAGATTTCCCATCTTCTAAAATCCCTCCATTGCAGGAAATAAAACACACTTGCTAATCCTACTAACTGTGGACACCAGTTATTGCCTACCTCAGAAAGCTATCAAAAGGAAGTTTCTATTCCATAAGGATATATCAAGGCTTGTTTTCGCATAGCAAGGAAATGTCCTCATCAAATGATAGAGATCAAGGAGTACGTTGAGAGAGCAAACGAGGGGCCTGGAAATTTTACAGCAACTCACTAGCTTTCAGAGTGGTAATTTTCTGTTACTTCTTTCTAAGTTTTATACGAATGATGGAAAGAGCGAATGTCTTGCAGCTATGATGAACCCTTTTTGATTGCAGATAAGAAAGGTAGCGCAGAATGCCTCACGTGAACCTGCCAAAACCTTAGACATGACTGTATTGCAAATTTTCTAGTGCAGACAGTGCTAGAGGAGAACGGATTCAGATAAAGGTGACAACACCAATATGCTCAAATGAGGATACATTCACAATGCATAGGAATTGCTTGACAGATGCCTCTAAGAGAAGTGGTTACGTTGCAGGATGAGCATACATCTACTTGCATAAATTTCTAACACACTTGATCTGGACATGAACTGCGAAGGGTAAGGGAAAAAAGTTGTAACAGTGTAGGCAGTTTTAAAGGCAACCCATATGGGATGGACATTTGACACTCATCATGGCATGAGAGAAATATGTCAAACGTGGTCATTGCAATAAGACTGGTTACTATGAAAGCAAATTGGAGAGATAAAAAAAAAACAAATAACCAAGCCTATGGCCTATTGTTAAACCCCCTCGGAGATGGGATCTTTTGAATACAATGTTTGCACAACAAGTATGAACTAGATTGAGTCAGGCATCGGAAGCTCAAAAATCATTCGACAAGAAGAAAAATTACTACACTTTCACCACAGACTAAATTAAGAGATCAGAGGTAAGGCTTAGACAAATAGTGGAACCTGATTAAGATGTTCGAGAGTTTGCCCTGTTGAATCTGGTAGCTCCTCTCTCCGTCTCTAATTTCTTTAGACCTTCTTTTTTCCAAAGATCTTTTCCCACCTTAACAAGGATTCAACCCTTGGATAAATGTAGAAACATCCCCTCTTCCCAACAATCCCACTTTCTCAAAAGCAGGGTTGAACTCCTCGGGTAATGTTGAACCATGCCTCTCTGTTTCCAACAACCCACATTCCCATAGGAATCAACAATTTCATTTTTATCAAGGGATTCCCAAGCCTCCAATCTGCAACTGACGGCACAAGACATGAAATTTGCACATTCCTAGATATTGAAAACATGGTATAAAGCAACCATCCTAATTTTTTTTTTAAACCTTAGAATATACCAAAGAAATATTATTATTTTATTAATCTAGTATTAACTATGCATTTCATTTAACACAATTTACCTTTATATCTATTTATTTGTTTATGAAATTTATGATCATCGTAATTTGTCTATTTACAACCAACTTAATCATTTACAACAACTCATAATTTGGTAATTAATTTATTTATTATTTCACATAATTTTATTAATCATATTTTCTACATTATTTAATTCATATAGAAATAATTTATATTCATTCATCAAAATTATATTCCTAGTCAAATAAATCTATTTGAGTGCATCAATACACTAACGTAACATAGGCAACTCTGACCTTGTTAATCCTCATTGTGGCACATTACTTGACTGACAAGCAAGATTAGACGACAAGACCACAATCATGGAGGCAGACAAACAATAGACAATAATGACAAGGAACCCCATGTTAACTCCGTTCAACGATTCCATTGGTTAGGGCACACTCAGACCTGCTAGTTCAGGTGGAGTCGATGCCTGGTACGTGCATCCTGCATCAAACAACAAGGGTGTACGCATATATACATATATAAACATGTAGTCATAGACACAATGAACGGAAGTCGCAGCTTGGCAGGGTACTCGGACACGAGTAATGCAACACTATTCCGTTCATGAACACTCATCATTAAGTAACTATATCCATTAACAATCATGCATCATAATCACAATCAAATTAACACATTAAACTCAGAATAACATTAGTCTATAATCATCAAATATATCCATCGAAAGCATAAAGTGCAAGTAATCAGGCATCACCCTAACATAGATCCATAATCAGCTATGATAATAACAGAGTGTCCATCAAGATCAAGGAGAACATAAACCATAACACACTAGACCAAATGTTTTGAACTGTAATTATGCAATATGAACTACCAACTATATCTGAACTATCATAGGAAATATGAGAATAACATCTATCACAAGCCAAAAGCGGGGGCATTACACAGCCCAAAGTCTTCACTGAAAACTACAACAAAATATATGATCACAAAAGATAATAGTAGTTCAAAGCCTTTCCAATATCTTTTACTTTAAAACACTAAATCACAAACTAAAGATAATTGTTGTAGCACAAAGTCTCCACAATCAACTTTAGAACATCTCCCAGATTATTCTCACTACACTTCAATTTGATCAAAAGGATAAGATAGTATTAGGAAAAGGACATAAGAACAATTTCTAATACACCATAAGATATTCCAACACAAAGATTGAATGATCACTTGCTTTCTTATTCACTTGATAAAATTTGATTTACAATTTGAACACAAAGTCTCAAAATGCTCTTTAATTTGGCAGAGTTTCACTTCAATAACTAAAAGATGATATTTACGATAGAGGCCCTCTTTATTTATAGGGAGGAGCTTAGAGAAAAAATAGGAAATTTACAACTACTCTAACCTATTCAACAAAGGAGTCCTTTTTGACTTGGGACTTCCTATGTTTTTACATGTAATTACATATTAGAAAAGTACATGTAAATATGTCCAAAATTGTTTCAAAATTACATCTGAAAAATAGAAAAATAAACTAAGTATTGGGAAAAACTGCTTCAACTTGTATTGTCATCTTTCTTCATATGACCATCATACATGGTGAAAGCTGCTTGCATCCCAGTACTGTCTAGACTAACTGTGTTCCTAAAAATCATCTTAGCTCTAACTATGGCATCTCTGACTGTGGTGATTGATTTTGCATGACTAGTTAACTTGGTTTCCAGATTATCCAAAGTTAACTGATTGTCAAGAATATTGTCCACGAAGGCCATTAAAAATGTTTTGTCCTCAAACTCTTTCTAGAACATATCTTCAAATTCTTGAACCATTTCTTCTGCAGAGAGAAGTTGGTTATCCTGTGACACAAGCTTGCATGGTAGCTCCTCCAATTTATGCAAAAGACTAACATCACTCTATTCACTGAGTTTCCTTACAGCTTCTAGGTCATTGATCAAATCTTTCACCACACATCTCCTATATGTCAATGCCTCTTTGGTCTCTATATAAGAATCCCTATTAGGAATGGCACCAATTGATATCAAGGTGCTTATTTTCAACTTTCTCATCTCCACCCACTTATCATGATTCTTTTCTATGCACTCAATATCTTGAGAAATAACATCAATGAGATCATCAAGTTCTACTCTTATTTTCTCCATTTTATCTGTCTTCTCAGATAGATCTATAAACAAAGAGATTCCTTGGGTGTGCATCCTTTCTAGATATTCTTCAAGTGCCCTTCCTTTAAGACGAGTCTTTTCTTCTTTCTGGATAATAGGGTCTTCTACAGAAATGGCCTCAGGGGTTACTGCTTCTGAATTCAAAGTGATTTTCCTCACTACTGCAGTCAATTGTTCAACCATTGCCTTGTAATGATCTTTCATTTCTTTCTCTCTGTCAAATTTCTGAATTAGAATGTCCATGGCTGACTACATGTCAGTCTTGGCACTTTCATGAGTTATCTTGCCTAATTCAACTCTAGAGATAGAGTAGTCACTCATACTAAAATTTTCCATTGTTGCATCTTGTGGAGGTTTTGCAATCTCCAGAAATTTGTGTCCCTTGTCCCCAAGCATTCTAGAAAGAATCTTTGGCTTCTTTGGGGTCTTGGCTTTTGCAAGCACCAACTTACTAAAGTCAAAGTCATCTAGGGAGATGGCTTGTTTATTCCTTTTTGGTGTATAAGCTGATAGCCACGGTGGAAGTACAGAAGTACTCACATTAGGATCTACTCCCATTGTTGGTGTCACCAGAACTGTACTTGTACTGGTAGTGGAAACAATAGGTGGAGTGTTAGTAAATACTGCACCTGTTACATTTACATTGGAAACCTGTTCAATATTCATTACAAAGTGATCAAATATGGAAGTATCCCAAATATCAAAAGATGAAGAAGACAAACTAGGAATAGACCCTAAGGAATGGAGAACATCTTCAAAAGTATTTTGAGGATTGTCAAAAATTATTTTGGAAGGGGAGGGAGATTCAGAAGAGGGAATATCAATAGGGGACATAGACAAAGGAACTGAAACAGGTGTGTCTGGCAAAGGAGAAGAGACTCCAATTTCTTGTTGTCCATTCTCTTGTGGGGACAAAGCTTCCTCTTCTTGTTGATCTGTAGGCCTATCTTCAACCTTCATTTCCTTAGTGGCTAGCTCTTCAGTGTTGTATTTCTCAACTTCCATATCTTCTATTCCAGACTCTTTCTCTGCAACTTTTGACTTCTTCGTCACAAATTTAATCCTAGGCTTATGTGGCTTGGAAGAAGAGGGAACATCACTCTTGTTCTTCATCTTGTTCTCCACCTTTTTACCTGTTTGCTCTTGGATCTCAATCTCTGATCCTGTAAGGAATTCTTTCAAAGTAATTCCTTTATCTGCTAGCCAGTTATTGATATTAGCCACTACAGGCTCAAATCTTTTCCTTAGAGACGTCAACTCTTTTTGTGACCATTGGATTGGAGGAAGAGGAGTATCAACAATCTTCTCAGTGTTATACCTGTCATCAATCAACTCTCCATCATCCACTAGATCTTTAGGAATATCAGCAAGTCCTAGATATTTAATCTGCTCCAGAGACAATTGACTATAATCCTACTTTCAGACATCTTCTTCTGTTCTCAAATCTACCTAGACATCTTCAACCATAGGTTCATGGAATTGGGTTTTCCTCTTGATTTTGTCCTTCACACCCCTATAGTCAAACTTTAGCCTTCTCTTGAATTGTTTCATAGTTAAAAGCTGCATCGCAATTTCCATGGCCCTAGCCTTTGCAGTAGTTAATACTGAAAAACTGCCAATTTTGACTGGAAACCTAAAACTGGGCTTCTTGACCTCCATTTGTTTATTATGCATGATGATCATTTGTCTGTATAACTCCATTAAGACAAGTTTTTCTGAGGGGAACCTTAGCAACATATAGGGATGACCTTGGAAAAAGCCAACCCTCAGATATGAGAAAGAAGGAAACTGTAAGAACATGCATCCAAAATTATTTACCACTATCCAAGCCTCATCTAACACTCTTCTTTGATCTAGCTGAGGGTTAAAAAGACACAAGAATACTGCAAAGAAATCATTATTTACTCTTCTAAAATGATGAATAGAACCCTTCAATGTTAATTGAGAGTAGGATTGGTACATAGAATTACCCTCCTATCTTCTTTTGATGTTAGACCTGGAAAGATTTTCATAGAGGCTGCTATATACAATAGGTAAGAAGTCATGTAGAATTTGAAGGTAGTAGATGACAAGGTGTCATTGTAACTCATCATTTAATCTATTTTCAGATGTCAATAATCCAGGGGCTGTGTCGTCAGCTTTTTGTAACTAGGGATTCTACAGTTACCAATTTTCCTAACTAATCTTAACCACTTCTAATAATTTGAAAAGATTAATCTGTCTACTTCCTAAATGAATTTGAGTAATGCTGAAACAGAATAAAATAGGAAATTCACTCAAAGCAATCTTAAAGAAACAGTAACATGCATCTATCTATCAAAATCAGTAAATACTTTTCATAACAAAAAGCTTAAGTAATAAAATAGTGGTACTAGCCTCCTGCCTTAGTGGTGAGAGTGGGCCCTTGCTCCACACCCTTGGGGCTGAAGGTGACAGTACAGAATCAACACAAAAGAAGATCACAACTAGATCCAATCTAATTCATTCACTTTGCATTCATGAAAAATATTGCTATCACAGAACTGAGATTACCGAGAATCAGAATAATTCAATCATTGTATATCTTCTACTGTTTCTACAAGTATTTATCAAAAGAGTGATGGCATATCACTGATCTTATCTATCAGTTCTTCTATGAGATGACATCCATCTCTTTATTGCACTAGCTTTTTAATTATGGAAAATAATCATGCAAATAAAAGAAGACTGTGTGGAACAGAAGTCCACTCAGAATTCTAAGTTTGAGTCTTAATACATTTGGGCAGCGAGGCCCTGAAAATATGGGTATTGAATCAGTTCTATCCGTAACTCATGCAAAAACTTTATAAAGATAAAAAATCTAGCAGTTTAACTAAAGATGACCCTTCACCACTCAAGTGATGATTTGAGTGAAATGAGGGGTATTAAGATCACTGCTGAGAGTGCCTGATCATCAGCTTATGTTGGAAATATGCCTTGCTCTTAGGAGGCATCAGAGATATCTATTCCTGTTTGTAGCTCTGGAGATATGTCTGTAGCTCTGGAGATATCTGTAGCTTTCTCTGTTCAGCTCCAGAGATGCTCCAGACTCTTGCAGAGCTCCGGAGAGGCTTTCCTTATTTCTTCAAAACTTCAGGTGTCATGGTACTTTGGTATTGTCTCCAGAGATCATTGAAGACTATCTCCGGAGATGTACAAAATTACTATTCCTGGTAGCTACACCTGTTGATTCAAAAAGAGAGAAGGTTCTGCATTTTTCCATCAATTCCATGCACATTAGTCACTCAATCAGAAATTATAATCTTAAGTAATCTATCTCAATTAATCATTAAATAGAATGATCTTGCTAGCTTATTTGGGTGTAGTCATTAGGAAAGATGGAATTAGGAAGGAGAAAAAGAGAGGTAAAAAGATGTATTTCATGGGTGCAACTTGGCACTCATCATCCCCCCATACCTAAGGTTTGGCAGGTCCTCCTGCTTCTCACATTCTGTATTTATTCTGGTGAAGCAGCTTGTTAGTCAAGCTATAATCCTATGCATAGGTGGTCCAAGTTGTGTGGTTGATATTACCATTGCCTCTGTATTCATCAACCTGCTTCATCTAGTCCTGCAATTTCTCATCTTCCATCTATTCTGACCAGACACGGAGTGGTTCAATTATTAGAGGGGGCCTGAACTATCCACCTATCCATTCCTGCTTATGGTTATCCATCATTTTGGATATCAACTTTGCTTTTCTCATGAATAATCTTAAGTTTGCAGGGGTGACCAGCTCTCTCATTTTCTACTCTGGGGTCAAAATATTCCATCTCTTCTTTGCTATGGCAAGTACTGGGTTTGCTGAATTGATCATGAAAAGACTAAAATCGATGGAGCATTCCTGCAAACTTTTTAGGTATAATGGCAAAATTCCATTCTTATTATCAGGATGATAGATAAGGGACCTAAATTGAATCTTAAAAGTATTGGGATTGGGACATTCCTTCCTAATGAAGAGATCTATTTTTAAATCTTTCTTGAGATGATCTTCCATCCTTTCATTCTAGATCTAATGATTCCTCATTAGGGACATAAATACCTTAAGCTGGCATTCCCCCACAAAATGATTAAGAATGAAAGTTATATCATTAACACAAAACCCATGCAGGTATAATTAACATAGGAAGTTCTTGTCCTCATAATTACTCCTTGTATATGCTGTCATGAATCCTTCTGCTGTCTTAGTATCCTCAACTAGGTTAGATAGAATTAAAGAGAATTTCCTCTGCAGGACTCTTTCTTGTAAGAATATAGAATAGATGGCACTTGGAGGTCTGCAGAATAGAATTTCTGAAGAAAGGGAGGCCATTTCAATGATTTTTCCTTCTAGAGTTGCTATTCTCTTTGTTTTGGCAGTGACTGCCCTTTGTAATTGAAACATAGGCTTAGAAGCCTCATATTCTCTACAGTTCTTCTCCCAATGGAACAGGGCTTTGGGAATGTCAATGGGGATTGGACCCACATAGGCATCTGTTTGTATTTCCTACTCATTGGTTGCCCTTGGGCTAGCCAACTCTTGAATATATTCCTCCTGGTCATCTAGTCTATTGTTGGCCCAAGTTAACTGTCTATCTTGGCTTTGTATTTTATCAATCAATGCTACCATTAGTGTGAGGCTATTGTCTCTAGCCATGGTGAGCTCAAAAACACTCTATGCTACCTCTTTCTCTTTTTCTTCTAACAGTTTGGCTTCCTTAATTTTCTGTGCCTCCAACTCTGCCTCTTTCTCAATTTTCTGGGCCTCAGATTCTGCTTCTTTCTCAATTCTCTGGGCCTCTAATTCTGTCTCTTTCTCCTGGATGATCTTTTCTTTGCTTTGGAGTTCTATTTGTAGATTTTCAATGATTTTCTTTTGCTCCATTTCTACCTCTACTCTGACCTTCTTGAGGTGAGTAATAATCAGATTCTTCCCCCAGAGTAATCTATTTAAGTTTTCAATTTCTTCCATCATTTTTTGTTCTTTTGAAATTTCCACATCCTCTTGATCAGAGGGATGAGAGAAGGTTTCTGCTTCTGCTTTTGCTGCTACTTTTGTGGCTGTTTCTATGGCTGTTGGCTGATCATCAGAGTTTTCTATGGCCATCTGCCCTACACTGTCAATTGTACCCATTTGCCTTACTTCATCCTTTTCTTTAGACTACATGTCCTGAGGGTCCTCTTGGGGTTCCTCTGCTTCTGCTGGTATTGATGAAAGCCTAGCTTTATCCTCATATGTTCTAAAACCTAGGAGTACTTCAGCTAGGAGGGCAGTATCCTCCTCAACCTGTGAGAGTTGTCTCTGCCCTTTTCTTCTTTGTAGTAGAGGTGGGGCAGGTGCTTCCGGAGCAGGTCTCTCTTCCTCAGAATCTGAGGAAATAGTAAAAGTTTGTATATGTTCTATCTTTGAAGCACATGATGGTTTTGAAATTGGACTCTCCGAAGCACATGATGGTGCTGGGGAAACTTCTATTTGTTTTCTCTTCCTGACTAGAGGGATCTCATCTGAATCATGAGATGGTTCTTCAGCCCACTAGGTTCCCTCTATTCTCTGTCCTGACCTTCCCTCTGTTAATTCCTTAGGGCAAGATTCCTTAGTTAGAGTCATTTTTCTCCTAACTGATCGAGTCATGTATGGGGTTTCTCTAGGAGCAGACTCTGTAATTTCTTTGCCTTTCCTCCTTTTATCAGGAATAGGGGCTGCAGATGAAGATGCCTCCTGTGAAGGTTTCTTTCCTCTTTGAACAGCTATGGAGGAGGCTAAAGGCTCAGTTTCTTCTTCTTGGTGGGTAGGAGAACTCTCACCTCTTGGCTGTGCCATCTCTAGTTCTCTATTCTGGGGATTCTGCTCAAGAAAGTTTTGCCTTAATTCTTCCCCATTGGCCTGAGATAGGAAGTGGTGTTTGACTACTAGAAAAATGAGACCATGATGTTTCATACAACCCTTATTCTGCTGATATTTCTCTGCAGTTGCCCTAATGGCAGAATATAGGAAATTGGGAATGTTTATGCTATACTCAGGGTGTCTATTTCCATGTCTTAGAAAAATCAGCATTTTCATGATTGGCCCTAAAACTAGAGAGAATTGACCATCACAAGTAAAATATTTCATCAACCAGGTGGCAACAGATTGCCAAGGGTTTGGGAGTGTGGACCTCATAATTCCTTTTACTTCATTTTTATTTGAATGCATTTGTATAGCAGGTTCACCATGAACAGAGAAATTTTTAATCAAATCAGTGTATAAGGTTTTCAAGTGATAAAACCTCTCACCTTGTTCAAGAAGTCCAGAAATGTGGATGATAGTGGCTGAGGAGAAATTGATTCAGACTCCTCTGATAGCTGTCTGATTGTCCATTAACTTTCTAAGGAATTCATCCACAACATCTTGCTGAAACCCTTCAAATTTTTCTAGGAAGTCTAACCATCCTGCAACCCTTAGAATGTTTGCTATAGCTTCATCCTGCAAAAGACCCGCAACACTTTCTAGCTCAGACTTCTTCTTTACCCCCATTGCTAAATTAGTTCCACCTTCTGTGCTTAATTCCTCACCTCCTCAATCTGCAGTTTATCCTTTCCTCTTGTCTCTGTAGGCTCTGGAGGACTATTCAATTTGTTCTGTTCTTCAGGGTACTTCAGAGGTTCGAATGCAGAATGTTATGTTTCTCAGCTTAGGCTTATGCAGATTAGTTAGAGTACCGAGGTAGTCATAAATGTGATAGAATGATAGGACACTCCAGAGGCAAGGTGGCAGTACAACACAGATTGCAGCATGCTTGAATGTAGAAAAGGAAATGATGGCTGGAGGACGTGTCATAGTGGCGGCACCCAGAAATAGAAAGACAAGATAGTTTCTATTAATGCTTAATTAAAGATAGAATTACCTGGATCAGTTTTAATGGTGAGGGCGATGTACACGACAGAGATATTGTGTCATTGTTGGAGACTGCACACGTCATGGCACATGAGCAGCTTTTGGTGGCTGGAGATGATGTCCACTACTTTGTTGGTACACAACCTGCAATCATTTTGTTGAGTGGTTCAAGAATCCACATTCCTTGAGTGACGTCAGCGCCGTCTTTGTGAATACCCCTTCAAATGATATGCATGCTAATTGAATTTATTTTTCTGATAAAGTAGAGGATGAGTCATGATGACCTCACCATGTGATGTGTCTACTTTATCACTGGAGAGGTGGGTCCCCTCCCCTATTATTGAAATTGACTTCTTTATTGACAGAGCGCCGGAGGTGCTCCTAGTTTGAGAAGCGCCAGAGGTGCTCCTTGTTTGGGAAGCGCCAGAGGTGCTCCTAGTTTGAGAAGCGCCAGAGGTGCTTTTGGTTTGAGAAGCATCGGAGGTGCATTTGGTTTGAGAAGTGCCGGAGGTGCTCCTGGTTTGAGAAGCGTCGGAGGTGCATTTGACTAACTCCCGGCACCTGATGACCTCCGAAACTCAATTATTTCAACTGTCCTGAAGAAGGGAACCGCCATTTGCTGGTTTTCAACTCCCTTGGTCGAGAAAGACAACCATTTACTGGTTTTCCATCTTTCTCTAGTTTTTTTTTAAAATTTATTAATTTTATTTTATTTTTATTTTTATTTTTATTTTTTTAGAAGGCAGCCATTTGCTGGTTTTCAACCTTCCTTTTTTTTTCCTTTTTTTCCTTTTTTTTCTTTTTTTTTTCAATCCAACACTGTGACAGAGGAGGTATCCCCTATATCAAAACACAAATCATTAAGAAACTCCTCTTTAGTAGATGGTCTTTTATAGAGCCTGATTCGGTGACCATTTACTAGAAATGTGTCTGTGCTTCCATCAATAGGTTGCAATGATACTGTTCCATTTTTAAAAACTTTCTTGCTTTGATAAGGACCCATCCAGTGAGTTTGTAATTTCCCTTTGAACTCCTTGAATTTAGAATCATAAAGAAGAACCCAATCACCTTTTTGAAATGTCCTTTTGATGTGTTGGTCATGCCATTGCTTCCTCTGATACTGAACCAGTTCTGTTTGTTGAATGGCCTCTGTCTGAATTTCATCCAACTCATTGAGCTGAACAATTTTGTTCTACTGAGCTATAGACAATGGTAGACCAATATCCAATATAGGTTTAAGTGTCTGGAGTTCAAATTCTATAGACAAGATAGACTTTTTCCCATAAACTAATTCATATGGTGAGAACTTTGTTGTGGACTCCCAGGTGGTATTGTAAGCCCAAACTGCTTCAGGTAATCTACTAGCCCAATCTTTTCTGTTCATTGCTACTGTCCTTGTTAGAATATTTTCAAGTTCCGTATTAGTTACTTCTACCTGTCCATTTGCTTGAGGATGGTAAGGTGAAGATTTTTTGTGCTTGACTTGATATAAATCTTTGAATGCTTTGATTACTTGTGAAGTAAATTGAGGTCCTCTGTCTGAAACTATTGATCTTGGGGCTCCAAATCTTAAGAAAATCTTATTGTAAAGGCAATCAACAACTTTTTCTTCTCATGCAAATTGTAATGCTTGAACCTCAGCCCATTTTGTAACATAGTTTGTGCATACTAGAATGTACTCCTTGCCTAATGATGGTGGAGAAATTGGTCCCACAAAGTCTAGACCCCACTACTCAAATGGTTCCATCATGACTTGAGGATGCAGTAACATCTCCTGGGTAAAGGTTGGCTATCCCATCCTTTGGCACTGGTCACAGTGCTGCACATACTTCTTTGTATCTTTATGAAGAGAGGGCCAGTAGTAACCAGCTCTGAGGATCTTGTGGATTGTCCTATGGAAAGAGTAATGGCCATCAGATGGTTCATCATGACATGCTCTCAACACATCAAAAATCTCATCAGCTTTTAAACACCTGCGTAGAATGAAATCAGGACCACATTAAAATAGTAAACCATTCAACCATTTATAAGATAAACTTTATTTAACCAAATGTTTTCTTTGTTTTGAGGTAAAATGGGATGGATACAAGCCTGCAACTAAAAGATTAGCTATGTCAGCAAACTAGGGTGCAGTAGAAGATATAGCAAAAAGATGTTCATCTGGAAACTTGTCCTCCACTGGTTAGTTTTCTCCTCCTGTATGCAATCTTGACAAAAAATCAGCAACCAAATTAAACTTTCCTGGATTATCAACTATGGCAATATCAAATTCCTATAATAACAATAACCACCTAATGATCGTTGCACCCACTACTGGTTTATTCATTAGGTACTTGATGGCTACATGGTCAGTGTGCACAAATATGTTATATTTAGTGATATAATGCCTGAATTTGTTTATAGCATAGATGACTGCCAAGAATTCTTTTTCAGTTGTGGTGTAATTTCTTTCTGCAGAGGTAAGGTTTTTGCTGATGTAATAAATGGCATGCATAGTTTCTCCTTCCTCCTTTTGTCCTAAAACTACCCCAATGGACTCATTTGAAGCATCAGTCTATATGTGAAATGGCAAAGTCCAATTTGGTCCTCTTAAAATTGGTGTGACAGTAAGCTTCTCTTTCAAGGTTTCAAATGCTGATTGACATTCTTCTGTCCATAGAAATTCTATGTCTTTGTTAAGCAGGGTAAATAGGGGAGCTGATATTCTGTTGAAATTTTCTATGAATCTTCTATAGTAGCTTGCATGACCCAGAAAACTTCTAAGATCTATCTAATTTTTAGGTGAAGGCAATTGTGTAATCACTTCTATCTTGTTTTGATCCACTTTGATCCCCTTTTCTGAAATGTGGTGTCCTAAAACAATTCCTTCCTCTACCATCGTAAAGCACTTTTCATGGCTAAGGGATAATTAATTTTTCTCATAGCATTTTAGTACTTTCTCAAGGTTTGTGAGAGCTTTTTCAAAATTATCCCCATACATAGTAAAATCATCCATATATACCTCCATGCATTCATTAGCTAGTTCAACAAAAATAGCTAAAACAAGTCTCTAAAATATAGCTGGGGCATTGCATAGTCCAAAGGGAAGAAGTTTGTAAGAAAAAGTTCCCCAAGAGCAGGTGAAGGTGGTTTTGTCCTGATCTTCAGGTGCTACTTGAATTTGATTATACCCACTTAATCCATCTAGAAAAGAGAATACTTTCTCCTAGCAAGGTTGTCCAGAACTTGGTCAATGAATGGTAAGGGAAAGTAGTCATTTTTTGTGGCCTTGTTGAGTTCTCTATAATCAATACACACCCTCCATTTCCCATTCTTTTTAGGCACTATGACAAGGGGTGAGACCCATTGACTATTTGAGATTCTATATATGAACCCTACTTGAAGTAATTTTTCTATTTTAGTTTTGACAATGTCCTTTAATGAAGGATTCAATCTTCTCTGGGGTTGTCTGACAAGTTTAATATCCTCAGTGTATATATGATGGGTACATATTTCAGGAGGTATGCCTTTCATATCTTGGTATTCCCATGCAAAAGTTGTTAAATGGGAAATCAGAAGTTGGATGAGTTTTTCTTCCTTATTGGCTGTTAACTGAGTATTGATATTAAGTGTTTTCCCTGGTAGAATCATGACCTGTTTTGTGACTTGTTCCATAGATGTAGTTAATCCGTACATTGGAGTCATAGTATTGAGAGGACAAGAATGTGGAAGCAACATGTGGAAAGTGGCTAAGTCTCTGTAAAAGGTTTCCCCACAAGGAATGATGTTGGTGAGGGTACAATGAGAAGAAGTAAGAAGTTCTCTCCTAGAGTCTTGGGTGAGTTCCATCACATCCTCATTGATTAGGATGTGAGTAATGTTTTCTGTTGTATCATAGTATATTTCTTCTTCTAACTCTCCTAGATGTTCCTTGATGGTTACCATAGCTACTGAGGCATTGTTGTCATTGTTCTCTAGCTCATCCACCCATACTCTTCCTGTATAATGCATTGATAGTTTAGCTAGAGGATACAGAGATATTTTCTTCAAATCTATCCCATTAGAAATGACCATATCCCTAGTTCAACAATCAATAGATGTTGCTACTGTAGCCAGCCATGGTCTTCCTAAGATCAGTGGATAAACATTTCTTTGGTTTCTAGGTTCTAATATCAGGAAGTCCACTGGAAATTCCCATGAATCTATCACAACTGGTACATCAGTGATTACTCCTTTTGGAACATCTACTGACTGGTCAGCAAATTAGAGAATTGTAGTTGTGGATTGGATACCTGATAGAGCTAATTTGTCCATTGTGTGAACTGTCATCACATTAATTGTTGCTCCCAAATCAACCAGAACATTTGAAATTTCTACCCTTGAGATGAAAACAGTTATGACAGGGTTTCCAGGGTGTCCATATTTTGGAAGGATAATTTCTCCCATCAATAGATCTACTACTTTTCCTTCCACCTGAATTGTGGAGGGAAATTTTTTCTTCCTGCCCTGTATTTTGATACAATACTGTTTAATGAACTGATTTAGTTCTGGTACATCTCTAATTGCTTGGAGAAGAGGAATTTCAATGTTTAGTTGCTTGATTTCTTATAAAAGTTCTGATTCCAGGTTGGTTTGGATTTATTTTTGTAAGATTTTTTCCTGGGGAACATTCTATTTAAGCCATTATGGGTATGGTGCTAGTTTTTCCATCTCTGGAGCTCTTGTCAGAATCATGTTCAGGAATGTTCTCCAGAGTCAGTCTTTTAGGAGCAACTCCGGAGTTGTCCAAGGATGATTGTTTTAGCACTTTTTCGTTAGTAATCTCCTCCGAGGGTTGAGTGGATGAATTTTCAGGTTCCTCATCATTGGTTACTTCAACTATAGTTGGAGGAGATGGTCTTGGGAATGCTTTCCTAGAATGCAGCTAGAGATTATTTGAATATATAGCATTAATTCTAGCTAGATTTTCTTGCTCTGTCATGTAAACAGCTGCTCCCTATTTATTCCATGGGTTTGGTATAGGCTGAGCTGGTAAAGGTGGTTGGATAATTGGTTCATTTTGTGCTTGACCTTGTGTGTTGGAGGGTCCAGTTAGTAAAGCTTGTTGTTGAGGTTGGAAACGTCTAGGTTGTCCTTGGTATTGGTGATTATATCCCTACTGAGAACTCCATTGAGGTTGCATGTTTTGTGATCCAAACTGTGGTGGCCATTGTTGATTTCTCCAAGGCTAATTTTGCCAATTTTGGTTTTGCCAGTGTTGATTTGGCCAATCCCGCTGTCCCCAAGGAGGATTATTTTGAGGTCCATGCCAAGTTGGATTCCACTGATTATTTCCCCAATTAGAAGGACCCATGTAAGAAGGCCGGTTTGGATACTGATTGTAAGGGAAATTCCCAGCTTATTTTTGTCTCACATAGTTTAATTCCTCCTCTATTACAGCATTCTTCTTACTCAATCTTTTCAAGGCTAGAAGTTGACTACATTGACTGGTAGGATGTTCCTTATCATAGATTTGACAAATCTCTGATTTGTCCAAAGGGCATTCTCTCAACAGATGTTTGTTTCTACACCTAGGACAATAGATGGAGAGTGTTTTAGTTGCTCTATTTTGATTAGTTGTTCTGGGTTTTGCCTGAATCCCATCCAATGTGGTATTTAATTGGACCAGAATGTCTATTTTTAGATTTGCAATCTTTTCCATTAACTGTCCTATTTCAATCTTCCCTTTAAAAGTTTTGGATGACCTCACTCTATCTTGGTTTCTAGAATAGTTCCTGTAGAGTTCTTCTATAGCAGGTATTTCCATTTTGTTGATATTCCCTTTTCCCATTAGATCCAATGCCTATTTTGATTCTTTATCCAATCCTTTTACAAACAGGGTTCTGGCCAAGGAGTGATCCACTGGGTTACCATACCTTCTCAAGGCAAAATTAACCCTATCCACATAGTCCTCTAAGGTTTCTTCCTCCCCCTGCCTAATTTTAAACAATTCTTCATTTTTATTACTGGATCTATAGTAATCCTGGTATTTTTTTAAAAACTCTGTTTCCATCTGATCCCAAGAATGGATAGAATTCTAGGGTAAACCCATAAACCATCTCATCGCAGAATCTTTCAAAGTTGAAGGGAATAGTTTGAGTTTCTGGTTATCTGATCCATAATCATAAGTTTGGCAGACTACTTTGAATTCAAACAAAAACTAATTTGGATCCTTAGAAGAAAGTCCTCTAAAATTTGGTAGGTGTGCTGGTGAGATATTCTTCGTAGGAGCATTGTCTCCAGCAGCCAAAACAATAGGATATGAGAAGGTTCTTGGAGCCTGATTTTCCTCTTCCTCATGATTATCATTTTCCATGTTTAGTACTAGTTCTTCTCCCTGAGGTTCTAGGAAATTAGGTTCTATTAAAGGATCTGCCTGAAACTTTTGTTGTAATTCTTGGATATAATCGGCAAGTGGAAGATTTGGAGGATCTAAGGGATTATTGTTCTGAGGTGCAGCTTCCAAAGGAGGCTCTAGGTTCCTCTCTTCAACAAGATCTTGTGCCACCCCACTGCTTTCCCCTATGGCTTGTTGTTGGGGTGTCTACTTTATATATCTTCCTTTCAAATCTCTAGCTCTAACCATACAGATCTACCCTAAAAATTGTTTTAACTAAGTTTCCCTAATTAACACAAGATGTCCTCGGCAACGACGCCAAAAATGACAAGGTATCATTGTACCTCATCATTTAATCTATTTTCAGATGTCAATAATCTAGGGACTGTGTCCTCGGTTGTTTGCAACTAGGGATTCTACAGTTACTAGTTTTCCTAACTAATCTTAACAGCTTCTACTAATTTGAAAAGATTAATCTGTCTACTTCATAAATGAATTTAAGTAATGTTGAAACAAATCAAAACTAGAAATTCACTCAAAGCAATCTTAAAGAAATAGTAACATGCATCTATCTATCAAAATCAGTAAATACTTTTCATAACAAAAAGCTTAAGTAATAAAATAGTGGTACTAGCCTCCTGCCTTAGTGGTGAGAGTGGGCCCTTGCTCCACATCCTTGGGGCTGAAGGCTACAATAGAGAATCAACACAAAAGAAGATCACAACTAGATCCAATCGAATTCATTCACTTTGCATTCATGAAAAATATTACTATCACAGAACTGAGATTACTGAGAATTAGAATAATTCAATCATTGTATATCTTCTGCTATTTCTACAAGTATATATCAAAAGAGTGATGGCATATCACTTATCTTATCTATTAGTTCTTCTATGAGATGACATCCATCTCTTTATTGCACTAGCTATCTAATTATGGAAAATAATCATGCAAATAAAAGAAGACTGAGTGGAACAGAAGTCCACTCAAAATTCTAAGTTTGAGTCTTAATACATTTGGGCAGCGAGGCCTTGAAAATATGGGTATTGTATCAGTTCTATCTATAACTCATGTAAAAATTGTATAAAGATAAAAACTCCAACAGTTTAACTAAAGATGACCCTTCACCACTCAGGTGATGATTTGAGTGAAATGAGGGGTATTAAGATCACTGTTGAGAGTGTCTGATCGACATCTTATGCTAGAAATATGCCCCGCTCTTAGGAGGCACCAGAGATATCTGTTCCTATCTGTAGCTTCAGAGATATGTCTGTAGCTCTGAAGATATGTCTATAGCTCCGGAGATATCTGTAGCTTTCTCTGTTCAGCTCCGGAGATGCTCCAGATGCCCGTAGAGCTCCGAAGAGGCTTTCCTCATTTCTTCAAAACTTCAGGTGACATGGTACTTTGGTATTGTCTCTGGAGATCATTGAAGACTATCTCGGGAGATGCAAAAAATTATTGTTCCTGGTATCTACACCTGTTGATTCAAAAAGAGAGAAGTTTCTGCATTTTTCCATCAATTCCATGCACATTAGTCACTCAATCAGAAATTATAATCTTAAGTAATCTATCTCAATTAATCATTAAATAGTATGATCTTGCTAGCTTATTTGGGTGTAGTCATTAGGAAAGATGGACTCAGGAAGGAGAAAAAGAGAGGTAAAAAGATGTATTTCATGGGTGCAACTTGGCACTCATCAGTAGATACCTTTGTCAATTGCTCGTGCAGAGCATTGTTGATTTGCTCACCCCAGAAGATGGCTTGTTTGCCTTGGAGTATTACCTTGATGAAAGGGTACATCTACTCATGAAATAATGAAGAAGAGGACAATCCTCTTATCTTGCTGAGAAGAGTTATTAGATCACCAACTTCTTCTATAAAATCACTCCTAGGAAAACTTCGTGGCCACCTGGACAAGTTAGACCTTGAAGTCTTGGGCCATTTAATATTGATCACCTTCTTTGCCTTCTTAGGATTCTTGTTGTACTCTTTCTGTGCTTCAACAAAATCTAGTTTTATCACTTCTGTAGCAGGAGGGCACATAAACACCTTATCAATAAATTCAGGATCTAGTCTGATTATCACATTGCCACTTGCATCCACCACTGCCCTAGTATCCCTGTTATAATTCTGAGCATACTGAAGAATAAATTCTGTGTTATGTGCTACCACTGGGAAAGATGACACCAAATGGATGTTTTTGTCAATAATCTTCTTCATTGTAGAGCTGGGATTATTTGACTTGGTTCTTTCCACAAATTCAGCCATGTCCACATGGCCAATCTTCATATCCCTAATGTCATCGACATTAGAAGTAACCGAGGTGATTGGGAAAACACCCTGATATTTATACTTCATCTCTTTCGACTTCTTCGGAGACAACTTAGTCATCTGAATGAGCTATCACCAGAAGGATGTTGATGAAGAAAGAAGATCCACAGAAGAAATTGCAATAAAAAGTCATGATCATGCAATTAGGGGAAATACTGGTAATCTGGGAAAATTGCATGTCGACGATCACGACTATGGGGACACACTTGAAATGGCTAGAGTTCGAGTAGGCCAAAAAATGGACGAAAGCAGGCTCGGAAAAGTAAAATTGAAAAAATCCTAGAGTTAGGAAAATTTGAGAGAATGTTTTGATGGGCGGCAAAATTTGCCGCCCTTGCATGTGAGGGATATTGTGCAAGTGTATCAATGGTAAAATTCGCCGCTATTGCATGCTCCAGGAAAAAATGAGTGCTTTATGTTGGAGTGGCAAAAAATGTTGACACTATAGATAATGAGGAAATTGCAAGTGTTATATATCGGCAGTAAATTTTTCTGACATAGCAGATTGGTATGAATTGCAGGTTGGCTTTGGTGTTTGAGTGGCAAATTTTGCCGATACTGCAAGTTGGATATTTCAAGCTTTTCGTGTAAGGGTGGTGACCTTCACCACCCATACAGTTACATTTTGATAGTCTTCAAATGCATAAGTGTCAAAAAATGCTGATGACAATACATATGCAATGGTTATGAATTGCATGTTGGTTTTGGTGCTTGATCGAGACAAACCACCAACAACACATGTTACCATAAAACCTGGGGCACAAACATTAGTCAGTGATTTTCACCGTTTGGAATTACTAGTTTACAATCTAGGGCATAAGAAATAAGACCTATTCGAGGACCTAGACAACTCACGTTTGAAGAACGAACTCAGAATAAAAGATTAAGCACAAAAACGACAATAACAAACAGGAACGCAACATTTTACAAAAGGTTTTTTTGATAAAATCAAACTAATAAAGCCATTAAACAATCATATTAACGAAAACCCTAGAAAGTGAAAGTAGTTTAAATGACTTACCTATTTGACAGAAAGAAACCCTAAGCGAATGATGGAAGCTTGAAATCTGATAGAATCCAAAAGCAATGCAGTCAAATGGTTCGAGGAGAGTTCACGAATTGACTAGGAAGCATTAAAAGAAAAGAAATGACAAAAAACAACAATGAAATAACACATTTAAAAAACTTAAAAACAAGCCCTTAATGCTTAGCATGAGTGGCCATTAATGCCACTGAAGTTCAAGATCTTGAAGATCTTGCTCAAGTGGCAATTTCGGCCGACATGACATGTGCTTTAAAAATTTGCAAAAACGGTATTAACCGCCGACTTTACACATGCTTCATGTCTGAGAACATGTAAAGGCGGAAAAAAGTGCCGCTTGAGCATGTGGAAAGGAAAAATCATGTAAAAGTAGAAAAAAGTGCTGACTCAACACAAGCAAACAATCAAAATATGTAATAGTGGCAAATTTAGCCGACTTTGCATATAAAGATTCAAAATTTCACCAACACCCCCAAAATGAGCAAAATTGATATTTTGGTTAGTTTATGACTTAATTAATTTGCACAAACTTTGAGGAATCAATTCGAGGGAATGTCACAAATTAGTTTAGGATGCCAAATGACTTCACATAGGACCAAGAGAATCTTGTCTTGATTTGCGAACTTAGAGTGTAGATTACGAAACAGACAAGTTTCGTAGGGGTTGTCTACAAAAACAAGCGTAGCTGATTTTGAGAACAACAGCTAGCTCTAACTAGGGAACTTCCATCGATCAAACTTTGAAATGATCGAAGGGAGAAGGATGCAGTCTCTAAGTGCCTTCATCCATGCCATTGGGCTATAGAGTCAAGCTATCAAAAAGAAAAAGACACAAAAGACTAAACAAAAACACAAAAATAAAAACACAAAACTATACAATGTACAAATGAACTTATTTGATACTTCAAGGATTTAAGTGTTTTAGATGTTGCCCACTATGAGGCAGGAAGAATGGTGTTCCATCTAGATACTCCAGCAAAAAGCTATTTTCACCATAGAACTGATGAATGGTGAACGGGCCTCTCCATAAGGAATCAAATTTCCTATGCATTTCTTTTGGTTCTCTCCTCTTGTGCCATAAAAAGACTTGATCTCCAATTTGAAACTCACGAGTCCTTGCTTTCTTGTCAAAGAGTTTCTTTACGTGACTTTGATGCTCAGTGATACAATCCACTACAATAGTTCCCTACTCCTCAAATTTAGTTAGGTACATGATCCTTTTATCAATAGAACTTTCAAAAGTTCTATCTTCCATTGCCTTTGCCAACTTTAGTGCTAGCAACTCCAAGGTAATTGGTATCTCTGCATTCAGACCATACAGAAGCTGAAAAGGCAACATACCTATTGCCCTTTTAGGTGTAATCCTGTCTACCCATAAAGCATCAAACAACACTTTATGCCAAGTTCTCTAATTCTCTTCCACCAACTTCCTGATAATAGTAACCAGATTTTTGTTGCTTGATTCCACCTGACCATTTTCTTGCGGATAATAGTCTGAAGAGTGGGAAAGAATGATCCCATGCTCGTAGCAAAAGGCAGTAATCTCATGTGAAGAGAAACAAGTAGCATTATCTGCTACAATCTTGTTTGGGACTCCAAACTGGGAAATAATGTTTTCCTTAAGGAAATTACATACCACTTTAGAAGTAGCATGCTTAACTAGGATGGCTTCCACCCACTTGGTAAAATAATCTGTCGCGATGAGAACATAGTTGTGTCCCACACTTGATGGTGGGTTCACAGTGCCAATGAAGTCAATGTCCCATTGCTGAAAAGGTTCTTCAATCACCACCGGATTGAGAGGTAATGCGGCCAACTTGGGTTTCCCAACAAACTATTGACACAACTCACACCTACGTACCCAATTGTACGCATCTTGAAATAGTGTGGGCCAATATTATCTGGCCTGCAGAATCTTGTGAGCTGTCATGGGTGTAGAAAAAATGTCCTCCACAAGCCAGATTGTGGAAAGACTCCAGAAGTCTACTTTGTTGCATTTTATCCACGTAACGGAGAAATACTCCATCAAGATTCTTTTGTACAAACCATTGTCCCATAGGACATAGTTGGCAACCTTCAATATGATAGTCCTTTTCTCCTTATAAGACAGATGGGAAGGGCATTCACCATAGGTAAGGAAATGAGCAATATTTAAATACCACTCATCAGTAGTAGTGACAAAAAGAACAGTTGGCATATCCTCAACTTCTTCATCCCCTGTCTCCTTTGGTACATTATCAACGATCAATTGACACAAACCTCTACCATGCACAAGCTTGGTAGGTTTGATATCAAGATCAAACTCTTGGATCTTAGCAATCCAATTACCTCTTTTGGTTCTGAACTCCTATTGAGTCAGAATAGACTTTACTGTTGTATCAGGCACCAAAACAATAGTGTGTGAATTTAGAATATAGAACCAAAAATGCTTTACCGCCTTGACCATGACATAGGCATGCTTCTCCATATTTGAATATTTTAATTCATGAGCTTTGAGAGGACAACTCATAAATGATATGGGGAATTCCACACCTTCTTCATTCTACTGAACAAGAATGGCCAAAAGTGTATGTTCAGAAGCGTCGCTGTATACTACAAAATCTTTGGTATAGTCAGAACAAATAGGGACTGGAGCATGAGCAATAGCCCTCTTGATATCCTCAAATTCTGCTTTACCTTCCACACTCCAATAGAAAGTAGCCTTACCCTTCATCATGTTGACGATCTGACGGGTTTTCTCTGCAAATTTAGGAATGAAACTTCGCAGAAAATTCACCTTTCTGAAGAAAGAATGAACTGTAGTCTTACTAGCAAGTAAAGTAAGACTCTAAATAGATTTGACTCTTTCTAAGTCAATTTTAGTACCTTCTCGGGATACAACGTGACCGATAAGTTTACCTTCGGTAACCCAAAAAACTGACTTCTTAGGGTTGAGAGATACCATTTTGCTGACATCGTTCCAGCACTTGTCATAAATGGTATGCATGATCATGACAGTGTTTGGAGAAAATAGTCAAGTCATCAAGATACAACATGATGAACTTCCCCATCTCATCTCTGAAGGCAAGATCCATTGCTCTCTGGAATGTGGTGCCAGCATTGATCAGACCAAAAGGCATTCTGTGATATGCAAACGTGCCCCATGGTGTTGTGAAAGCAGTCTTGTACTGATCTGCTTCATTGACCTCCACTTGATTATACCCCAAAAAACCATCTAACATAGACAACATTTCTAAACCAGTTACTGTTTGCAACACTTGATCTATAATGGGTAGGGGGTAGTTATCCTTTAGAGAAGACTGGTTGAGATTCTTGAAATCAATGCAGATACAGATTTCTCTGTTCTTCTTCCTTACGGGAGCTATGTTCATGATCTAGGTGGAATGATGAATTGGAAAGATTATCCTTGCATTCAACATCTTCTGAATATCAGAAAGGATAGTACCTGATATTTTGGGGTTGTATTGCCTTTGTTTCTGCTTGCGAGGCAATGACCCAGCTTTGAGGGGAATTTCATGCTGAATTTCCTTAGGCCTGAAGGACTTTAGATCATCATAGGAATATGCCAAGACATCAATGTAATGGTGAAGGAGTGTAATGAATTTGAACTTCTCATGGGCAGTGCAACATTTCCCAACATTGACCATTTTGGGATTTGCCTCCGAACTCAAATTTACTTGCTCAAATTCCATAGAGGAACTTGAATCCAGTTGCTGCTGCTGCTTGATATATTTGTCATGCTTATCAAATAGCTTTTCAAGGGAAACCAAACCTTTTGGAATCTTATTCCCTTTCAGTTAAAGAAACTCTTCACCAGTTTGTGAATCTATTTCGGAAACATATTCCCATGGTGGAGATTCACTACCTTCAAAATAGAGTTCATCAAAGCTATCTGTCTTTCCAAGAAAGCTATGATTTGGTTATCACCATTGAACACCTGCCAATGGTCAGCATTATCAAGTACACTTGGTCAAAAGACTATCTCAATAGTGTACTTGTTTCCTTTGAAATCCTTATGGGGAACAATAAGGGTTGCAGAGATAGCTAATGAATCTGCATGATCATTAAACTCTCTAGGCACCACAGAAATATTGAAAGCATCAAAACCTTCAATGCAATCCCACACGCGATTGCGATAATGTCTCAATCTTTCATTCTTGGTTTGATACAAATTTTTCACTTAACAAACCACTAATTCAACATCCCCTTGAGCATGAAGATTTTTAATACCTCTAGCACTAGCAGCCTCTAATTCGAGCAACAATGACTTATATTCAGCGGTGTTGTTGGTGTTGTCGAATTGCAACTTGTATGAGAAAGGGAAGATATCACCTTGTGGAGATATAAAAACAACTTTGGCTCTAGAACCAGTAGAGGAACAACTACCATCAAATTATAAAACCCAGACCTCATTAGAATTTGATTTTTCGGAATTTCTTTTACCAAAAGATTCATCTTCATCAGTGAGGGAAGAATCTGGCATTACTATACCTTCACCTAAACTTTCATCTGAGTACTCTTCTGATTCTCCATCTGAATTGTCTAAACTCTTGCCTAATGAGCTCTCATCTGATGAACTAGGAATATCTTCAGTAGATAGGAAATAATTACCCATTCCCAAAGATTCAAACAAAATTTAAGCTTTGGGATTTGCCGTTTGGGTAACAATATATTTTGCCTCTTTTTTAGGAAGCAACTTTTGCATGACGCCTTTAACAGGTATCCTTGCTTTAGATAGATCCATGTTTAATTTCCCACCTACATCTTTATAGAAATTACGTCTGAGAAGAATGCCATAAGAAGCTAGAACATCAGCTACTAGGACGGTCATCTTAATCCTCTTGTCTGGAAAGGCTGCAAATGCAAATTGGGCATCTTTGATTTGACCCAATAATGGTACTTGTTTATTTTTCATGGAGAAACATCTCCCAAAGCTCTTAGTTAAAGTGAGACCAAGGGCGTCTACTACTTTGGAGGGCATAACATTATCAGAAGCTCCAAAATCTATTATGTAATTACTCAACTTATGACCATTTACCAATAGAGAAACATAGAAAGGTTCTATTTTTCTAGAGGAAACAAGGGGAGTAGTGACAAGATTATTTTGAGTGGATTTATTCTTTGAGGAATCATGGGCAACTTTTGGAAATCTTGTCCTGTAGGGATGGTCTTGTTTTTGATGTATTTAGCTAACCTATCAAACTATTCAGGATTAGCTTGTAAATACTCAAAATCAGACATTTGGATTTTTGTCTTCCTAGCATGATCTATTATATCAAATAGCTGAAATGAATTAGGAACAGAGGAAGGAAATCCATCATTCAGAGTTTTATTAGGGGTAGCACTGGTCTGAGGGACAGAAGTAGAAGATACAGGATTGTTAGATGTACTTACTTGCTCATTGCCCACCGGGTCCTTTGGTTGAAAAGGCAATGGAGTTCCCCATTTAGCAATCGAGATCACTGGTTGAGGTTCTTCTCTTGCTTTTCCTTTATCATCTTGTTGAGTTGACTAATTTTGGGACCTAGTAAAAACATCATATGCTCCATCATACACTTCTTCTTTTTTAGCTTCATCTTTGTAATTCAGAAAGCCAATGGTAGAGTCACCAGCTAATTCATCTTCTCCTTCTGCAAAGAGATTAGCATCATTCTACTGGTCCAACTTGGGTTGGAAAGAATGATCATGTTTGGCCACATAATAGCCAACTACTGAGTTGATTGGTGCTGCTTCAATGGCAAGCTTCCCCTATGTAGGTGGAAGACGATTAAGTTGCCCTTAATTTTTAGCAGCGTTGCCTTGATATGAATTGTTGGGAAATGTTCTCCTTGGTATATCCCGATAAGAAGGAGGGGCAGACATACCTTGTGACATTTTCCTTTTCAGAGCTAGCAATTCATTTGCTAACTTTTACACCATAGGATCTGTGGTGCTTGTGGAATAATTCTCAGCAGAAGGACCTTTATTTCTATTAGAATCTCTTCTTATCTTACCCACAAGGATAAGATCATCTTCCACTTTAGTAGCCAAAATTTGACCTGCAGGAAGATCCACAGGACCAGCCCATCTTAGCAGAAAACTCACTTGAGGAAGCTAAGTATTGATAAAGAAATACTTAAGATTTTCCATTATTGGTTGAGCGGTTGCAGGAATCCTGTTTCTCAACTTATTGAACTTCGCGATGAAGTCTCGCATGGGTTCATGAGGTTCTTTCTTCATTTGTGTTAGCTGTGCTAACAAGGCATGTGCATCTTCTGTAGGTTTGAACCTAGCCTCAAACTTGGTCTTGAGAGTGTTCCAATTGGTTATAGTCTGAGCTTGAAGATGGTAAAACCAATCTGCAGCAGCACCTTGCAGTGTTTCCACAAAAAGTCTTACTGCTACATCTTCATGTTCCACACCTATTACACCACAAGCTATGCAGAAAGCTGCAATGTGTTCATCAGGGTGGACTTCCCCGTCACCATAGAACTTAGGAAAATTCTTCCTCGAACTACGAGGTAGTTCATGCAAAGGTGGAGTTAAATACAAAGGACCAAAAGTGTTACCCCAAGGGCCTTGAGCTACCATGGTGCACTGATTAAAGGGTGGGCTAACAAAACTTTGTGGAATATGGACAAACAAAACTCTGCTAGAACTAGAACTAGAAGCTTCACCTAGTATTGGAGACCTGGCGTTGGTAGGAGGAAAACTCCTGGTTCGCTGAAGTCGAGGTCATGGAGGCAAAAGACCAAAGTTATTTTGCTGCATCAACTCAAATACATGATCAATAATGCCTTAAGCTCTCTTGCTTCTTGTATACCATGAATCTGCCAGAATGTAGTGTATTCAACACAAATTTGAAACAAATGGAAAAGAACTAAAATGCTTCAACTGAGAGCGTGAGGCTTCAAGTTGCGTGTTCCTTCCCCAGTAGAGTCGCCAAAAACTATTGGGTGAATATTTTGTCTTCAACTAATTGAAGGCAAAATGGTTATATTGACCACAATGTAATGAGATAAATCTATCCTCTTAGCAAGGGGAGGTTTCCTATCAACTATCACAAATTACTTTAAACTAAATACTAATTCGGGGGTGAGACCATATCATCTATTTCTCTTTTTTCAGAAATGATTACAAAATGAAAGAGCGCCTTCTTGATACAAATTGAATAACAAAGAAACCCACAAGAGCACAAAGTCTATCATTGTTTCTTTTGTTGATTTATAACTTAAAAACAAGTAGAATGAGGTGCAACCCAAAGTCTTCACTGAAAACTACAACAAAATATATGATCACAAAAGATAATAGTAGTTCAAAGCCTTTCCAATATCTTTTACTTTAAAACACTAAATCCCAAACTAAAGATAATTGTTGTAGGACAAAGTCTCCACAATCAACTTTAGAACATCTCCCAGATTTTTCTTACTCACACTACAATTTGATCAAAAGGATAAGATAGTATTAGGAAAAGGACATAAGAATAATTTCCAATACACCACAAGATATTCCAACAAAAAGATTGAATGATCACTTTCTTTCTTATTCACTTGATAAAATTTGATTTACAATTTGAACACAAAGTCTCAAAATGCTCTTCAATTTGGCAGAGTTTCACTTCAACAACTAAAAGAATATTGTCCACGGAGGCCATTGAAAATGTTTTTTCCTCAAACTCTTTCTGGAACATATCTTCAAATTCCTAAACCATTTCTTCTGCAGAGAGAAATTGGTTATCCTGTGACACAAGCTTGCACGACAGCTCTTCCAATTTATGCAGAAGACTAACATCACTCTATTCACCGAGTTTCCTTGCAGCTTCCAGGTCATTGATCAAATCTTTCAGTACACGGGTCCTATATGTCAATGCCTCTTTGGTCTCTATATAAGAATCACTATTAGGAATGGCACCAATTGATATTAGGGTGCTTATTTTCAACTTTCTCATCTCCACCCACTTATCATGATTCTTTTCTATGCGCTCGATATCTTGAGAAATAATATCAATGAGATCATCAAGTTCTTCTCTTATTTTCTCCATTTTATCTGTCTTCTCAAATGGCTCTCTAAGCAGAGAGATTCCTTAGGTGTGCATCCTTTCTAGATATTCTTCAAGTACCCTTCCTTTAAGATGAGTCTTTTCTGCTTTCTGGATAATAGGGTCTTCTATAGAAATGGCCTTGGGGGTTACTGCTTCTGAATTCAAAGTGATTTTCCTCACTACTGCAGTCAACTATTCAACCATTGCCTTGTAATGATCTTTCATTTCTTTCTCTCTGTCAAATTTCTGAATCAAAATGTCCATGGCTGACTGTATGTCAGTCTTGGCACTTTCATGAGTTATCTTGCCTAATTCAACTCTAGAGATAGAGTAGTCACTCATACTAAAATTTTCTATTATTGCATCCTGTGGAGGTTTTGCAATCTCCAAAAATTTGTGTCCCTTGTCCCCAAGCATTCTAGAAAGAATCTTTGGCTTCTTCAGGGTCTTGGATTTCGCAAGCACTAGCTTACTAAAGTCAAAGTCATATGGGGAGATGGCTTGTTTCTTCCTTTTTGGTGTATAAGCTAACAACTACGGTGGAAGTACAGAAGTACTCACATTAGGATCTGCTCCCATTGTTGGTGTCACTGGAACTGTACTTTCATTGGTAGTGGAAACAATAGGTGGAGTGTTAGTAAAAACTGCACCTATTACATTTACATTGGAAACATGTTCAGTATTCATTACAAAGTGATCAAATATGGAAGTATCCCGAATATCAAAAGATGAAGAAGACAAACTAGGAATAGACCTTGAGGAACGAAGAACATCTTCAAAAGTATTCTGAGGATTGTCAAAAAATATTTTGGAAGGGTAGGGAGATTCAGAAGAGGGAATATCAATAGGGGAAATAGACAAAGGAACTAAAACAGGTGTGTCTGGCAAAGGAGAAGAGACTCCAATTTCTTGTTGTACATTCTCCTATGGGGACAAAGCTTCCTCTTCTTGTTGATCTGTAGGCCTATCTTCAACCTCCATTTCCTCAGTGGCTGGCTCTTCAGTGTTCTGTTTCTCAACTTCCATATCTTCTATTTTAGACTCTTTCTCCGCAGCTTTTGACTTCTTCGTCACAAATTTAATCCTAGGCTTATGTGGCTTGGAAGAAGAGGGAACATCACTCTTGTTCTTCATCTTTTTCTCCACCTTTTTACTTGTTTGCTCTTAGATCTCAATCTCTGATCCTGTAAGGAATTCTTTCAAAGTAGTTCCTTTATCTGCTAGCTAGTTATTGGTATTAGCCAACATAGGCTCAAATCTTTTCCTCAGAGATGTCAACTCTTTTTGTGACCATTAGATTGGAGGAAGAGGAGTATCAACAATCTTCTCAGTGTTATACCTGTCATCAATCAACTCTCCATCATCCACTAGATCTTCAGGAATATCAGCAAGTCCCAGATATTCAATCTTCTCCAGAGACAACTGACTATAATCCAACTTTCAGACATCTTCTTCTGTTCTCAAATGTACCCAGACATCTTCAACCATAGGTTCATGGAATTGGGTTTTTCTCTTGATTTTGTCCTTCACGCCTCTGTAGTCAAAATTTGGCCTTCTCTTGAATTGCTTCATAGTTACAAGCTACATCTCAGTTTCCATGGCCCTAGCCTTTGCAATAGTTAATACTGATAACCTAACAATTTCAACTGGAAACTTGAAACTAGTTTTCTTGAGCTCCATTTGTTTATTATGCACGACGATCATTTGTTCGTGTAACTCCATTAAGACAAATTTGTCTAAGGGGAACCTTGGCAACATATAGGGATGACCTTGGAAAAAGCCAACCCTCAGATATGAGAAAGAAGGAAACTGTATGAACATGCATTCAAAATCATTTACCACTGTCCAAGCCTCATTTGAAACTCTTCTTTGTTCTAGCTGAGGGTTAAAAAGACACAAGAATACTGCAAATAAAGCATCATTTACTCTTCTGAAATGATGAATAGAACCCTTTAATGTTAATTGAGAGTAGTATTGGTACACAGGAATTACCCTCCTATCTCCTTCTGATGTTAGACCTAGAAAGATTCTAATAGAGGTTGCTATATACACTAGGTAAGAAGTCATGTAGAATTTGAAGGTAGTAGATACCTTTGTCAATTGCTCATGCAGAGCATTGCTGATTTGCTCACCCTAGAAGATGGCTTGTTTGCCTTGGAGTATTACCTTGATGAAAGGGTACATCCACTCATGAAATAGTGAAGAAGAGGACAATCCTCTTATCCTGCTGAGAAGAGTTATCAGATCACCAACTTCTTCTATAAAATCACTCCTAGGAAAACTTTGTGGCCACCTGGACAAGTTGGACCTTGAAGTCTTGAGCCATTTAGTATTGATCACCTTCTTTGCCTTCTCAGGATTCTTGTCATACTCTTTCTATGCTTCAACAAAATCCAATTTTATCACTTATGTAGCAGGAGGGCACATAAACACCTTATCAATGAATTCAGGAGTAGTTTGATTATCACGTTGCCACTTGCATCCACCAATGCCCTAGTATCCCTATTACAAAACTGAGCACACTGAAGAGCAAATTATGTGTTATGTGCTGCCACTGGGAAAGATGACACCAAATGGATGTTACTGTCAATAATCTTCTTCATTGCAGAGATGGGATTATTTGACTTGGTTCTTTCCACAAATTCAGCCATGTCCACATAGCCAATCTCCGTATCCCTAATGTCACCGACATTAGAAGTAACCGAGGTGATTGGGAAAACACCCTGATATTTATACTTCATCACTTTCAACTTCTTCGGAGACAACTCAGTCATTTGAATGAGCTATCACCAAAAGGATGTTGATGAAGAAAGAAGTTCCATAGAAGAAATTGCAATAAAAAGTCATGATCATGCAATTAGGGGAAATACTGGTAATCTGGGAAAACTGCGTGTCGATGATCACGACTATGGGGACACGCTTGAAATGGCTAGAGTGTGAGTAGGCCAAAAAACGGAGGAAAGCAGGCTCGGAAAAGCAAAATTGTAAATATCCTAGAGTTTGGAAAATTTGAGAGAATGTTTGCATGGGCGGCAAAATTTGTTGCCCTTGCATGTGATGGATATTGTGCAAGTGTATCAACGGTAAAATTTGCCGCTATTGCATGCTCCAAGAAAAATTGAGTACTTTATGTTGGAGTGGCAAAAAATGCCGACACTGCAGATAATGAGGAAATTGCAAGTGTTATGTATCGGTGGTAAATTTTACCGACATAGCAGATTGGTATGAATTACGGGTTGGTTTTGGTGTTCGAGCGGCAAATTTTGCCAATACTACAAGTTGGATATTTCAAGGTTTTCGTGTAAGGGCGGTGAACTTAGCCACCCATACACTTACATTTTGATAGTCTTCAAATGCATAAGCGACAAAAAATGCTGATGACAATACATATGCAATGGTTATGAATTGCAAGTTGGTTTTGGTGCTTGATCAGGACAAACCATCGACAACACATGTTACCATAAAACTTGGGGCACAAACATTGATCGACGATTTTCGCCGTTTGGATTTACCAGTTTACAATCTAGGGCACAAGCAATAAGACCTATTCGAGGACCTAGACAATGCATGTTTGAAGAACAAACTCAGAATAAAAGATCAAGCACAAAAATGACAATAACAAATAGGAACGCGACATTTTACAACAGGTTTTTTTTTTGATAAAATCAAACTAATAAAGCCATTAAACAATCATATTAATGAAAACCCTAGAAAGTGAAAGTGGTTTAAATGACTTACTTGTTTGAAAGGGAGAAACCCTAAGCGAATGATGGCAGCTTGAAATCCGATAGAATCCAAAAGCAATGCAGTCGAATGGTTCGAGGAGAGTTCAAGAATTGACTAGGAATGATTAGAAAAAAAGAAATGACAAAAAAAACAATGAAATAACACATTTAAAAAAACTTAAAAACAAGCCCTTAATGCTTAGCACGAGTGGCCATTAATGCCACTAGAGTTCGAGATCTTGAAGATCTTGCTCAGGCGGCAATTTCAGCTAACAAGACATGTGCTTTAAAAAAATGCAAAAATAGTATTAACCATCGACTTTACACGTGCTTCATGTCTGAGAACATGTAATGGCGGCGAAAAGTGCCACTTGAGCATGTGGAAAGGAAAAATCATGTAGAATTGGAAAAAAGTGCCGACTCAACACAAGCAAACAATCAGAATATGTAATAGCAGCGAATTTAGCCGACTTTGCATATAAAGATTCAAAATTTCACTAACACCCCCAAAATGATCAAAATTGATATTTTGGTCAGTTTACGACTTAATCGATTTGCACAAACTTCGAGGAATCGATTCAAGGGAATGTCGCAAACTAGTTTAGGATGCCAAATGACTTCGCACGGGACCAAGAGAATCTTGTCTCAATTTGCGAACTTAGAGTGTAGATTACGAAATGGACAAGTTTCATAGGGGTTGTCTACAAAAACAAGCGTAGCTAATTTTGAGAACAACAAAGATATTGCAGGGAAATAACATGGACATATCATAATTATCCATCACATAACATAACATATTTTAAAAATTATTTAAAGTTTAGTGAAAAATTTATTGAATGAAATATTTTTGTAAATATAGAACAAGATTTGAATATTTAAAATTAAAAAATTACAAATTATATATGTATGGAAATTTAAAATTTGAAGAAAATTATGGAATGCACCACATATATGTTTATACTAGTGAAACCTTATAAGCTGGTGTGAATTATATAAGAAAATGTAGCAACTTTTACTCTAGAAAATCACAAATTGAGATATATAATATTTTATTCTATCAGTGGCACTTAGGAAATAAAAAGAACCTTGATGATAATAGACCTTCCTCTATTGCATTATTTTTCTTTTAGAGAAAAGGTATAGGGACACCCATACTATATTAAAACATATGAGTTCAAATATATATATATAATAACTAGGTAGGAACCAAAACATAAAAAAAGATACATTACTAGGGAGCAAACAGATCAACGTGGAAGCCTCTATTGCATTATTGTTGTGCCCTTATACATATATATACCCTAATTAAAAAGTCACATTGGCACCGGTTTGATCATTGTTTTAGTGATAAGATTCTTTGTCTCAATGCCAGAGACACTAAATCCATCTCTTTCTTTGTAGAGAAGTTGGAGACATTTTGACAAAGCATATGCATGATCTTTGCTAACTGTTGGAACATTATCAGGTTTTAAATATTCCCAATTTAATTCTTTGAGTCTTTCATCAATTAAAGAATTGAGATATTTCAATGCATCTTCCTCCATGGATCCAGGATGGTCTTTCATATAACATGTTATACACGATACTACTTCTCCTTGATCTGCCTCAGCCTTCAAAAACAACATTATTATTTTTGTAAGGTTTCAAACATAGTTACCCTTAAATATGGTCAATTTCAATCATACAAATGAAGGAACACAAGGTTGTGAGAGTTAAATTGTCCAAATTTGTAGCATACCTTGAAAGTCTTTGTGTCATCTCTTAATCTAAGAGTCAAGCATAAAAGCTCATTGAACCTTGATGGATAGTCAATTTCTTTTAGAATATCATCAGAAAGAGGCACATCTAATGACAATACAAGTTGCAAGGTCACAACACGAGCCCCAGAACTTACTTTTCCATTCTCTAAATATTCCTCCAAAGATGGTGGAGAACCCATAGCAAGCCACTCTGCTTCTTGGAAGTAAGCATCTATGTAAACTTCCCACTTTAAATTCAAAAAGAATTCCATGTTAATATTAATACTTTAATGTAACAAAATTAAAAATATAAAGAAACCAAGCTCCTGAAAATGAATATTAAAACAAATATACATACAACTTTTAAAATGTTAAAGTTCAAATTCCTTCATTATACTAAGAAAAACTAAGTTATTAATTTCATTAAGGAGAACCATATTAATTATAAATAGTAGAATATGTAATATATAGTCAAGGTAAATTTGGATATGTTGTTCAACTTGTCAATGCTTCATTCTTATTAGTACTACAAGTAAAATCAATATATTATTAAAGTGTATCTTACAAACTATAACAATATAGAATATGCAGAGTAATTGTTCGACCTTGCACACTAGGTTTCCTATGGATGTAAGAGAAACAATAGCTTAAAATATAGAAAAATACTTGTTAACCAAATGCTAATTAAAACTCTTAAAATAAATTTGTACACATTGTTTTATTAAGAATTTAATAGTGAATTTGAAAGATTTTTGGACAAAGTGCATAGAGATTATGTTCAAAAAAATGTCAAGAATATTTTTTTTTGGTTTGGTGGTAATATTGATGGTGGAATTTTAATGTTACATCTAGGAATTATATCTTGATCCTTCTTTAAAAAGTCCTTATTCTTTTTTCCTCAATCTTTTGTAAGTTTCACAAGTGATATCGATATAATTCTTCATATTCACTTGGGCTTGTAGAATAAATAACTTGTTAATCCATACCTGACCCCAGGATTGCTAATCTTCTATGGTTTCTAGTCTACCAAAAGATTTTTCTTGGTGAAAAAATATACAAATTGGTTTGTGTCATCATAATTACCTACCTTGCCAAATATAGGAGTCTCTCTAACACCTCTTTTCAAAAATACTTAGAAGTGCAACTGCAATCTTTTTTCTACCTCTTATTTAGGATTACTTACATAGTGGATTTCTCTATTTGGAGATACAACACCATGGCATACTTACATTGGTTTAGAATTATAATTTCTTCAAAGCTTCTAGTTTTTTTTAGCTCTTGAAGGATAGAAATTATGTTAGTTTTAATGTAAAAGCACTAAATCTTGTTTTCTCAACAAGAAAGTTCATGTGCATATCTCTATTTATTTTTAGATGTAGTCACAAATAAAGAAGTTGGTGCTAAAATTCTTTCTTTCTCACAAGACCTACTCAATCAATTGGGAACTACTCTTTGATACTCATAGAAGATCACTAGTCTAATATATGGAAATATATAGCTAATACTTTACAAAATAAAATGGAAATTTTTGATAATGTTAAATAATAAAAATAAAGGTAAGTTTGGTCACAATAAGATGAAAATAGGCCCTCTTACTCCATATATAACATAATTTAAAATGAGCTGTTACCAACTTGTTATAATTATAGAATAATTAATAAGTACAATATAGGTTCTCATTATCAATAATAATTAGTAAGTCAAGAAAGGGTAAGAAAAGTATGGTCTTTAAACATACAAGGAAAAATATATCAATGGATCAATGGGAATGAGAAAACTAGGTTTTATACATAGGTTATATTGCAACTTATTTTCACTTTTTGAAGAGTTCATATTTTTTAATGAATTATAAATTAGATGTAAATAGTAATGAGGTTGGGTTTAAGATTAAAAAATCTAGTTAAATGAATACCTTAATTGAATAAAATCAATTATCTATCCACTCTATACAAATAGAACATAGATTATATTTATTAAAAATTAATATTTATAAAATTGTACAGCTTTACGTGCATAGTCAAGTGTGTCTCTGCCTTGAGTTTTTTCAGCCTCTCAAGCCATATCCCTCACACCCTCATCAAAGGCCTTGAATGCTACTTTCATAAATTCCAGTAGCCCTTCCGTGGCTTCCAAATCCCACCTTTCATATAGCACAAGATAATATATTACTATACTATCTATCTATATATAACAGAATGTTCATTGTCCTTTAGTACATATAGAAATGTGTTTGAGAAAGTACATACGAAATATGGAAAATTAAACCCATTTATGTCTACCCACTATAAACCATGACACATTAGAGTCAATGTGCTAGCTATTTATATGGACACTAAGGTCCCCACATAAATAAGTAGACTTTCTATCATGGTTATGGTTTAAGCTATTCCTTTGTGTCACCCCAATTTACCAATATAAGTAAAAAAAATATACCTCTTAATGGCTTGTGTGAAGCGCTTGAGCTCATCCAAAGTTCCATAAGTGTCATAAATATCATCCAAACAAGTGACAAATGTAGCCATCTTTGCAAACCCAATTTTAAAAGTAGAATATTTTTGCTCAATACACCCTCCAGCTGCCAAAAAGTTAAATTCCACATGGCGATGGCAAGCAAAGTCTAGTTTAGCTAGACCGGACTTTGTCAACCATCTAAAATGCACACAAATTTCTTAATAAACATGAGTAACTTTGAAATCTTCAAGTATAGATTATATTGTAAATAATTTAAGCTTCAAACAGAGAGAATATCTTCCATAACATGAATTTCTCACCTTGAGAGAATTTGAAGTTCTTGTTGTTGCACTGATTGGATCATATTGAAGTCTAACTTTGCCAATTCTAAAACCTTTGAGTTAAAAATACTGTAACAATTTCGACATTACATTGTTAAATTATTTTAGAGATCTTCAAGCAGACTTAAAACATTCAAATTTATGTTCTATTAAGAGATCTAATTTTTTTTAAGTTTTTGCCTAAGGTTTTCAATTAGGAGGAGATGAGTATGTTACAAGGTTGTTGATGATCTTGGCATCTCCGTATAGGTCAATATAAGTCCTTGCTTCCAACCTAGGCACATTGGTGTGCCAACCATAGTCTAGATTGAATTCTATCTATTACATCACATAAATTAGAATCCTGATTGATAAATGTATTCGGAGACTTAATAATAAAAATTAGTAATGGGTATGGGTACCTCCTTTGAAAGACTAGTATTGTTAATCTTTGGTAGAGCTTGTTTTAAATATGTAGTAGAAAAGGCTTTGGCATCATCCAAAGCTTGCTCCCAGGGAAATGCAATCAGTGAAGCCCAGAACAAATTTAGAATGCTTCTTATTTCCTCCTCCTTTGATTGACTATTTGAGTGCAGCAATTGCCCATCTTTACCATTAAACTGTTGCAACACGCCTGCCATAATATCAAGTTAGAAGCAATCTCATGCTTTCATAATATAACCTAAAGTAAATCTAATATTAAGGTTTAGTACTTTTAGGGATAAGAAATTTCTTTCTAAAAATAAATCCAGTTAAATATTTTCAACTCAATGATTGCAGAAATCACCTGGATAAGAAATTTCTTTCTAAAAATTGACATTTGACTGTTGAAGTGGACGATGTTTAAGAATAACCATTCCCATCTAGTTTGGGGCCCATTATGATAGAATGTCTTCATAGGATTGGCAAGTGGTTATTTTAGTTCTATGTACACTTATCTTAATACATTCATTTTATATAAAGACACATTATTCTTATTCTTGCACGTGGGTTTGTTTTCTTCCCATAAAATGTTTTTCCTAGTTTTGTTTTCTTCACATACATAAAAAACTGTGGATTGAAAATATTAACACCTATTTATTAAGTCAATGTACCATACACATTGAAATGTAGTGTCTATATTAGAAAAAAAACATTTAATATATGACAATGACTGCCACGAGTTCTCTTGATGAACACTGAAGAAATATAGAGATTTAGGGTGGATCTCTTATCATTTGCTTTGTATCCATTGAGTAAATGTTCACAAAAAGTGTTTTTTTTTCATTTAATAATAAATACACTTCGCAAACATCAAGTTTTTATGGACGTCCATCTCTTGCTTGAAAGCTCTCATTTTGGCATAGGTGGGGAGGATGTTGGCAAAGGTTGCATAATTAGTGTTCCATGATATTACATTTCTTTGAGACAACTTGTCAAATAGTTCACATGCCTTTTGTGTGCTTCCACATTTTGCATACATGTCTATTAGGACACTTGCAACTATAACATTTGACAAAATAAATTTCAATTATGTTTTGATGGATGTTGATACCTTGTTCTAAAGCTCCTATTTTGGAACAAGTTGGGAGGAACCTATCAAATGTTATGGAGTTAGGCCTTATGCATGTCAATTGCATTTTCTTAAAAGTTTCCAAGGCCTTTTCACTAAACTCATTTTCACATATCCTACAATCATGCCAGTCCATGAGACCACATCTTTGTGATGCATTTTATCAAACAATTCACATGCCTTGTGTATGTTTCCACATTTTGCATACATGTCTACTAGGGCACTTGCAGCAACATGGGATAAAATATTACTTTTGATTATGCTTTTATGAAAGTCCATCCCTTGTTTTAAAGCTCCCATTTCGACATAGGTGGGAGGATGTTGGCAAATGTTGTGGAATTTGGCTTAATGCCTTCCAATTGCATTTTCTTAAAAGTTTCCAATGCATTTACAATAAACACATTTTGTGAAAGGAAGCAAGGTATGTAGAAACAACTTCCTACACTAATCTAATGAGGAAAATTAAGAAAATTTTTATCTTTACTAGTTATAGGTTATTAGATGCACATTAACAAAAAGGTAATAACATATCAAAAACAAGTACAATGCTCACAACACAAGATATACCTAGGGAAAACCCTTTCAGGTAGAAAACCCAACACTCCAAAACCTGCACAATATATTATCAAATCAAAAGATGATTACAACACACTTGCAATGTAACCTCTTTTAGGAGTACACAATGTCGATTCTCATTCGCATCCCATGACCTTTCACATTCTCTAGCTGCTTATTTATCAAGCCTCCTTCGCAGTTATCCAATGTTGGTTTTTTCCATGTCAGCCAATAACAAACTAATTGCCGACGCCTTTATTAAATATAGGGTGTTTTTTGCTTCGGGGGCATTGCCCCCAGCAGTCCCTGCTAGGGATATTGCCCCCAAACCCTTATCGTGGGCTTTGCCCCTAGGTCCCTCTAGGGGGATAAGCCCCCTGGGCCCTACAAGAGGGGCTTCGCCTCCCCTACACTCTCCTGTTAATTATTTTGCGGGAAAATCGTAGTTGAGAAAGTCACCAAAATTTACCTTGCTACATGTATCCACAACCTTGCATCATGATCAGTCACAACATACTAACAACTTGTCACACCTGTCATTTCAACTCTTACATGTCATAGAATCTGTCATAACTCATGACACATAACCACAAGGTGCCGACACATAGAAAAACTATGCTAAGTCAACATGGGATGCCTACCTCCTCATATGAAAACAAAATTTACATAAAAAATTAAAATAGTAGGCAAAAATAAATAAATACAACATTAGGAACTTGCAAAGGTTGCGACACCTTAATTCCCAACATTCTTCCACTTGTCGAACACCTTTCAAGACCCAATAGAATGACAAGATTTAACTGCTAGGGGCTAAGAGGCACATAGACTCTAAACACCATCTAAACTTCTCCGTGGTCATAGGTTTTGTCAAGACATCTACAACATTTGTCAAAGTGTCAACTTTCTCCAAATTCACCTTCCCATCCTCTACCATGTCATGAACAAAATGGTACTGGACATCAATATTCTTCATCCTCACGTGAAAAGTAGAATTCTTCACCAAACATATGGCACTCTGACTATCACAACAAATGGTAATCTTTCCTGCAACAAACTTGACATTAGAACACAATGTTTTAAACCAAATGGCTTCTTTACAAGCATGAGTTACAGCCATTTACTCTATTTCAGTAGTGGACAAAGCGACCATAGGTTTCCACTTACTCATCCAACTAATAGCACCACCAAACATAATGAATACATAAAAGCACTAGTGAATCTCTTACTACCAATGTCACCTATCCAATTTGAATCAACAAATCCTCAAATACAAAGTGAATGTACCCCATCAAGGATTAATAATAAATCGACTAAAGACTCCCACTGCTTGGGCAATGTCTGGTCTTGTACAGACCATAGCATATATCAAGATATACCAACTGCACTAGCATAAGGAACTCTGCTCACATCCTCCATATCAAAAGGAGACTTCAGACAATCTATAACAAATAACTTTGTCTACATCATAACATGAACGGTCAACGGTCTACAAGCTTCCATGTTGAATCTTTCCAACATGGTGTTCACATACTTACTCTAGCCTAACCACAGTTTTCTATTAGCTCTATCTATTCTAATTTCCATTCCCAAGATGTATCTGGTTGCCCCTAGATCTTTCATCTCAAACTGTGCTAACAATTGGGACTTTAAATCAGAAATCAAATTCTTACCATTCCTAATGAACAACATATCATCAACATATAATGCAATAATGAGAATGTGATCATTATCCATCTTAAAGTGAACACAATGATCTGATTTTGATCTCAGAAATTCCAAACTCCACACAAAGCCATCAAATTTCTAGTACCACATCCTAGGAGATTGCTTCAAACCATACAAAGACTTTTTCAACTTGCAAACTAGATTTTCTTTACCTTTTACCATGTAGTGCTCTGGCTGTGACATATAGATTTCTTCCTCCAAGTCACCATGAATGAAAGTTGTCCTCACATCCATTTGTTCAACTTCTAAATGGTATGATACAACTGATAACAAGAATTTGATAGATGCCAGCTTTGTAATAGGAGATAAAACCTCACCATTATCTATTCCCTGAACCTGGGAATAACCCTTTGTGACCAACCTTGCCTTAAACTTCTCAACACTACCATCTGAACAAAATTTCTTCTTGAACACCCATTTGCATCCAACAGGTTTACATCCATCAGGCAAGGGCACTAGATTTCCCAAGTATTGTTTTTATCCATGGAAGCCATCTCTTCTTCCATGGCCTCTTTCCAAGAATATGCATCACTCATACCCATAGCCTCGCTTATGGTCATAGGCTCATCAATGTTAGAAATCAAAGAAAAAATACATCTGGAATCATGCAATGAATAACCAAACCTATTAGGTTGTTGCCTTATCCGTGTGGACCTCCTCAAATATTGAGGTTGAGGTTCTTCATCTTCTTCTAAAATTTCAAAGCTACTAGAGCTCTCCTCTTCATCAGGTCTAACAGATGTCTTTGGTTCAACTTTTTCAGGGGTGGAAGGAAGCTAAACCATGTGTATACTCTTTCTCTTCTTATTTCTCTCACTGTAGAACAATAGAAGAAGGATTGAGCTCTATGAAGATCACACTTCTGCTATACAAACTCTCCCGGCCACTAGATCCCAAAGCTTGTACCTTATCACATCAATGCCATAATCGTTGAAGATACACTTCACAACCTTGTTCTCCAACTTAAACCTCTTCTCCTTAGGCACATGTGCATATGCCTCACAACCAAATACTCAAATGTATCTCAATGAAGGAATTTTATTAGACCACACCTCCATAAGTGTCTTATCAACAAGTGCCGATGTAGGAGACCTATTAACTAGGTAAAAAGTGATAGCAACAACTTCAGCCTAGAACTTTTATTAAAGGCCAACTCCACTTAGCATACTCCTTGCCCTCTCCATCAATGTTCTATTCATCCTCTCTACAACTCCATTGTGTTGAGGGGTATATAGAGTTGTCTTGTGCCTCTAAATCCCATGTTCTTTATAGAACTTGTTAAAATCTACTAAACAAAAATCATCACCGTTATCAGTCCTCAAACACTTAATCTTTCTATCCTTCTGATTCTCTATAAGAGCTTTAAACTCTTTGAATCTAATAAAGAGTTCATATTTGCTTCTAAGGAAATACACCCATGTCCTTCTACTATAATCATCAATGAATGAAACAAAGTAAATAGATTTTGAAATTGAGGGAACATTAACTGGACTAAACACATCAAAATGAATCAAATCCAACACCTAAGAAGATTTGTGAGAATTGGAATAAAACTGAACATGGTTTTATTTGTACCATAGATGCAATGTTCACAAAATTCAAACTCAAGATTACAGTCATTCATACCCTCAACGATGTTTTTATTTTTGAAGGTCCTCAAACCATTTTCACCAATGTGACCAAGCCTTTGGTGCCATAACATTGTCTTCTTAGCTGGAATTTTCATCTCCATAGAATGAGCACCCTTAGGTACCCAGAAAGCACAACCATCAGAAGTAGATGCAATAGTCCTCTTCGCTATTAGTTCCAATGGTGAGGATGAAGACTCTAAAGTTTTCTTCTTTGAAACAAAGGCACTATTGCACTAAACGGTGCATGCATGAAGCTGAAATAGAGTGCCAATCCAAACACCCTTAGCTAGCACCATAGCTCCTCTAGTCATCTTGCATCCTTCATTCAAGAAAACAACTTGCACACCCACATCATTCAAATTACTTAACAATAATAGGTTCCATGCCAAACTAGGGATATGCAAAACACCATTGATGCCCTTCATTCATCCATCAGGGAATCAAATCAAGACTCTTTCATGACCAACAATCTGTTAGAAATGAAGGTGCAAACTACACAATGGAAATCTGATTCAAACTATATTATCCTCTAAACAATGTAGAATCAATGGAGATTACAATAGAAATTAAAACCCATCACATAGAAATAACATGCACTAAGAAATTAACACATAACATAGTATGTAACATGGAGAAAACCCTTTCAACTAAAAAACTCCACCAAGAAAAGAGGCTCCAAGTTGTATTATCTTCAAATATGAGATTACAATACATGCACTTCCTATGTTTCTTCAGTCTTCAATCCAACGGTGCCTGTTACTCTCCAATCTAATAAAATCATAGTACAAATATCCTTATAAAAGGGGGTTGCCTTCTAGGGCAAGATAACTGACAAAATATAAATTGTCAGATATGTGATCTAATGATGAATGATCCATATTCACAATGATAAAATATAAATAAAATGAGGTTTCGGGGGTTCTACCCCCGAACCTACACCAAGGCACATGGCCCCTAGACCCCCCACCAGCGGGGTGATCCCCTCAAACCCCTTGCAAGGGGGAAACCCCCTATGACCCCCCATCATGAATGAATGAGCATCGTGCACTGGATATAAACATACGGCTGAAACAAGATCGTTGCTGGTGAAACCTTTCATCCTTTATGGGTGATTTACAAACAATATTAGGAGTAATTATTTACATAGGATTTACAAGGTTGATGAAACCTTAATCCTAACACAATCTTTAGGTGAGAGTCATCACCCAAGTACACCTTCCCACCATCATATTCTTCATACTTTGAAACCAACCTCGATGATAGGTCATGTGAAAAGATGCACTAGAGTCAATAATCCATGCATCCTCAGATGCATGTGTTTCCAAGGCAGTGACAAATGCTTCTCCATCATCTTGAGATGACTTGTCAAAATTTGAATCATAGTTCTTTTTCTTTTTCGTCTTCTCCTTCCACTCCTTGCAGAAGTGACTGGGTTTTCTGTAGTTCCAACATAGAGCCTTGGACTTCCAAAGAGACTTGGATCTCCCATGGGATTTGGATCTTCCTTTTTCTTCTTTCTTCTTATCCTTTTTCTTCCCTTTCTCTTTAGATCTACCATGAACTGCAAGAGCTTCCTTAGTTGACTTGAAAGATTTTCTACACATCTCTTCAAATAACAACAAAGAAACTACTTTATCCATCTTGAAGGTGGTAGTGGTACTCCCAATGGCCATAACAAGGTGGTCCCATGAATCTGGTAATGAACACAATAATGTCATACATCGATCCTCCTCCTCCATCTTCACACCAATAGAGGTCAACTAGGCAACAAGCATATTGAAAATATTCAGGTGATCAACATAAGATCCTCCATCTTCTATCCTTAAAGAATACAATTTCTTTTGCAAGAATAACTCTTTCACCAAGGATTTAGCCTAATAACCATCTCCAAATTTCTTCCAAAGATCTTTTCCAGTCATGTCTTCATGGATATTCAGAAGCACTGAATTAGCCAAATAGATTCTTATCAGACCCTTAGCCTTCTGATCCATCAGATCCCAATCTTCTTATTTCATGCCTGATGGCATGGTTTCAAATACTAGGAGCCATAGATCTCTATCCACCAATAAACTTGTCCTTCATCTTAATTTTCCACAACTTAAAGTTACCTCCATTAAACTTCTCTATCTCAAACCTCCCAGATGTGCTCGCCATTTCTTTCCTACAACAAATATTTCAAAATCCTCTACACAAGCTCCCTCTCAAAATGAAGATCAGCTCAAAAAACCCTCTACCCAACAACTAGAACCAAAGGTGATCAGGCTCTGATACCGACTGAAAGGAAGCAAGGTATGCAGAAACTTCTTCCTATACTAATCTGATGAGGAAAGTTATGCAAATCTCAATCTTTACTAGTTATAGGTTATTAGATGCACATTAATAGAAAGGTAATAACACATCAAAAACAAGTACAATGCTCACAATACAAGATATACATGGGGAAAACCCTTACGAGTAAAAAACACCACTCCAAAACCTGCACAATGTATTATCAAATCAAACGATGATTACACAAGCTCTTTTAGGAGTACACAATGTCAATTCTCATTTGCATCACATGACCTTTCACATTCTCCAACCACTTATTTATCAAGCCTCTTTAGCAGTTATCAAATGTTGTTTTTTCCATGTCAACCAATAACAAATTAATTGCTAATGCCTTTATTAAATATTGGACATTTTTTTCTTTGGGGGCACTATCTCGAGGCCCCGGCCAGAAGCACTGTCCCCAACAACCCTCACTGGGGGTGTACCCTTAGACCCCTATCGTGGGCTCCCTTCCTGGGCCCCCGTGAGGGGATAAGCCCCCTACACTCCCCGTTAATTATGTTTTGGGGAAACTGTGGTTGACAAAGTCACCAAAATTTACCTTGCTACATGTACTTGCAACCCTGCAGCATGGTCAGTTATAACATACTATCAACTTGTGACACCTTTCATTTCAGCTCTTACATGTCATAGAATATGTCATAACACATGACACATGACCACAAGGTGCCAACACATGGAAAAAACTATGCCAAGTCAACATGGGACACCTACCTCCTCATATGAGGACAAAATTTACATAAAAATTACAATAGTAGGAAAGAATAAATAAATACAATATTAGGAACTTGCAAAGGTTGAGACACCTTAATTCCCAACATTTTGTGCATATCTTGCAATTATTATAGTCCATGATGGAATGAAAATATTTCAAGGAACTTTGAGGAATCTTTCTACACAAATAGTAGGCAATTATAGAAAATTACAAAAAATGCATACCTAATATCGACATGTCTGTGATTGCTTGTTGCTGAGTGATTGGGGTGAGCAAGTCTTTGATAAACATCTTCATTTGATTCAACTGCATTTTCAACTCATATTTAGCCTGTTTATCTTTTTGCATTCTCTCCTTCACTACATCCACCATTAAATCCAAGGAGTTTATTTGTTCATTCGGGTCTGCTTACCTAGATTTACTCTTGTAATATGATAATATTTGGATAAGAGTTCCTTGTCATCTTTATCAGCTATAGAAGTTGCAATTTTTGCAATCCTTTCCCTATGCTTATTGACTTTGACAGAAGATAAGGTCCTAAGCTTCTTCTTTGACTTATTCTTATCCACCTCTACCATCATATCCTATAGGCTTAAAGGTTTAACAACTATTTGTTGCCTCTTTTGCAGGTTCAAATTTAACCATGAGGGGACTGCAAGAGGTGGTAATTGATTTTGTAGTATTTGTCTATCTTGTTGTTGCTCTGCATCACTACCTTCTTTGTTTTCAATATTCTCTTCTTCCTCAATATTCTCTACCTCTCCAGTTTTCTCTTCCTTAGTTTTCTCTTCCTCCTCAGTTTTCTCTTCCTCTTCAGTCGACTTTGTTATTTCAACATGTTTCTATTGTTTTTCAAGAGTTCTAATAAGTTCATGTTGTTCTTCAACATTCAAGACATGTTCCTTCAATTGGTACTGTGCCTTGTCCACATCATCAGAAAAAAATGAGTTGAGGTTTCTCCAAGGTGATCGTCTTCTTTCAATACTTACTTTGTTGTCTCAAGGATAGCCTCTTCTTGAGTTGAAGCCATATCCACATGATCACTTTGTGTGACTTGCTGCTGCTCTTGATGGTTTGTATCTTCTTCATCTACAATAGTCTCTTCCTCTTGATGCTTTACATCTTCCTATTGAGCATCCTCTTCCTCCTCTTGACCTTTATCTTCTTCTTCACCCTTAGAGATATCAATAGGGACATTTGTTGTAGGACCCCTGCACCGAGTTCTCTCAAAGAGATGTCTTCTTTCTAGGACCAATCGATTGGATCCAACCTATTAGTGTCTATGGTGTCCAACTGATATACTAGATCCAGAATGAGCCTGTCATCTTTAAATAATTCTTTAGCTATATCATTTCTCAAAGCGAATTCTCTTAACTAAAAAGTAGTGAGCCTTGTATATTTCTTCTTTCTCACTACAAGATCATCTTTACAATTGGCCCAAAAGTCTTCGAGAGAGTGTTTGTCATCAAACCCCATTGTGGGAAATAATTACTTAAGTCTACCAGTAGGGTCAAAATTCTCCCTTGCCTCATATAATTTTAAATTTAAAGCATCAAGCTCTTTTGTTGTTGTCTTGGCAACTTGTATGGATGGGCACTCGTAAAAATCCAGCTCAAATGGATACTTGACTCCAGATTTATGTTTCCCAAACAATTTAAGATGTACTTCACTTATTTTTCAAGAAAATTTAATCAAAATTAGCCTATCACTATAATGCCTAGGCAACATAAAGGGTGTTCTCTTGAAACCTGCAACCCTAATGTATGTAGATTTGGGGAATTGAATGAACCATTCTCACCATCCCCTTACTACCTCCATAGGCTTATCTAACATTCTCCATCCTATATCTCCTATAAGCTGGAGGATTATTGCATATAAAAATGCATCATTAACCCTCTTAAAGTGTTTCTCAGCTTCTTTTATTTCCAAATGAGGGAAGAAATCCCAAACTTTATTCTATCTTGGACCTTCTCCTCTGACTCGTACTATGCTTTTAAACTAGGAAAATCACCAACTCTAGTTGCTAGGTTCACAATGTAGGATGTCATGTAAAACTTTTTGGTGTTGGCGACTGACATTATTTGCTCATGAATGCAATTTGAGACCATTGCACCCCAATCCAAGTGTATATCATCCTTAAGAATAATATAAATAAACTGAAACATCTAGGTCTCATAGTTCTTGGACTCTTCCTTACCACATGCACTACTGAGGTGGGTTATCGAATCCCCAACCTCCCCTTTAAAATCTGATCTGGTAAGCTTTGTTGGGACCTTAGATATAGATTTATTCTCTGTAGCTAACCAATGTTGGTTCAGATATTTCTTGTAGCCATTAACATCTGTGTCATATTTCTTTGTTGAATCTTTAATGGCTAAAGGGATAACCTACCCATATAGAGGAAGATCAAAAGCTTCTCTAACCATGGAGGTGTGATGTCTAATACCACTTTTCCTTTTGAATCCACATATCTCCTAGTGTCTGGATCATAGTAATGAGAAATTTGAGAGTCAACTCTGGGCATTGAACAACTTGGGTAAATCCTACCACATGAGCTAGGTTAGATGCAACTATCCTCCTAGAATGAGGTGTGACATCTGGTGAGAAGGTTTCTGAGTTAAACTACACCAAATCAGTGTGTCCGAGGTATGTTTCTGTGATGTTTGCTAGTTCACTTTTGAACTTAGACACTTTAGGGATACCTTGGAACTTATACTTCATAGTGATAGGTGGTTCTCTCTTGGTACTTTATTTCTTCTTCTTCCCTTTCTCTACAGCCTCAGTGGAAATACTCTCTTGGGTAACATTAATATAGATTTTTCAAAGTCCAAGATAGTTTCCTCACTTGCTTGAGTAGTTGCTTCAAGTTATAGCATTTAATTGTACTTGGAAGAGGCATAAGAGGGAGTAGAAGCCAAAGAAAATCTAAATCTACATAAAATTTTGATCATTTTGAGTGTTTTGTCTATTTTTGGGTTTTTGAGCCCATTTTGGTCTTTTGGACCAAGTCCAATTGTGCTCTCAGGGCCCGAAGTCTTACTAGGAATCCATCAATTTTTCCTCAGGCCTTTGGTTAGTGCGAGGAAGTTGGTTTTTTGATCATTTCTATCTTTTATCTTTAGGGTCTAAAAATACTCTCGGGGCCTGAGATCCTAATCAGACTCTCTAAGAGGAATTGTGAATTTAATAGTGGGGCACGGGGCTCTAATAGGTTTTGGGACATTTGAGATTAGAGCCAAAAGTCCCTTTGGGACCTGACATCTTGAAGGAACTTCCTTTTGGAAGGTTTTCTAAGCAATTGGAGTCTGCACGAGAAGAAAGACTCCAAACAGATTTTGGCTATCTTAATTCATGGTCAAAAGTGTAATTCAGATCTAGAATTCTGCTCGGACCTTATTTTTCTTATCATCTAAGTCAAACACTCCTATGGGGCATGGAAGCATAGGTGAACATGGGTTTGATGGTTTCAAAATTTTAGGACCAAAAGTCCCATCGAGACCTGAGGTTTCGATAGACTTTCTTTCAGTGACTAATACTTCAGGAGGCGAGGCCTCGAGGGAATATAGGACTTTGGGTTCTAAGGTGTTAGGGTCTTAAGATCCTTTTGGGACCTAAAGTCCCAAAAGGATATTTCATTTTGGATGAAATTTTCTAAGTCTTTTAATGTGGCGTGAGGAGCGGGGCCCCAAGAGAATTCATAACTTTTGGTTCTACATCCTTGGAAACCTAAAATCCTTTCATGACCTAACGTCCCAAAGGGATTTCCTTACCTAACACTTTATGTAGACCTATGAGAGGCATGATCATAAACAAGTTTAGGTCCCTTTATATTGAGGCTAAATATCCTTCTGGGACCTGAGGTTTTGAAAGGATATATTTAAAGAATTTCATGAACGTATGACCATATTTTTTGAAAACTCAAAGCCAGGGTTGGATTTCCAACCCTAGAGTCCATATATTCAAACCTAAAACTGAAAGGGAAACCTAGCCAAGAAGGAAAAACACATAAAAATGACAAAAACCTTAAGCTAAAACAACAACAGAACCTAAATTAAAACCTAAACTAAACATAAACAAAACAACAACATAATTTAAATGTTTAAAACAAACCAAACAAAGAAAAGATAAGAGAAAGATAAGGAATGAGAACGAACCCACTTTACTGGGAATCAATGATGGTTGAGGGGTGAAGAACATGGGAAGAAAACAAGAATAATGACCTCCAACTTCAAAAATCTCTAGCTCAATCGACCCAAGATCTTCAAATATTTGTAGGTTTGGATGCAATAAGCTTTATGGAGCTCTGAGAGTTGAAAATCATGAAGGCAAAAGCATAAAATGAGGATAAATCATAAAGCAAAGGATAAAATACCTTCGTATTTAACCCTTCGTACCACAATAAATGTGGTAGGTCAGGGGTGGAAGTGTAGAGGGAAATCAAACTTTTGGACTAAAGTCCAAAAGTTTGAAAAGCTAATTGGGGCCTGAAGTCCTGATCAGACTTTCTAGAAAGAATCTAAAAATCCATAAATGGACCTAATGCCTAGGATCTCGAGAGTTAAAGAACTCCTGGAACAAGTTCACAAAAACACTCAAAACACTTTCTTTGAAAAGGATAAAATGCCTAAGTGGAAACTTAGGACTTAACAAAAAAGAAAATGAACAACAAAAGCAAAACAAAGAAAGAAGAAAAAGAATGGGGCCCCCAATTGGAAAACAAAGGTGGGATGTGTATGCAGGGCATAATAGGTAGAAGGTGTACAAACATCCTCCATTGTGTGAAGGTGGGTAGAGGGGGTTTTAAGGTACATCTTTTAGGATCTCTATTGGGTAGAGGATAGTTGTGGTTGTGGTTGTGTGTGTGTGTGAGTTTTGTTGCAAGTAGAAGAAACCTATAATTGTAAAGGGAATATGCTCTAAAATAAATATATGTTATGTTTTGATGTCATGCTTGTAGGTGTGTGCAGGTTGTTGAGGTGAAGTTGTAGATTGCGTGAGTTGCAGGTGGCTAAGATGTCAAATAGGAAGAGTATGAGGTTGGCCTTGGGAAGGGATTTAGGAATTTCTTTACTTGTGAGGAGAGAGAGAAGATTAAGAGCTAAGCCTAACAATATGCAGAAGGAGCTGAAAGTTTTAAGAGAGAGTAGAGTAAAGATTGAAAAGAGAAAATAAGAGAAGAATAGGGGTAAGGGTGAGTCTTATTATCTTCCTAATGATAATTTGTTTGCAGGTAAATCCTTGTGTGTAGAAAAAGATGAGGGAGAAAGAGCAAAGTGCCATGTTAATGACACTGAATAAGGAGATGAAAGTGCAGCAGTAGGAACATGCCTTGTGGAAGGCATGAAGTAGCTAGTGAAAGAGGATGAAGATGAAAGAGGAGAAGATACTATAGAAATGAATAATGAAAAGGAAAATTTGTAGAGACAAAGAAGAGTGAGGTTTCAATAGAGATTTATCCTTAGAAGCACATATTGGTAAAAGCAGAGAATGATGAGGAAGGAGTTGCAACAGTAGTAGAGAAGGAAAAGATTACCAAGGTAATGGTTAAATTTTTTGATTTTTATAACAAAGAGGATGATAATGAGTTGTAAGTAGATAAGGTGGTGAGGGTGGATGAGGAGGTGAATGTAGAAGAGAAGATGAATTTTTTTTTATGATCTTGTTAGTACAGGTGTATGCAGGTGTTGTAGAGGATGGTGTAGAGGATGGTGGCGGCGGCTGGATTATGGTCGGTTGAATCCCATGAGAGAAGGGAAGAGAGGAAATCACAATTGGAGGAGGAGGTTAGCTCATGGTGGATTAATTTCCATGACAGGAAAGATGAGTGAAGAGCAGAGTTGGTGGAGAAGGATGAAATTGTCCCAACCAAATGCAGGAAGAGGAGAAAGAAGAATGTTTCTAAAACATATTGTAGTGATGGATTTTGTTGTAGGTTTTTTACAACCTGGAATGGTAATTCAATCATCCAAGTCTATTTTATGAGCCATGCTCACAAAATTCTTCTTACCTAGCGTATCTAATGCAGGAGCATTTGGGTCCATAGGCAATCTTGCATTGCCAAAAACATTTTTAGTTTTAATTTTATTTTTGGTTTGATTTGGTTGTTTTAGTCATCTCTCTACATCAAGAAACTTTTGATTTGGTCAAATTTGCAAAAAATGAAGATTTCACCTAAACGCAATTTCAAAGCTTTGCAAGCAGTTTTATGGAAATCATTGTTTTTCAAAATCCACGACGATTGGAGACAAATTCTTTTATAGGAATGTTTAAAATTGTATTTTATCAAATTTAGCAAGTTTTTGTGGCCATATTCTTCACTGGTTGAGAGAAATTAATTTTGTTTGTTTTTGCCTGATAAGTTACAAAAAAAATTCATTCGAGAGATTTTTTAAAAGTTGGAGTAAAATGGTTTTATAGGGGTCTTCGGGAGTTTATTCTACTCAAATTGGCTAGATTTAATGCAAAAATAAGTACCTAGTCATAAATTATGTAAAGTCATTTTCTGTGCTTTTTGGGCATTTGATGAAAATCAAAGGCACTTGAAAATGTGAGAGAGTAGCCACCTAAGAGAAAAACAGACAACAAATTTTCATTTCTAAAATAAGGTGAACTAATTAAAGGATATGATTTTAAAAATTAACTATTACAATGCCACTTTGGTAGTCTAGGCACCTATTTTTGGAGGAAGAATCTGCAGTTTTTAAATTGAAACAACCTCCTTTTATGAGGCATTAAAATTTAAGGTGGTACTCCATTTTTTTAATGTTATATTTATGAAGTAGCTAAATAGTGGAGATGGTGGCATGGAAAGGTAGAGGAAGGTGTTGAAACTCATTTTAGCACCTTTTTTTCATCTATTTAATTTGATGTTTTTTATTTGGACGAATAGTGAAGGGGAGCTGAGAAGAGGAAGTGGAAAAGGATAGAGAGCTACTAGAGGTGCAACAAAAGAAAGAAGGGAGAGATGAAATTAAAATTTTGAAATACAATGTTTCTTGTAGATTGAGAGGATGAGGCCATGAAGGCCATAATGTCACATGTTTTGTTGTAGATTTTTTGTAATTCTTCAGTTGTGAATTAATTAAATCAATGAGAGTTTGCATTCCATTTTTATTTTACCTCCAACTTATGATGTGTTGTTTAATAGCCACTTGGTTTTATGGTTTGATAAAACCCTTGATCCTTGATCTACGTCACAAATCTATAAATCCAAGCCTTCTCTCTCATCCAAGGCATCAATAAGAAATATTTGTAGGTACATGCTATCATACTAACCCGAGTCTATTAGAGAAACTCAACAAAGAAAATCATCATCAAGAACTTCATCAAAAGGAGCCATCATTCATATCAAGGAAATATATGAGCTTTTGTTTAGTCTTGCATTTGTTCTATTTTCCTTTCCTTTCATGCTCTAATCTAGGGTAGAGGTAGTCTAGTAGCTTATGTTGCATTTCTAGATTAGATTTTTCCCCCTCTATAATATCTAATTCCAAGCCACTTGGGCCCATGGATATAACAAAAAGAGGTGTTTGAGGGCTTGCAAATATCCACAGAAACAACGAAGGGGACTGGAAACACCTAGATGGATAAGGCCAGATCCAATGTGAAGACCCTGATATAAGAGGCACCATGAAAAGTGACCTAGTTTGGGCTCCAAAATGGTTAGCCAAACAATTTAAAATTTGTAGTACAATTGAGTGGTAGTGGACTAAAGGTTTCTCTTGATATTAAGTTTCTAAACCATGGGAAAGTGGGGAGAAAGGGAAGAATACCCCTAGAAGGTCTTGTAGTTCCTAAAGGGAGTGTCCATATACCACTCCCAATCATTCTACTAAGGTACAATGCATTGAATCCAAATCATATGCACCGTTTATAGAAAAATAGACTCCATAATGATTTGAAATGACCCAATATCTTTGTTCCAAGCCTATATCTAGCTTGAAACTTTGGTCAAGATAGCCAATTCTTAGTGGCTCTTCAAGAGGTATGAAATGAAGCAAATCCCATTCTTAAAGAGCTTTAGCACATAGACCTAGGGAACTTTGGAAAGAGGTCAACCCTTGCAAGTAATCATATGAGACCACCAAAATAATTGTTCGTTGAAAGAAATCTCATAACTAAAATGCTTCCCTTTCCAAAAACCCAAAATTTAATAGCTTCCCAAGCCTTCTATTTATACTTTTGGCAACAAAAGTGCCTTGAATTTTCATTGATTCCTTAAGGATGCGAATGGAGTGAAGACCTAGACCTTTCCATGCCTATCAACTACTAATTAAACATATACATGCATGATGTTTAAATCTAATGATTATATTTTACATTAGAAGGTCCTTAATTCTAGGGTTTGAGATCAAGCAAATTTTTTTTGAATAGTTGTGTGATTTTCATTTTCTTCTATGTATTGAGCTCTACTTTCCTCTTTACTGGATCCTAGTAGAGGGTGGGAATTCCACCTCTTTAGATCTAGTTCTAGATCATATGTTTGTGAAAAATAAATTGATGTAGAAATAGTAGTAATTGGTAAGAATGAATTGGAATTTGCTACATTCATGTTGACTCTAGAAGAATCCCCAATTATCAATATTAATCTTGATGAGTTCAGGAAAACTATTTCAACATTCCAAGGTCATAGCTTGATTTGTAGGTTCCTTGATCCTCAAGTCGCTTTGGAGGAATCAGTTCTTTGGGCAAGGAAGAATTAAAAGTCTCAAGGAGTATATTAAATCCAATCTTGTACTAAAGGGAATTTCATAGTTAATTTTGCAAATGAATCAAATAGAGATGGATCATTTGAAGAAGGTTCATATTTCTTTTGAAATGCTACCCTTCTCATGAAGCATTGGCATGAGGGGTTTAAATATTCAAAAGAAATCCCTATGACTACCTATTTCAAATTTGATGTATGATCTTCCTCAAGTGTTATAGTCTCCCTATGTCTTTGAGACAATTTCTAGTTACTTTTATACAACCATTGATATTTAAAAAGCACTCCATATGTATGGTAAATTTGTTTATGCTAGAATATGTGTGGAAGTGGATCATGTCTCTTCTTCCATTCCTAAGAGTATCACTATGTGTGCTAGAGATTTTTAACGGTCTTAGTCTTTAGATTATGAAATTTTTCCTTTTATATGTAGATGATGGCATTAATATGGTCATTTCATTCTAGGAATACACTAGCTTTCAAAGAAATACAAAAAATGAGAAAAAGAAAGTTGAGAAAAAATAGGCATAGAGGGTTTCACATTTCCAAATGAAAAACAAACTTTCAACATTAGAAATTTTATTTCTCTAAATGTTAAGGATAATGTGGGTTTACCTTCTAACTCTAGGAAGGAGGAAAATCATAAATAAGATTTACATTAGAATGAAGGGACAAGCAATAAGGAAATGCTCAATGATTTTGAATTCAAAGGTGATTTGGAACAACTTTTGGTTGAGAAAGAATCTATAGATTTTTGGAAGTTAGAGATGGAAGGGAAATAAAAAATACCTCTCAGCTTAACTTTCCCATGTAAAAATTCAATTAAATAATAAGCCCCCTCAAGATTATTTGGAGGGTTGTATCTTAGAGAAAGAAAGTGTAGAAAAACTAACTCCAAATAGATGACTAGTAAAGAGGGAGGGAGATTTTGGGCACAACAAGGTGGGGAGACCTAGTGGGTATAATGCATTACAAAATACAACTATGGAAAAGGTTACAATTGGAAATCAATGCCAATTAGAGTTTGTGTTTGTTGGAACCAATAAAACCAACATTGATCAATAACAGTGCTCTCTTGGAACATAAGGAGATTAAACTCCACATCCAAAAATCTTTTACTTTAGAGTGTCCCAGAGAAATACAACTAATAGATTATTATGTTACAAGAACTAAATCTATGAATATGGATAATTTTAAAAATTTCTCTAGGTCCTCTAAGAAATGGTGTGTTTTAATCACATAGGTAGTGGGCCTACTACAATCAAGAATAATGTGGAGTTTTTATTACTGAAATCCTTTCTTCTAATTCATGGATGATTTGTCAAGTTAGTTGTGTGTATTCTATGTAAAATTTATGTCTTGTTAATTTTTATGACCCTCAATCTTTTAAATAAAATTAACAATATTGGGTTTAAATCTTATCTGTTATGAGAGTTAACTTTGGAGAAAGATGGCTTGTGGCTAGAGATTTCAATTCTAGACTTGATTATTGTAAGAAGAAAAGGGTGCTAAAATAAAGGAGATAACCAAAATTTCACTTCTTTCTTAAGAGATTTTTATTTGTCGGATGTTAAACCTTAGAATGATTGGTTTCCTTTCTTTAATAGAACAAAGGGATAGGATAATATTTTGGCTAGATTAAATAGGTTTTTCCATCTACCTCCTAGCTACAAATAGATATTATTTTAATTATGAGGTTCTAATGGAAATGGGTTTTTACCATTAGCCTATTTTCTTAACCTTGTTGATGATAGTTTTCGAAGAAAGATTCCCTTTAGGTTTGAGAAAGGTGGTTGTCACATAAGGACTTGGATGAAGTCATCTAAACTTTCTTGAATGGTCCTCATTCCATTTTTGGTACTACAATGCACATTTTACCCAAGAAGTTAAATCTGTTAAAGATTCTTCATGAGTATTGGAATATATATGTGTTTAAAAATCTTTTTCATAGTTAAAAACTAACATAGAAAATAGAATGGTTGAAATTTAAACATAAAAACATGTTGGTTTTGGCCACTAAAGCATTCAAAGATGAGGAGAAAGAGGTGGCTTCTTATCTTGATGAGACTTATAGATGTGAAGAGATATTTTGGAAGGAAAAATCTATACTAAAATGGATTAATGATGAGGGAAATAATACAAAGTTTTCTCATATTTCCTATAAAAGGAGAAGACACAAGAAATTTATATCTAATTTGGAACTAGATGGAGGTCTAATAAGGGATCATTAGAATCCATTTGGCATAATATATGTAAATTGGAGAAAAATTGGATAGGGAAGAAAATCAATCTCTTTTCCTTAATTCTATTCCTTCCAAGATTGGCCTAGAGGAAAATAAAATCTTGTTGATGAGGATATCCTTAGACAAAGTTAGATGTACTCTTTTTGGCATGGATGGAGATCATGCTTTTGGGCCTCATAGATTTTCTTCTTATTCCTTTCAACATTTTTGGGATATCATGCTTCAACGTATTTTTGAAATGTTGCAAAAATCCATGGACTAAAGATAGATTCTAAAGGCAATGAACTAAACTTTTCTTTCTCTTATTCCAAAACAGAAGGATTCTCTAAAAGCTAAAGATTTCAGGCCTACATCACTTTGCAATACCATTTATAAGGTCATTTCTAAGATTATTGCTAATAGACTCAAATCTCTCCTTGTTTAATTTTTTAAGGGCAAGGGAGATTCATTAAAGGCCAATATATAATAAATGGTATTATCTTCTTTCATGAAACGATACACTTTTACATTCATAGTAATAAAAAAGGTGTGATCATGAAATTGGACATTGCAAAAGCTTATGATCATGTTAGTTGGAGATTCCTCAATAGAATTATGTAAAAATATGGTTTTGTTAATGACTAGATGGAATGGGTCATTGGGTCTTATTCTTTTGCCGTATCTCCTATTCTTGTTAGTGGATTTGTAAAAGATTGTTTCTCTACCTTTTACAATATTTAGCAAGTGAATCCCTTATCTCCCTACTTTTTAATCCTTATGGCTTAATCTCTAGGAAAATTTATAAGTTCTCTTAAAATAAAGGGTTCCTTACATGGACTTGAAGCTTCATTCATAGAGAATCACATCACTCATCAACAATTTGTGGATGACAATACAATTTTTCCTTCCCCTCTTATATTTGAAATAAAGATAATTAGAGACTTTTTATCACATTATGAACACGCTTCTAGTCAGCTTGTGAATAGTATAAAATATTCAATTTTCACTCTTGATGTTGGGGATATGGAGCAAGATTTTCTCTGTAGATGTCTTTGCTTTAGAAAAGGCTCTTTTACTAATTTCTACCTTGGTTTCTTGCTTTTCTATGGAAGGAACAATAAATTTCTATAGATCTTATTTTGGACAGTTTTATAAAATTGTTGGCTAAATGGAAAGTTGGATGACTTTCATCAACTAGAACGTTGGGTCCACACAAACATATCTTGCAAGCTATTCCTTTCTATTTATTTTCACTTTTTAAGCTCCTGAAAGTATCATTGGAAAAGTCAATTTAGTAATGAGGGACTTTCTCTAAAAAGGTTCAAGGAATCATTTTAAATTTCCCATGTTAGTTAGGAATGACATTTTTATAAGTAGAGATAAAGGGGGCCTAGGGATTAAAGATGATTAGATTCTTAATGAAGCCTTATTAGATAAGTGAGTTTGGAGAATCATTTCTTCTATCAACAAAATTGAATTCATATTCTAAAAATTAAATATCTCAATGGTGCACTCCCTTTGACCAATTTGAAGATCATTCGTTGAACAACACTGCTTTGGGAAATTCCCTTTATTTCAAGTCTCTTTATATATCTTATGACTCACTAGGAATCCAAAGTTAAAGATTATTGGGAAGAAAATGCTAAGAGATATGGTATATCTAGATCCTTGAAACCTTTACCTACTATCTGCGAGGTTGATGAAAGAGATCGTCTTAATCTATCTATGTTATTGAAAATTTTTAAGCCTAATTCAAACCTCAAAAGAGTTAATCTAGGTTGTAATCTTAAAGGTGATTGGAGATACATAGTCAAGGATGGATAGGAAAAACTAATGATATCAAAGCTTACTCTAAAAGATTTTAATGATCTCAAGTAGCCTATTAATGCGGGGTATTTCCCAAACCCCTAGCGCTCCATGAAAGAACGATCATTTTTGAGGAATAAAGAAATGAGAGTCTAAACTGCAAATAACTATAGATTCCACCAGTATTTCTCTTATTATCTTTACTTTATCCTGATCTCTTCCCAGTTGAATACAACATTTGGATTTAGTAATCCCATGAAAAGCATTTTAGTTAGCTCATGAAACATTTGGATTTTTTTTTTGTTTTCTTAATAGAGATAAAAATAGGAAGTCTGAAGGCACATTAGTTGATATTCAATGGATGGGACGAAATCCCTGAGGTAGCTTCTTGAAATTTCCCAGCATGGTTTGTTCAGTGATTCTGCCATTTGATGAAAGTGACTGTAAAGGATTTCTAAAAAACTACACGTGTTAGTCTTAGTCTTTGTGCGTGCGTTTGTTTTCTTCCCATAAAATCCTTTTCCTAGTTTTGTTTTCTTCACATACATCAGAAAAATGTGCATGTGTCTCCCTACTTTGAAACTATTAAAACCTATTTATTAAGACAATGTACCATATTGAAATGTATAGTGGCATTTAATATATATGTGACATAAGGATTGCCATGGCTTCCCTTCAAGATCACAAAACAAATATAGAAATATTGTCTTATCATTTGGTTTATATCTTTGAGTAAATGTTTATGTAAAGTGTTTGACACCAACTAAAGATTCTTCCATTTAATAATAAATACACTTCACAAATATCAAATTTTATGGAGGTTTATTTCTTGGTTTAAAGCTCTTGTTTTGACATAGGTGGGGAGGATGTTGGAAAGGGTTGTAGAATGAGTGTTCCATGACATTACATTTCATTGAGACAACTTGTCAAATAGTTCACATGCCTTGTGTGTGCTTCCACATTTTGCGTAGATGTCTATCAAGGCACATGCAACTATAACATTTGACAAAAATCAACTTTCAATTATGTTTTGATGGATATTGATAACATGTTCTCAATCTCCCATTTTGTCACAAGTTGGGAGGATGTTGGCAAAGGTTCTTAGAGTTAGGCCTTACACCTATCAATTGTATTTGCTTAATAGTTTCCAAGGCTTTTTCCCTAAACTCATTTTTGCATATCCTACAATCATTCGAGTCCCTAAGAACACATCTTGTGATGCATTTTGTCAAACAACTCACATGCCTTGTGTATGCTTCCACATTTCACATACATGTATACTAGGGCACTTGCAACCACAACATGCGATACAAATTTACTTTTGATTATGCTTTTATGGAAGTCCTTCCCTTGTTCTAAATCTCTCATTTTGGTATACATGGGAGTATGTTGGCAAAAGTTGTGGAATTTTGCTTAATGTCTTCCAATTGCATTTGCTTAAAAGTTTCCAATGCATTTTCGATAGACCCATTTTGTGTATATCTTGCAATCATTATAGTTTTCGAAGGGATGAAAAAATTTGGAGGAACATTTAAGAATCTTCTTACACAAACAACTAATCCATTAGGGAAATTGGGAAAAATACCTGCCTAATATCTGCTATACTCTTAGCATTTTTGTATCGATACCTTATAGACTATTAATGCTCTTTAGGTTATATTGTTTAAGCCTCATCAATTACATTATTTATGCCTCATCAGTTACATTAATTATGCATACTCTTTCTTTTGGGGATTGAATGAGTATAGTATGTTGCATTATTGACTTTTGGAGTTTTTTTAGAAGTAGCTAAAAGGATATTAAAATGGAGAAGAACTTGTTTAAAATATGATAACCAAATATGACTAAAATAACAATAATTCACATAGAGAATGGTATATCAGCCAAATAAAATAACTGTGAAAGAAGGATAAAAAATCAAAAAAATATTGGTTCAATTATTCAATTTATTTTAATGGTAGAGACTAACCACAAAGTATAGTTGTTATCAACTAGGATTGCATCCATGCTGCAAAGCTAGAAAGCTTAGCAATCCTGTGTAACATGGGAATACCTTCAGGTTGTGGGTATCTTATGATGAAGGTAAACCTCCAGATTATGGGTTGGTTCCCCTTTGATTTTCTAATAAATTAATGACTTTGTAGGAAAAGCGTTGGAAGGTTTTCTAATGGATGTACTAAAACTGGATTTAAATGGGTGGTGATGCACCTAAATGATAGAAACATACAGCCCTGATTGACAACTACCTTCAAAATATCTATCCACACAAATCAATTTGGCAATATGACCACAAAAATAATTCAAAAGGAAGGCTTGAATAAACTGTCTCTTGGAGGAAAACTAGGTTTTCACAACATGGAAGAAATGATTATTCAAAGGAACAACCTAAGACCTATGATTCTTCACTACTTTGAATGCATGCAAATATGAATGAGACAAAGATTTAAAGGTTCTAATGCTAAAACACAATAAAATTTCATCCAATCATTCATAAAAAATCACAATCGAGAAGGTAAATACTCGATCTTACTGAAAATGAAGGAATATCTGTATAGATGACAAAAAGATAACATGTAACCTGATGTACTGTATAAATATGTAAAAAATGAGTTACAAACACTCCTCTCTGAAATGCACAAGAGAGCAAAAAGGCAAGAACTTCAAAAAAACATAAGTTTTTTCTCCTATATAGAAAAGATGACTCCAATGAGTCAAATTGGGTTAATTGATGTCAACTCAACTAAAAAATATCTCCATGAATCTCTCTGATGAGTAAAGATGAAAATACCCAAAAATAGGGGTCAAAACTGATGTAATTTGATCAAAAATAGGCTCAAACTCACTGTCACAATCAGTTTGACCAAAGTTGACTTTGAAACCACATGAGATAATTGAAAATTAGGACCAAACTCTCCATTTCAACTCCTCTCCTCTGATTTTACATGATTTGACATGAAGTTATCAATTTTAACAAATAAAAAGTAATCACTGATGAATTACTTTACTCGGTGTCATTGATTTTCTCAATCTTTTGCATTTTTATGACAAATAATAAGGTAATTTATAAACTATTACTTTATTATTTGTTTACATTATTAATTTCATTTCATCTCATGAAGACTCAAGGGGAATTACATATTTACAATTTCACCATTTCACTCTAGGTCAATAAAAACCAAATACACAAACACCTTATGACTCCCTTGGTCCTTCATGTTTTCCTCATGCATCTATATGATACCACAGTCTCAACACTTGCTCAAATTTGACTAAGGCATGTAAATAAGGTTAAAATCTCACCTTGCCCTCAAAAGCTATATTTGCAGATAATGACACATATGATAAAAACAAGCATAACCTTATATCTCCCATGCCATGAAATGTATTCCTATCTCAAATCTTAATCAACCTTTCAAAACACATCATAAAGCACCTTATGACTCCCTTGGCAACCTTCAAATCGTGGGCCCCTCAACAAATGACTAGGTCTTTTGACTAAAAAGTCTTAGACCATGGGCTACATTTATTTAACATAATGATTTTCTTAAAAAACTATGTCAAAAAGCCCATCAAACCTCCCATGGGCTAGGGTTTCCATGTGAACAAAATACATGAAACCCTAAAAGTCTTTCATTTCATTCCTTCATTTCCTCTATTCACTAGAGATAGTTGCCCTGAGGTTTTGGAGAGCTGCTATTTCTGGAGGGTTTCTGTGAGATCTGGGACCATGTAGAGACTGAACTTGGACTCCACTGCTGGTAAATTGCCTCTTATGACTATCTAAAATTAATTTGTCTGCTTTGCTAAGTTATTTCAATATAAAAGACATAAACATGTCTTCATTACACTACTTTTGAAAAATGTTTTTCTTTATAATATGAGTTTCCTCTTGAATAAAATGGCATAAAAGCCTCTATTCTTGTAGCAGTGTTTGGGCTTGCTTCAAACTATTTGTGGCTCATCTTTGAATGCTCTATAGGTGCACCTCAAGTATTTTATTGACTAAATGCTCTTAGATTTGTTTTTTATGTTCAATCATATTTGCATACAAGATTATTTCCTTTTTCTTTGGAAGGGACTGTTCTACATCTTCCTTCAGTCTTCTGAGAAGAAATGACTGAAGGATCAAGTGAAGCTTTGAAATTACTTGAACTCTTCTTTTCTCCTCTTCTTACTCTGTTAAATTATTAGAATCATTATCTTGGGAATCTTCTTTGCAATTTTCTAGCATGACCTGAACTGCATCTTTTTCCTTTTCCTTTGTTGTACTAGACATCATCGTCTTCTTTTTTCAGCCTCTACCACCATTCCATACTTTGTGATCTTTTGCATCACTATTCTCATTAGAAGTAGTCCCTTTTCTCTTGCGACCCCTACCAACACCTCTTACCTCAGGCTTAGGATCTTTTGCATCACCATTCTCACTTGAACCAAATTTAGCATCTTCCATTTGCTCAAGAAAAAACTCTAAATAAAGCTGAGTCTTGTTAAGAAGCGCCTCCAATTTGCAAAAAACCAAATCAGCAATTCGTTGAGTTCCATTTTTCATTTGTTTTTCATTTTCCTCCTCTCATTTTTCTCGTTCTTCCTCTAAGCATTTCTCATCTATGGAAAGCTCTTTTGGAACCCACAATACTTCCCCATCACATGGGGAATCATTATCCTCCACATCAATCTGCAGATCACTTATAGATCGTCCCTCATCTTCCAATACAGCTATTGGTGAATCTGCATCTCCTTCAACCTTGGCAGCCACAACATTAACCATTTCCAAAACCTTCTTAGATCTTTAGCAAAGGCATACTACCCCTATTCAAATCAAATATCTTTCTTTCATTCTCTGTCAAACTCTTACATTTGCTTACAAGTCCTTTAGGGTGAGGGCCTTTTTGACCAATGCAGGATCTCTAATGTTTGAAACCATATAGGCCTTTTATAATGGTTGACTATACTATTCACTTGTTTGGAAAGCTCCAAAACATTAACAAACTTCTTCAAAATGCATGATAGAGTTCCAAATGCAAGTGCAAACCTGCTGACTTGATGTATCTTAGATGAACTTTGTTGGATTTTGAGAAAAACAAAGGAGACCCCTGCTATCTTCACTAGCTTTGCATTTGAAAACTACGATCTCAAACCTGATAATGCTCATATCATCTCATCTACATGAAGGCTAAGGGTCCTTGAAGAAAGATCTCCTTTGGCTGGTAGATTACCATGTAAGATGATGCTATGCCTATTAGAAACATGAATCCAATATAACCTCCTCTTCTCTTTTGATCTGATCTTGGCACCTGACTTTTTTCACATCTCTTATGCTTCCTACTTGCATTATCAAAAGCTTCAAGAATGACTATAATACGTGAAACTAATCACTACTCCATTGTTCCATTTTATGTTAGCTGTATTGGACAATGTAACTATTTTGTTAATGCTGGAACAACATCAAAGAAGTTTGTTTTGACTATTTTTGTTGCTCCTTCATGTTTGTTGTCATCATTTATTGCTGGGATAGTCATAAAATGATTGAATTTTTGTCCTTTATGGCTGTCATACTTCTGATATGGTCATTCCCTTATGACTGTCCTAGTTTATTTTATTGCATTCAATAGTAATTTAAACCTCATTCACAACAAAAGTGATAAATATTTGTCTTGTTCCTCTTGCACGACTGATGTTCCTTACATTCTTTTTTTGGCTGTCATGTGACTGTCCTATGTTATATGGCTATCCTAGTACAGTTGTGACTTTACTTTGCACTCAGAATTTGATCTTTAAACAGATTATGCTTTATTTGAAAAGCTTAATCATGTCTTTTTTCTTATCCATGTTCCTCTTAAGACTTAGGGGGTAGCATGCTGGGCTCAAACCTTGTGGGAGCCCATTTTTTCACCACATGCTGAAATATCATGCACAATGATGAACGTACCTGTACCTGGACATTGCACAAACAAGTTAGATAAAACATACCTTCAGTTATATGACATGATGCTTCTTGTGTGGATTTATCTTCTGATCTGGTACTTGCATCTACTATTCAGCTATCTCTTCTTCTTTTTCTTTTTGTATTAGTTGATATTATGAGCATTTGGGTTTGATGCTTCATAAAGGTAAATAATAAATCTGTTGCTTTTGTATATGAAATGAATTTGAACCCTGAGCTCTAACAACTCTCTCATGTAGGTATCTCTGGAGCTCACTAGATGGAGGGAGTTGAAGATGGACCTAGTCAACCTTGGGATTTGTCATTCATAGATAATGACGGGTCCCTATTCTCTTCATATGCTCTTTTCTCTTTTCAGATATATGACGGGTCCCTATAACTAGTATTTCACACAATCATACACATCATAGATGCAATATGCTAAGGAATATTATGAAAATTATAAAGCAATTGCATAAAACTACCATATTACATGTGGAAGTATTACACAATCTTTGACAATTCCACCATGAAAGATATAACATTCAACACTTTATTGAGTTTCACCAAACAATCAAAGTTTCAAAACAACAAATACAAATGAATCACCACCCAAAGTGTAGAACTAGCTTGTCATTGGCATGTGACAACTTCCAGCAGAAATCCACACTGTTAATTGCCTTTTGTCCTTGTTCTTGTGCTCTCAAAATTACCCTCCTAGCTCCCTTTAAAACAAAATGATACTCCTCCTTTAATAGAGGTGAGTTTTCATTTCACTCCATGACTAGGTTAACCTAATTTCAAATTTAGGACCCCCCTTATAGGGTAGGACCTAATGAAATTTACAAGTTACACTAAGATAAAGTAAGTCCTATTTGACCTCCCTATAAGTGAATTACATCTCAAAATCAAAGTTATTTCATTCTTGTCTTCCTTATGTACCTATATCTCTCCATACATCAAGCAAAAGTGACCTTATGCAATTGAAGAAGATTAAATCATCCAAGTTCAACATGCCTTTCTAATGCCTCAGCACACCTCCATAGTGTGTCCAGCACCCTAGACCTACAAACAAGCAAAGAGAGCATCAAATTATTTCTTATCAAATCAAATCAAGCAAAAAAACATCAAGATACATCATTCCAACCACTGAGCCTATCAATTCTAAATTCTGGGCAAATTTGTTAACATTGGCAACTTCACAAATTTGGAGTTACTCTATTTGTTTTCCTCATTTACTTTCTAGTTTATTTATGACAATATCACAATGGCATTCCATATTTCCCTACTTTATTCTTCTTAAATCCCAAATCTTCTCATTATATATCATGGCTGTCACAATTATGATGCATATTCTTGGGGTTGTTATAGCTCCAGTTTCATTAGTATGCAAGATACGATGCTATGATGGTTGTTGATTGTTGGACTACTCATTCGGATTGTTCAATTTCTTTTACTTTGACAATGAGTACAAAATGGAATCCATTGTCTGGTGTTTGTCAACACTTCACATTAAAAGAACAACTATACTTAACATAATACTAAAGGCCCATTTAAATTTTTTCTGAAGCCAATTAATAGGTGTCGCAAGAATATTGTGCCTCCTGATCAAAACCTGTCATTGATTGTGCACTTTGTATTAGAGTTTTCGAGATTCTTTTGTTATGTACACCTAATTACAATTATGAATGATAGGTAAAAAAATGAGTTTTTAAGCTTCCACAACATAGTTTTACTTAAGGATGCATTCAATCATAAAAGACTTAAAAAGGTGCAAAAAAAAAGAAAAAATACGTATAAAACCATGCACCCACAAGAATATTAAACCAAGAGTAACATGCAAAAATTAATATTAGATCTAAACTTTAATAATTAAAGCTTTACTTTTCTATATAATTTGGTGGGCAAATTACTTTTCATATATTAAACACTTACATATCATTTATTAGCCTCTTTGCACTCGCATCCATACATTTATTCATTTCATTGAAACCAAAACCTTTCTATGGGACTAGGTCAATCCCTAGAGGCTCACGACTAATCCCAAAACAAAATTTCAAATCTCAAATTTCAATATTCTTACCCCTTTTCACTAATCATTGTGAGCCAACTTGACACATGTTTTCTAAGTTGTTATTATGTCTTGTTACTTAAAGATGATAATTTGTGAAATTAATAAATATATAAAGGAAAAATATGTGAAATACATATCTAAAAATAAGAAGAAAGTACTGGATTTCATTTCTAAGGGACAAAGAACCTTAATTTATACTAGAATCATCTAGGCCATCTACAATTCCATTCGTGTTGACTTAAATAACTTTCTAAAAGCTATAAAATCTCATTTGAATAAGGGATAGACCTAAGCAATTTTGACCTTGGTAGTCTAATAATCTCCACTAAGGTTTTTATAAACACCACCTTGATAGCACTAAATATAGGGAAGAAAAATCCAAAGAGATCACTACTGAATATTTATATCAAATCATTCTTATAGTCCATAGCTAATTCCCACACAATAAATCATTCTCACAACACACAGGTTCAATCTTGAGGGTTTTAAGACTATATTGAACTTGAGACATTCATTAGACCATGAGCATTGATTTTATGTACCTTGGTGATTGGACTTTGTACACCATCAAAATTAAATCTTCATCATTGTTCCCAAAACTAAGTGTGCTTATCCTCCTATTTAATTATTGTATGAATTGTTCTTTTATCGACACCTGTTGGTGACTAGACATGTGACTCTTCTTAATCTAGAGACCTGAGCTAACACATAAGACCATAGGTATGTATTCAAAGGTGGAAGGTAGGACTCTTGATCATATTGTAATATGAAAGGATCAACTGATAAGGGTGATAACTCCTCCTTCTTGTCGTTCGACTAGATCAAGGGAGTGTTCCTTAAGGTGTATCTCTTTGAAGATTTAATCTAGCAGACAATAATAATATTGACTTTGACCTATAAACCATATCCAATGCACTTAAGAATTCTATTTGATTGTCACTAATAACCAATGTATTGGCTTATCTTGGACCAAGGATACAACACCTCTTATATGTAGATGCAACAACCATTTGGAGACTAGAATGTCTTCTTCTTAGAAAACTTTATGTACCTTGGTGATTGGAATTTAAACACCATCAAAATTAATTTTTCATCGTTGTTCCCAAAACTAAGTGCATCTATCCTCCTATTTAATTATTGTATGCATTGTTCTTTTATTGACATCCTATTGGTGACTAGACGTGTGACTCCACTTAACCTAGAGACCCGAGCTAACACATAAGGCCATGGGTATGTCATCAAAGGTGTAAGGTAGGACTCATGATAATATTGAAACATGAACGAACCAATTGATAAAGATGAATAACTCCTCCTTCTTGAGTTTCTACTAGACCAAGGGAGTGTTCCCTAAGTTGTATCTCTTTAAAGATTTAATCTAGCAATGAATGATAAAATTGACTTTGACCTATAAACCATATTCAATGTACTTAAGACATATTTGATTGTCACTAAGAACCATCTTGGACCAAGGATACAACACCTCTCAAAGGTGGATGCACCAACCATTTGGAGACTAGAATGTATTATTCTTAACCTCTTAAGATTTGCAGTATATTATCTTGATGGTAGAAACAATGTAGATTTCACTTTGAATGACCTTCATGAGGTTCATAGATACGTTGTGGTAACAAGGTAGTGAAATAATGTAATGCAATGGATCAACTACTACTATTAATACTCCTAAAGGTTGATTTTTTATGTTTTCTATAAATGAGGTGGAATGACAACATGTTGAAACAAATTGTCGATGGACGTCTTTATAATGTATAAGTAGCAAACTTAGGATTCCATAACCAAAGAACATTACTTAGTAAACCATAAAGTGAAACCTTATAAAAGATGGCAAAAAGGACTTTTCTTTGCAATCCTACACATAACATAGGCTCTACATGTAGAGATTGAAAATGGAAGATATTGTAGGGAAATAACATGAACATATCATAATTATCCATCACATAACATAACATATTTTAAAAATTATTTAGAGTTTAGTGAAAAATTTATTGAATGAAATATTTTTGTAAATATAGAACAAGATTTGAATATTTAAAATTCAAAAATTACAAATTATTTATGTATGGAAAGTTAAAATTTGAAGAAAATTATGGAATTCACCACATATATAATTATACTAATGAAACCTTATAAGTTGGTGTGAATTATATAAGAAATTGTAGCAACTTTTACTCCAGAAAATGATAAATTGAGATATAATATTTTATTCTGTCAGTGGCATTTAGGAAATAAAAAGAACCTTGATGAAAATAGACTTTCCTCTATTGCATTATTTTTCTTTTAGAGAAAAGGTGTAGGGACACCCATACTATATTAAAACATATGAGTTCAAATATATATATATAATAACTAGGTAGGAACCAAAACATAAAAAAAGATACATTACTAGGGAGCAAACAGATCGACGTGGAAGCCTCTATTGCATTATTATTGTACCCTTATACATATATATACCCTAATTAAAAAGTCACATTGGCACCGGTTCGATCATGGTTTTAGTGATAAGATTCTTTGTCTTAATGCCAAAGACACTAAATCCATCTCTTTCTTTGTAGAGAAGTTGGAGACCTTTTGACAAAGCATATGCATGATCTTTGCTAACTATTGGAACATTATCAGGTTTTAAATATTCCCAATTTAATTCTTTGAGTCTTTCATCAATTAAAGAATTGAGATATTTCAATGCATCTTCCTCTGTGGATCCAGGATGGTCTTTCATATAACATGTTATACACGATACTACTTCTCCTCGATTTGCCTCAGCCTTCAAAAACAACATTATCATTTTTGTAAGGTTTCAAACATAGTTACCCTTAAATATGATCAATTTCAATCATACGAATGAAGGAACACAAGGTTGTGAAAGTTAAATTGTCCAAATTTGTAGCATACCTTGAAAGTCTTTGTGTCACCTCTTAATCTAAGAGTTAAGCATAAAAGCTCATTGAACCTTGATGGATAGTCAATTTCTTTTAGAATGTCATCAGAAAGAGGCACATCTAATGATAGTACAGGTTGCAAGGTCACAATGCGAGCCCCATAACTTACTTTTCCATTCTCTAAATATTCCTCCAAAGATGGTGTATAACCCATAGGAAGCCACTCTGCTTCTTGGAAGTAAGCATCTATGTAAACTTCCCACTTTAAATTCAAAAAGAATTCCATGTTAATATTAATACTTTAATGTAACAAAATTAAAAATATAAAGAAACCAAGCTCCCGAAAATGAATATTAAAACAAATATACATAAAACTTTTAAAATGTTAAAGTTCAAATTCCTTCATTATGCTAAGAAAAACTAAGTTATTAATTTCATTAAGGAGAACCATATTAATTATAAATAGTAGAATATGTAATATATAGTCAAGGTAAATTTGGATATGTTGTTCAACTTGTCAATGTTTCATTCTTATTAGTACTACAAGTAAAATCAATATATTATTAAAGTGTATCTTACAAACTATAACAAGATAGAATATGCGGAGTAATTGTTTGACCTTGCACACTAGGTTTCCTATGGATGTAAGAGAAACAATAACTTAAAATGTAGAAAAAATACTTGTTAACCGAATGCTAATTAAAACTCTTAAAATAAATGTGTACACATTGTTTTATTAAGAATTTAATAGTGAATTTGAAAGATTTTTGGACAAAGTGCATAGAGATTATGTTCAAAAAAATGTCAAGAACATTTTTTTTTGGTTTGGTGGTAATATTGATGGTGGAATTTTAATGTTACATCTAGGAATTATATCTTGATCCTTCTTTAAAAAGTCCTTATTCTTTTTTCCTCAATCTTTTGTAAGTTTCACAAGTGATATGGATATAATTCTTCATATTCACTTGGGCTTGTAGAATAAATAACTTGTTAATCCATACATGACCCCAGGATTGCTAATCTTCTATGGTTTCTAGTCTACCAAAAGATTTTTCTTGGTGAAAAAATATACAAATTGGTTTGTGTCATCATAATTACCTACCTTGCCAAATATAGGAGACTCTCCAACACCTCTTTTCAAATATACTTAGAAGTACAGCTGCAATCTTTTTTCTACCTCTTATTTAGGATTGCTTACACAGTGGAGTTCTCTATTTGGAGATACAACTCCATGGCATACTTACATTGCTTTAGAATTATAATTTCTTCAAAGCTTCTAGTTTTTTTTTAGCTCTTGAAGGATAGAAATTATGTCAGTTTTAATGTAAAAGCACTAAATCTTGTTTTCTCAACAAGAAAGTTCATGTGCATATCTCTATTTATTTTTAGATGTAGTCACAAATAAAGAAGTTGGTGCTAAAATTATTTCTTTCTCACAAGACCTACTCAATCAATTGGGAACTACTCTTTGATACTCATAGAAGATCACTAGTCTAATATAGGGAAATATATAGCTAATACCTTACAAAATAAAATGGAAATTTTTGATAATGTTAAATAATAAAAATAAAGGTAAGTTTGGTCACAATAAGATGAAAATAGGCCCTCTTACTCCATATATAACATAAGTTAAAATGAGGTGTTACCAACTCGTTATAATTACAGAATAATTAATAAGTACAATATAGGTTCTCATTATCAATAATAATTAGTAAGTCAAGAAAGGGTAAGAAAAGTATGGTCTTTAAACATACAAGGAAAAATATGTCAATGGATCAATGGGAATGAGAAAACTAGGTTTTATATATAGGTTATATTGCAACCTATTTTCATTTTTTGAAGAGGTTCATATTTTTTAATGAATTATAAATTAGATGTAAATAGTAATCAGGTTGGGTTTAAGATTAAAAAATCTAGTTAAATGAATACCTTAATTGAATAAAATCAATTATATATCCACTCTATACAAATTGAACATAGATTATATTTATTAAAAATTAATATTTATAAAATCGTACAGCTTTACGTGCGTAGTCAAGTGTGTCTTTGCCTTGAGTTTTTTCAGCCTTTCGAGCCATATCCCTCACACCCTCATCAAAGGCCTTGAATGCTACTTTCATAAATTCCGGTAGTCCTTCCGTGGCTTCCAAATCCCACCTTTCATATAGCACAAGATAATATATCACTATACTATCTATCTATATATAACAGAATGTTCATTGTCCCTTATTGCATATGGAAATGTGTTTGAGAAAGTACATACGAAATATGGAAAATTGAACCCATTTATGTCTACCCACTATAAACCATGACACATTATAGTCAATGTGCTAGCTATTTATATGGACACTAAGGTCCCCACATAAATAACTAGACTTTCTATCATGGCTATGGTTTAAGCTATTCCTTTGTGTCACCCCAATTTACCAATATAAGTAAAAAATATATACCTCTTAATGGCTTGTGTGAAGCGCTTGAGCTCGTCCAAAGTTCCATAAGTGTCATAAATATCATCCAAACAAGTGACAAATGTAGCCATCTTTGCAAACCCAATTCTAAAAGTAGAATATTTTGGCTCAATACACCCTCCAGCTGCCCAAAAGTTAAATTCCACATGGCGATGGCGAGCAAAGTCTAGTTTAGCTAGACCGGACTCTGTCCACCATCTAAAATGCACACATATTTCTTAATAAACATGAGTAACTTTGAAATCTTCAAGTATAGATTATATTTTAAATAATTTAAGCTTCAAACAAAGAGAATATCTTCTATAACATGAATTTCTCACCTTGAGAGAATTTGAAGTTCTTGTTGTTGCACTGATTGGATCATATTGAAGTCTAACTTTGCCAATTCTAAAACCTTTGAGTTGAAAATACTGCAACAATTTCGACATTACATTGTTAAACTATTTTAGAGATTTTCAAGCAGACTTAAAACATTCAAATTTATGTTCTATTAAGAGATCTAATTTTTTTCATGTTTTTGCCTAAGGTTTTGAATTAGGAGGAGATGGGTATGTTACAAGGTATTGAAATTACTTCATGATGGTCTTGGCATCTCCATATATGTCAATATAAGTCCTTGCTTCCAACCTGGGCACATTGGTGTGCCAACCATAGTCTAGATTGAATTCTATCTGTTACATCACATAAATTAGAATCCTGATTGATAAATGTATCCGGAGACTTAATAATAAAAAATACTAATGGGTATGGATACCTCCTTTGAAAGACCAGTATTGTTAATCTTTGGTAGAGCTTGTTTTAAATATGTAGTAGAAAAGGCTTTGGCATCATCCAAAGCTTGCTCCCGGGGAAATGCAATGAGTGAAGCCCGGAACAAATTTAGAATGCTTCTTATTTCCTCCTCCTTTGATTGACTATTTGAGTGCAGCAATTGCCCATCTTTACCATTGAACTGTTGCAACACACCTGCCATAATATCAAGTTAGAAGCAATCTCATACTTTCATAATATAACCTAAAGTAAATCTAATATTAAGGTTTAGTACTTTTAGGGATAAGAAATTTCATTCTAAAAATAAATCCAGTTAAATATTTTTAGAACTTCCATCAGATTTTCAAAGGCTGATAGGAAGCTTCTTTGATCCTTATTTTTGTTCGTATACAGATATTCCTTAATTTTGTTGGTATACAGATATTTCTTTTTTTGATAGAGATAAAAAGTCTGATGGCATGTTGCTTGAAAATGTTAAAGTCTCTGCTTCAAATGAGTGCTTCGCCATTAATGGATGGGACGCAGCTTGAAATTTCCGCCAGCACGGTTTGTTCGGAGATACCACCTTTCAAGATAATATAGAGGTTGATGGCGACATTTGAACCCCACGGAAAATCACAAAAAGATATTTGTTTTGGAGTATTGTTCTAAATTCCTACACCAATACCCTCTTCTCCACTCTACTTCTAACGATGAAATTTGGATACTCTTTGCCAATTCTTATCTACTTTATTTAAATATCATCGATTTTAATGGTCAAACAATCAATAGCTAATTTACACTTCATCTATACCAAAGAGTGGTAATTATTTGTCCTATTTTTATTGGTCAAAATTGACATTTGACTGTTGAAGTGGACGATGTTTAAGAATAACCATTCCCATCTAGTTTGGGGCCCATTATGATAGAATGTCTTCATAGGATTGACAAGTGGTTATTTTAGTTCTATGTACACTTATCTTAATACATTCTGTTGAGTTGTTTGTAGCTTCGATCAAATAACGTATTTATTATGATCATATTAAGTATGAATATATAAGTAATATTAAATATTACTTATATATTCATACTTAATATATAAGGTGTGTTCAAATAAATATCAATAGCATGATCGAATGATACATTACCAAAGTATAAACATAGTCTGCATTCTAAACAACGATTAGTAATTGTTAACATCAGTGAAACCGACTTCATTAGACACGGTGATGAAGTCACACCTGTGATAGGTGTGACTCCTTGAGGAGTCACGTCTATCACAGATGTGACTCCTACAGTCACTAACATATATATCAATGTATTTGCCCAACAATACTATGTATCGACACAAAAATCGGAAGTGTATGAGAAGTAGAAATTGCATCTGGGAAAACAAAAGACAGTAATAAATTAAACTCTGCAATACAAATATCCAACTTTCAGAAAATATCCAAATCAGAGATTATAAGTTCGATTTGAATTTACATGGTATCAGAGCCAAGTTAAGCAAAATCCAGGCAGAAAATCGAACTTGAGAAATTTAGATTTAATACATCTCATTTATCAAATGGCAGCAGCAATCCGATTCGAAGACATTGGAAGGAAAAAAAATAGAAAAAAGAAAAGGGTGTAAATAAAATCAAGATGCGTAAATCGTTATCTTCATAACAGCGATCCATGAGTATAAGAAGCATCAATCTATGTAATCATGAGCAAATAATATATGAAAATATTTGTAATGATTGGTGAAGTTGCATCCCTCAAAGGGAAATAAAAGGAGTCAATGAAGAAGATCGATAGGCATCAAGGAAGGAGAGGAATCAATCAATCTGCAATTAAATCAGGAAAGGTATGGAATCTCTATTATATATTGAACTTATATATGTCTTAAGGCAATTTCTGAAGATATGCATATTCCTATTGCAATAAGTAATATATAGTTGCAAATGCATTACTCAATGATACATTGGTAAATGATAGAAATGAATGACATGAAATAAGATATGATTAGCTTATAGGAATGCATTACATTATATTGACTAGAATAGCAATCAAATGAAATTAGTCATATAATTGACATAGGATATTTATGTATGTTATCATCATGAATATAGAATCTTGATTACATATAATGGATGAACAAATGAATGTCATTATAAATGAATATACAAGGAAGAATGAATTAATATGATAAATGTGTATATATAGAATGAACATGATCAATAATGATAATGGAAAGTGATCAAACATTAGATCATATGTGATGGGACATATGATATGAGGCCAAAATGATAAGTCATCATATGAAATATCAACAAAGACTTAGAAATCATAGGATTGTGTTATATCCAAGAAAAGGATTAGCCTCATCATTAATCATCTCGTTATCCTAGGTGTATGGGTAAGTTAGGAGATTGTATGTTGGACCTAGGTAACCCTCAAGTGGATGAAGAACACTGTGTGGGTGTGAAGTCCTTGGGCCTATGGTAATGATGAGCTCATCAATGTTAAATATGCCTGACGTGAGGTGACTCTTGGTGGGATGAAGAATGTTGTGTGGACATGAAGTTCCATCAAGCCATATGGTGAAGAACTCTGTGTGGGAGTGAAGCCTTTGGGCCTCTGTATGGGATGGTTAATGGCTCCTCAATGAACCATACCTATGGAGCTAGAGATGGATTAATGATAGGGCAACACATGATCCTCTCAAGAGTAGAGCATAAGGCCTTTGATCATGAATATGAATATGGATATAAATATGAATATGAAAATGGGATTAAGAGGGAGTTCACTATACCTTATAATCCTCAACAAAATGGAGTTGCAGAAAGAAAAGAATAGAACCATTGTAGAAGCTGCTAGGGCCATGTTACTTGATCAAAATATAGACACTTCACTTTGGACAGAAGCATCTAGTACTACTGTCTATATACAGAACAAATGTCCTCACTCTCATATTGATGACAAAACTCTTGAAGAAGCTTTCACTGGCACAAAACCAAACATTAGTCATTTAAGGATATTTGGTTGTCCTGTTTACATTCATGTGCCCAAAGAGAAAAGAACTAAGCTAGAACCTTTTGGGAGAAAAGGCATCTTTGTAGGCTATAGTGAAACATCAAAAGCTTATAGAATATATATACCTGGTCAAAGACAGATTGAACTAAGCAGAGATGTGATTTTTGAGGAAGACAGCTTTCAAAAGAGCCAGAAATTATATTGAGTCAGAAATTCAAACTTCCAACTCAGGCATAGAAGAGGATCCTACACCTGAGTTTCAGAGGGAGTATCCTGAGGAAGATGAAAACCATGAACAAATCACATCACTAGAAAATCTCAAGAAAAGACCACTCTGGGCCATCAAAACAATGGAAGAAGCTAAAAATTATGCCGCTACATCAGGGACTTTTAGGGAAAGCACAAGACCTAGGAGATTCTCTAGTTATGTAGCTTTAATGAGTGAATCCATTAAGTCAGAACCTTCTAGTGCTATAGAAGCTCTTAAGCACCAAGTATGGAAGGATGCCATGACAGAGGAGTATCAATCCACCCTGAAGAATGATGTATGGGATATAGTACCTAGACCAAAAGGGAAATTTGTTGTTTCTTCAAAATGGCTATTTAAAATCAAACATGCTGCAGATGGCAATATAGGGAAATACGAAGCAAGATTTGTGGCCAGAGGATTTTCACAAAAGGAAGGAATTGATTACGACGAAACCTTCACTCCAGTTGCTCGATATACATCAGTTAGGGCCGTTCTAGCTATTGCAGCAACCAAAGGGTGGAAAGTCCATCAAATGGACATAAAAATTGCTTTCTTAAATGGAACCATTGAAGAAGAGGATTACTTAGAGCAACCCGAAGGATTTGAGATTCACAATGCAGGATCCCATGAATGTAAATTAATGAAAGCTATATATGGACTTAAGTAGGCCCCCAGAGCCTGGTCTGAAAGAATTGACAGTTACCTCTTGAGATTAGGCTTCTCAAAGAATGATGCAGATCCAAATCTCTACTTCAAACAAAGCAAAGGTGATATGTTAATATTGATATTATATGTTGATGATCAATTGATTACAGGAGAAGATCACCTTATTGATCAGTGTAAGAAAGATCTAGCTTCAGAATTTGACATGAAGGACTTAGGTCTATTACACTACTTCCTTGGACTGGAAGTATGGCAGAAATCAGACTGTATTATTCTAAACCAAGGGAAGTACATAATTGATATATTAAAAAGGTTTGGTATGATGGAATGTAGACCTATGTCTTCCCCCATGGAAACAAATCTTCATAAATTGAAGGAAGCAGCAGTAGATTCTCCGTTGGCAGATCCCACTCTTTACAGATAGATAATTGGATCCTTGATGTATTTGGTCAATACCAGACCTAATATCTACTATGTTGTAAATGCCTTAAGTCATTTTATGTGTGAGCCCAAGGAGATACATCTTGTGGCTGTGAAGCATATAATGAGATACCTTCAAGGTACTCTAAATTATGGCTTAAAATATGAAAAGGTTGACACATGGATTCATAGATTTAGATTGGGCTAGAAGTGTAACTGACTGGAAGAGCACCTCCAGATGTTGTTTCTGTTTAGGGTTAGCAGAAAACAGTCGTCAGTTGCTCAGAATTCTACAGAAGCCAAATATATTATAGTTTCTATGGCCGCTAGAGAGGCAGTATGGCTTAGAAAACTACTTGTGGGATTATTTGGTAACCTCTAAAACCAACTATCATCCACTGCGACTATTACATCCCTATTTTCTAACTTGCTATACTTTTACTTTTTACTTGGGCATAAGTAAATTTGTTGAGATGTTATAGACTTAAGACAGGATATGACATGGAATTATATTGAATATCAATTATGAAATCATGGAAATGATTATGTTATGGTCAATTTAATAACTGTATTATAAGATTTGATTTACTAGTTGAATTTATCAAATAAAGATGCACTGATCTCTTATTGTTTGATGACAAGTGAAACAGGATTACAGGTTATCGACTCTCAGAGAAGAGAGAGAGAGTATCTTTCGAGAAGAGAGATATAGACCCTGGAATACAAGTGGTCTATTTGCCAAATTGAGTATAAGGTGTTTACCGAAAACATGAACTGAAGTGTCATGAGAGGTAAGCTTTGTCTTGCCAAGTTTACTTTTGAACCAAATCGATAGATAGTCGATATTATAGGCAAAACTTGCTAGGCCATATTAAGTCATCTTAGTCTTTAATAGTGTTATTGACATCATTCGAGATTGTTTTATAACTATTTACGTTTAACGTAAATATTACAACATTTTTGTCATCAAATTCTAGTCTTGTTACGACTATTAAGATTTTTGACATATTTAAGTGATTCGTAAAAGATAAGATGTTTTAGTCGAAGTCATTGATATACGATTATTATCGACGGATTGTGATGGGGAGACAAACTCGACCCATTCACATTATCTGTAAGCTTTGGTGATCAACTTATATGGTCATCAAATTAATGATAACCACCTTCTTTATTACCATGTCTATCTATTATGTTCTTGCGAAATCGAAGAGGGAATCTTTAAACATTTTTTTCGAAGGCAATTACTACCCACAGTTTCTCCACAAGAAATGCATGTCTTTCAAACTCCGAGTGGACGAGAGTGGTTAGGAGCGAATTTAAATCGTTATTTAAAGAGTTAGTAGTGTTTGTTATGACGTGAATTGGTGCTTCTAAAGCAGCGAACACTTCTAAATTCATTAAATGATCTTTGTGCTTTTAATGGCACACTGCTCACAGCCTTGTAGGACGTGATTGCTTTTTAGGTAAGTGGTTATCTAGACATTGTGGGAGTTTGAGAATAGGGACACCGTTGTTGTAAGGGCAAGCAAATAATTGAGTAGGAACAAAGAGTCATCGCTATCTAAGGTAGTTGTTTCAAAACACTAAGGTGGATGCCACGATTTAGAGGATTAAGTCCCATCAGTTTGAGTGGATCCTCATTACCACGAATCCCTCAAGCATGTAGGTGGAAACTAAGAGTTTATGTTGGCATGCATTTAGAGGTAACCACGGCCTTAAGGAGGGCGTATTTGGTATCAAACCGGTAGTGGAGGTTGTGGAGCTATCTTGCATGGTGATCCTTATGTGTTTAGTTAGTCGTGGATTGGGAGGAGATGGCAGTTAGACGCCCACATTCCCACTTTCTGGAGTAAAAAGTAGAGAGATGGTAATCTAGAAGTTAAAGTAAACGGTGAGATAAATGCCAGATATACTCCATCATAGTGGGTGCTTTTAGACAGGAGTTTTCTGTTAAGAAGAAGTGGGAAACCAAGAGTTAATACCACGAACTTCTTTCGGAGTGGATAGTTATAGGAGATATACGTGGGCAGGAACGGCGGAAAGGAGGGGGCACGAAGAGGCAAAGGAGGGGAGTCATCAAGAGAAAGAGAGATAACATCCTATGTGTAGAGCCATTAAGAAAATGATGACATGAGCACTGGTGATAAGTTTGTTAGCGATAAAGAGAAGTTGGCGGTTTGGCAGGAACCGAGTAGGATAAGAGGGTCGTGAAGAGTGGAGAAGGGCGATCCTAGAGTCGTGAGAGAGATAGGGGAGTGTTGTGGAGGGAGCTATGAGGAGAATTGGCATAGAACATAGCCAGTGTTAGAATAAAGTCTGACAGTGAGCAATAGACATAGTGGATAGTGATAGAGAGAGCCAAGGAAATAAATTGAAGTTGTTGATGAGAGTTTGGGGACGGATCTCAGTGCTGAAGGAAAAAGGGTTGATAGGCTCTTATACGTGAGCATTAAATTGCTCAAGATTGGTACTACGAGGAAAAGGTTTTTCCATCACAATAGTTTTCTGATCGGCGTACTCCTTGAACTTCTTATGAGTGCAAGTTTACGGGACTTAGGGATCAATTGGGGAGATCTTCTGAGCAGAGCATCGTTATTGTGAGAAACAACTATGCTATTTTCAAAGAAGAACTCTCAATCTGTTGCTAAGGAAAAGAGATAGTGATGGTATAATCCAGAGATGATAGTGAATTATTATTTTCATTAACCAGAAAGAACTATATTCGGTAGTTGATATACGAGGAGAAGTGATAGTCATCTTTCATCTTTGTTTTGAGGTAAATATAAGCCTTTCAACCTATTCTTTGAGATTACAGACACTCAAGTATTAGTAGTGTTTCACGAGAATATATGCATATATATATTTATATTGATTTTGTGAAGTAGAAAGTACGTTGTTTTATGTAAACGTCCAATGGAAAAGTTATCAAGCTTGAGAATCTACAAGTTAGTTTTCAAGTATTGCATGAAACGAAGTAGATGACATTGTTCAAAGATGACACTGGATAAATAAGAAGAGTAGTAAGTGACATTGAACTTATGACGAAAACAACTTGATTCAATCCTTTACATCTTTTTGAATCAAACTAGATTTAGTTAAGTTTATACTCGTATAGAACATTTGGTTTAGGTAAATCTAAGGTTACACTTGTATAAAGAACTATCTTAGTTCATGAGATTTAATGGCTTCGTAGTCAGGAAAGACTAGGGAATAATCTCTCCCATAGAATATTCTTACGTCCTAGAATAAGTATGTTCATTATTCCATTGGGTTGAGATAGGTTAAGTAAAACCTTAGTTTAACCTAGAAGGGTTAAAAATTATTTGAAGACACCTTTATGGAACTATACTTGTTTTAGTTATCTTATGAGGATATAGGAACTCAAGTTACATTTGACTCTTGTCATATGGGAATATTTATCTCAACATAATAACATTCAGAGTTGGGTTGAAAACCTATTTCGTATTTGATAGAACATCTTAAGGTTGCAAGTATTGAAGTATTAATAATCCAACCATAGATGGAAAGATATATTTAACTCTTTAGTCGAAAGAAGACTAATAGATAATTGTTATTACGATATTCATACTTTTTAGAATACGTATGTTTGTTATTCCATTGGATTGGAATAGGATAAATAAAACCCCAGTATAACCTCAAAGAATTAAGAATTATCTTACAATACTTTTATGGTTATAAACCGTATTAAGTACTTTATGTGGAAAGTCATTAAAGGGTCGAGAACCTTAATCTAGTAATGTTCATGTCTATCTTATTGAAAAGAGGTTTGTTTCTAGTCAACAATGATTAACCTTAGGTAGGGAAAACTATTTGTTGGGCTACCAGTCGACTTGAAATACAAGTCATAAGTCTCAGATTTTGCAAGCATGCAAGAGGTACCATTAAATGATTAGTCAATCATTAAATTCATTATACCTATTGGACACAACTTCTCTTAAGTTATTTCTTGTCGGCAAGGGGGTGAATCTCTTATGTTGCATAGAAGCAAAGAGAGATACCTAAGAATGGATAGTCAATCCATAATGATTAATAGAGAATCGATAGTGTCTTGTGAATTCACCTAAGTTAGAAAGACTAGATTGGAGTTGGATAAAACTCTTTAGTTAATCCTTAACTTAACCTAGATATGGTTATTATTGTATTAAGGCATTGAGATCATTATTTAGATCGTGATCGAAGGGTCAAGTGCCCTGATTAGGTACAAATATTCTTACTTGCGAGAAGGGAAATTAGATTCCTAGACTATATTGCTTAACCTGGGTAAGGTTATTATATTAGTCGTAATTAATCTATCTATATTTATTATGAGACAATAAGTCGTGGACCTCGGGAATTGTGATGAAGCAATGAGAGTCTTCATAAAGAAAGAAAGTTGATCAGGTCTATGGATTATAGACAGTGTAAGAAAACATGTATGCGTCAGGAAGACTCAATTGTTCAAACATCATACTTCTTAAGTTAAACAAAGATGACCAAGTCAAACTGTAGGAATATGATAGTATCTAAGTCGAGTTGGAGTGGGTGAATAGTACGACATCGTTCATTGCGAACGTCAATGTATACTGAAAACTATGGCCATAGTAATGCATATGTCTCTGCATGCATTGTTGGTTCACTATATCTGGATTGCACATCCTATCGGGAATCGTACTTAGCGAGAGGGTATCTAGGGTTGTATGATAGATAGAGTTGTGTAAGATACAACACTATGTACTTGGAAAGGCAAATTACCACTGGTCACCTTGGTCTATACTTCTCGTGAAGGGAAGGGCCACTTCCGGTTAGGAAGGAGTGCGGGAGACCAACGGTCTGTGGTTGGAGGTAAATCACTGGAAAGATACTCTCTCTCTCTCTCTCGCAGAAGACATGCCGAGGCTTGTGATAAAGATGTCAGATTTCTGGATGCAGTATATCTCTGAGACTTGTGTTTATTGAGACTAAGTAAAATATTATCTGTTTCAGGTATTTATAATTGATTTATTTTTGTAAACATTGTACTTGAGAAAGTCAATATGGTTTATTGAATTTGTAATGAGATATCTTGTAATTGTAGTTACTCAACTTTATATTGAATAAAAGAAAAATTTTCTCTGTCTCATTTTTACCTTGTAAATTTACTTTATGGTGAAATTTTTGGTTTTTACTATGTTTCTAGAATGTGGATGTTACAGCGACAATCAAAGTTGTATTAAGCTATCCGTGAATCCAGTATTCCATAGATCTAAACACATTGAGATTCCTCATCACTATGTGCATGATATGGTGGAGAGGAATGTGATTTAGTTGGAGTATATCAGTATAGGAGATCAAACTACAGATATTCTTACCAAACCACTCCTCAAGGTGAAAGTTGAATACTTCAGGAAAAATCTTGGTATGATTGAAATGTAAAATTCTAATTGATTTGTACTAATGTATTAAAGATGTTTAATGTGTAAACATCTTGTGTCATATGTGTGACTCTATGACATTATGGGCCTACCCATTCTATGTTTATTTCCAAAAGGTGATGATTTTTTGGATAATCTACACTTGTGCCTAACATTATAAGGTGACGATCTTATAATGTTCATTAGACTGATATCATGTGACTTGATATTTGTATGAATCATGGAGTTATCATGATTAAGTTATGGTAGACATTATGTGACTTAATGTCAGTGCACATACCATAACTGGGATATATATAAGGAGAATGTAATGTTCTCGAGTATAGTATATCCTTTAGTATCACGAGGTAGGTGATGCTACGTATCACGAGATAGGTGATACTATATATCATGAGTTATGTGATATTAAATTACTTTGAGTAATTCATTACAGATTAGATAATTGATATTCACAAAGATTATTGTGACATTGTTATCTTCCCAAGCTAAGAGGGAGTGTTGAGTTATTTGTAGCTTCGATCAGATAATGTACTTATTATGATCATATTAAGTATGAATATATAAGTAATATTAAATATTACTTATATGTTCATACTTAATATATAAGATGTGTTAAAATAAATATCAATAGCATGATCAAATGATACATTACCAAAGTATGAACATAGTCTGCATTCTAAACAGCGATTAGTAATTGTTAACATCAGTGAAACTGACTTCATTAAACACAGTGACAAATTCACACCTGTGATAGGCGTGACTCCTTGAGGAGTCACGTCTATCACAGATGTGACTCCTACAGTCACTAACATATATATATCAATGTCTTTGCCCAGCAATACTATGTATCGACACAAAAATCAGAAGTGTATGAGAAGTAGAAATTGCATTTGGGAAAGCAAAAGATAGTAATAAATTAAACTCTGCAATACAAATATCCAACTTTCAGAAAATATCCAAATCAGAGATTATAAGTTCGATTTGAATTTAGACATTCATTTTATATAAAGACACATTAATCTTATTCTTGCACGTGGGTTTGTTTTCTTCCCATAAAATGTTTTTCCTACTTTTGTTTTCTTCACATAAATAAAAAACTGTGGATTGAAAATATTAACACCTATTTATTAAGTCAATGTACCATACACATTGAAATGTAGTGTCTATATTTAAAAAAAAGCATTTAATATATGACAATGACTGCCACGAGTTCTCTTCATGAACACTAAAGAAATATAGAGATTTAGAGTGGATGTCTTATCATTTGCTTTATATCCATTGAGTAAATGTTCACAAAAAGTATTTTTTTTTTTCATTTAATAATAAATACACTTCACAAACATCAAGTTTTTATGGACGTCCATCTCTTGCTCTAAAGCTCTCATTTTAGCATAGGTGGGGAGGATGTTGGCAAAGGTTGTATAATTAATGTTCCATGAGATTACATTTCTTTGAGACAACTTGTCAAATAGTTCACATGCCATGTGTGTGCTTCCACATTTTGCATACATGTCTATTAGGACACTTGCAACTATAACATTTGACAAAATAAATTTCAATTATGTTTTGATGGATGTTGATACCTTGTTCTAAAGCTCCTATTTTGGCACAAGTTGGGAGGAACCTGTCAAATGTTATGGAGTTAGGCCTTATGCATGTCAATTGTATTTGCTTAAAAGTTTCCAAGGCCTTTTCACTAAACTCATTTTCACATATCCTACAATCATGCCAGCCCATGAGACCACATATTTGTGATGCATTTTATCAAACAATTCACATGCCTTGTGTATGTTTCCACATTTTGCATACATGTCTACTAGGGCACTTGTAGCAACAACATGGGATAAAATATTACTTTTGATTATGCTTTTATGAAAGTCCATCCCTTGTTTTAAAGCTCCCATTTCGACATAGGTGGGAGGATGTTGGCAAATGTTGTGGAATTTGGCTTAATGCCTTCCAATTGCATTTTCTTAAAAGTTTCCAATGCATTTACAATAAACCCATTTTGTGAAAGGATGCAAGGTATGCATAAACAACTTCCTACACTAATCTAATGAGGAAAGTTAAGCAAATTTTAATCTTTACTAGTTACAAGTTATTAGATGCACATTAAGAAAAAGGTAATAACACATCAAAAACAAGTACAATGCTCACAACACAAGATATACCTAGGGAAAACCCTTTCAGGTAAAAAACCCCACACTCCAAAACCTACACAATATATTATCAAATCAAAAGATGATTACAACACACTTGCAATGCAACCTCTTTCAGGAGTACACAATGTTGATTCTCATTTGCATCCCATGACCTTTCACATTCTCTAGTTGCTTATTTATCAAGCCTCCTTCGCAATTATCCAATGTTGTTTTTTCCATGTCAGCCAATAAAAAACTAATTGCTGATGCCTTTATTAAATATAGGATGTTTTTTGCTTCAGGGGCATTACCCCCAGCAGTCCCCGCTGGGGACATTGCCCTCAGACCCTTATCATGGACTTTGCGCCTAGGTCCCCCTGGGCCCCGCAAGAGGGGCTTCGCCTCCCCTACACTCCCCTGTTAATTATTTTGGGGGAAAATCATAGCTGACAAAGTCACCAAAATTTACCTTGTTGCATGTACCCACAACCTTGCATCATGATCAGTCACAACATACTAACAACTTGTCACACCTGTCATTTCAACTCTTACATGTCATAGAATCTGTCATAACTCATGACACATAACCACAAGGTGTCGACACATAGAAAAACTATGCCAAGTCAACATGGGATGCCTACCTCCTCATATGAAAACAAAATTTACACAGAAAATTACAATAGTAGGAAAAAATAAATAAATACAACATTAGGAACTTGCAAAGGTTGAGACACCTTAATTCCCAACATTCTTCCACTTGTCGAACACATTTCAAGAGCCAATAGAATGACAAGATTTAACTGCTAGGGGCTAAGAGGCCCATAGACTCTAAACACCATCTGAACTTCTCCATGGTCATAGGTTTTGTCAAGGCATCTATAACATTCGTCAAAGTGTCAAATTTCTCCAAATTCACCTTCCCATCCTCTACCATGTCATGAACAAAATGGTGCTGGACATCAATATTCTTCGGCCTCATGTGAAAAGTAGGATTCTTCACCAAACATATGGCACTCTGACTATCACAAAAAATGGCAATTTTCCCTACAACAAACCTGACATTAGAACACAATGTTTTAAACCAAATGGCTTCTTTACAAGCATGAGTTGCAGCCATTTACTTTGCTTCAGTAGTTGACAAAGCAACCATAGGTTTCCACTTACTCATCCATCTAATAGCACCACCGAACATAATGAATACATAAAAGCACTGGTGAATCTCTTACTACCAATGTCACCTATCCAATTTGAATCAACAAATCCTCAAATACAAAGTGAATGTCAATCCCTTATAAGATAACCATGATAACATAAGGAATACTTGGAAGCACCTTGCAAGTATCTAAACACTCTCTTCATGGCATCCAATGTACCCCATCAAGGATTAGAAATAAATCAACTAAAGACTCCCACTGCTTGGGCAATGTCTGGTCTTGTATAGACCATAGCATACATCAAGATATACCAGCTGCAATAGCATAAGGAACTCTGCTCACATCCTCCATATCAAAAGGAGACTTCAAACAATCTATAACAAATAACTTTGTCTACATCATAACATGAACAGTCAATGGTCTACAAGCTTCCATGTTGAATCTTTCCAACATGGTGTTCACATACTTACTCTGGCCTAACTATAGTTTTTTGTTAGCTCTATCTATTCTAATTTCCATTCCCAAGATGTATCTGGTTGCCCCTAGATCTTTCATCTCAAACTGTGCTAACAATTGGGACTTTAAATCAGAAATCAAATTCTTACCATTCCCAATGAACAACATATCATCAACATATAATGCAATAATGAGAATGCGATCATTATCCATCTTAAAGTGAACACAATGATCTAATTTTGATCTCAAAAATCCCAAACTCAACACAAAGCCATCAAATTTCTAGTACCACATCCTAGGAGATTGCTTCAAACCATACAAAGACTTTTTCAACTTGCAAACTAGATTTTCTTTACCTTTTACCATGTAGTGCTCTGGCTATGACATATAGATTTCTTCCTCCAAGTCACCATGAAGGAAAGTTGTCTTCACATCTATTTGTTCAACTTCTAAATCATATGATACAACTGATAACAAGAATTTGATAGATGTCAGCTTTGTAACAGGAGATAAAAGCTCACCATTATCTATTCCCTCAACCTGGGAATAACCGTTTGCGACCAACCTTGTCTTAAACTTTTCAACACTACCATTTGAACCAAATTTCTTCTTGAACACCCATTTGCATCCAACTGGTTTACATCCATCAGGCAAGGGCACTAGATTTCCCAAGTGTTGTTTTTATCCATGGAAGCCATCTCTTCTTCCATGGCCTCTTTCCAGGAATATGCATCACTCATACCCATAGCCTCGCTTATGGTCCTAGGCTCATCAATGTTAGAAATCAAAGAAAAAATACATCTAGAATCATGCAATGAATAACCAAACCTATCAGGTTGTTGCCTTATATGTGTGGACCTCCTCAAATATTGAGGTTGAGGTTCTTCATCTTCTAAAATTTCAAAGCTACTTGAGCTTTCCTCTTCATCAGGTCTAACATATGTCTTTGATTCAACTTTCTCAGGGGTGGAAGGAAGCTAAACCATGTGCATACTCTTTCTCTTCTTATTTCTCTCACTGTAGAACAATAGAAGAAGGATTGAGCTCTATGAAGATCACACTTCTGCTATACAAACTCTCTCAGCCACTAGATCCCAAAGCTTGTACCCTTTCACATCGATGCCATAATCATTGAAGATACACTTCACAACCTTGTTCTCCAACTAAAACCTCTTCTCCTTAGGCACATGTGCATATGCCTCACAACCAAATACTCAAATGTGTCTCAATGAAGGATTTTTACTTGACCACACCTCCATAAGTGTCTTATCAACAAGTGCTGATGTAGGGGACTTAATAACTAGGTAAAAAGTGATAGCAAAAACTTCAGCCTAGAACTTTTATTCAAGGCCAACTCCACTTAGCATACTCCTTGCCCTCTCCATTAACATTCTATTCATCCTCTCTACAACTCCATTCTATTAAGGGGTATATAGAGTTGTCTTGTGCCTCTCAATCCCATGTTCTTTATAGAACTTGTTAAAATCTACTAAGCAAAAATCACCACCATTATCAATCCTCAAACACTTAATCTTTCTATCCTTCTAATTCTCTATAAGAGCTTTGAACTCTTTGAATCTAATAAAGATTTAATATTTTCTTCTAAGGAAATACACCCATGTCCTTCTACTATAATCATCAATGAATGAAACAAAGTAAACAGATTTTGAAATTGAGGGAACATTAATTGGACCAAACATATGAAAATGAATCAAATCCAACACCTAAGAAGATTTGTGAGAACTGGAATAAAACTGAACATGGTTTTGTTTGTACCATAGATGCAATGTTCACAAAATTCAAACTCAAGATTACAATCATTCATACCCTCAATGAGGTTTTTATTTTTGAAGGTCCTCAAACCATTTTCACCAATGTGACCAAGCCATTGGTGCCATAACATTGTCTTCTTAGCTAGAATTTTCATCTCCATAGAATGAGCACCCTTAGGTACCCAGAAAGCACAACCATAGGAAGTAGATGCAATAGTCCTCTTAGCTGCTGGTTCCAATGGCGAGGATGAAGACTCTAAAGTTTTCTTCTTTGAAACAAAGGCACTATTGCACTAAATTGTGCATGCATGAAGCTGAAATAGAGTGCCAATCCAAACACCCTTAGCTAGCACCATAGCTCCTCTAGTCATCTTGCATCTTCCATTCAAGAAAACAACTTGCACACCCACATCATTCAAATTACTTACAAATAATAGGTTCCGTGCTAAAATAAGGATATGCAAAACACCATTGATCCCCTTCATTCATCCATCAGTGAATCAAATCAAGACTCTTCCATGGCTAACAATCTGTTAGAAATGAAGGTGTAAACTACACAATGGAAATCTGATTCAAACTTTATTATCCTCTAAACAATGTAGAATCAATGGAGATTACAACAGAAATTAAAACCCATCACACAGAAATAACATGCACTAAGAACTGAAAACATAACATAGTATGTAACGTGGAGAAAACCTTTTTAGCTAAAAAACTCCAAGAAAAGAGGCTCCAAGTTGTATTATCTTCAAATATGAGATTACAATACATGCACTTCCTTTGTTTCTTCAGTCTTCAATCCAATGGCGCCTGTTACTCTCTAATCTAGTAAAAACATAGTCCAAATATCCTTATAAAAGGGGGTTGCCTTCTAGGATAAGATAACTGACAAAATATCAACTGTTAGATCTGTGATCTAATGATGAACGGTCCATATTCAAAATGATAAAATATAAATAAAACGAGGTTTCGAGGGTGCTACCCCCGAACCTCCACTAAGGCACACGGCCCCTGGAGCCCCCACCAGGGTGGTGATCCCCTCAGACCCCTCACAAGGGGTAAACCCCCTATGACCCCCCATCACGATTGAATGAGCGTCATGTACTGGATATAAACATAAGGTTGAAACAAGATCATTGTTGGTGAAACCTTTCATCCTCTATGGGTGATTTACAAACAATATTAGGAGTAATTAATTACATAGGATTTACAAGGTTGATGGCACCTTAATCCTATCAAAATCTTTAGGTGAGAGTCATCACCCAAGTACACCTTCCCACCATCATATTCTTCATACTTTAAAAACCAACCTCGATGATAGGTCATGTGAAAAGATGCACTAGAGTCAATAATCTATACAGCCTCAGATGCATGTGTTTCCAAGGTAGTGACAAATGTTTCTCCATCATCTTGAGAGGACTTGTTAGAATCTAAATCATAGTTCTTTTTCTTCTTCTCCTTGCACTCCTTGTGGAAGTGACTAGGTTTTCTGTAGTTCCAACATAGAGCCTTGGACTTCCAAAGAGACTTGGATCTCCCATGGGATTTGGATCTTCCTTTTTCTTCTTTCTTCTTATCCTTTTTCTTCCCTTTCTCTTTAGATCTACCATGAACCACAAGAGCTTCCTTAGTTGACTCGAAAGATTTTCTCCACATCTCTTCAAACAATAAAACAGACACCACTTTGTCCATCTTGAAGGTGGTAGTGGTACTCTCAATGGCCATAACAAGGTGGTCCCATGAATCTGGTAATGAACACAATAATTTCAAACATCGATCCTCCTCCTCCATCTTCACACCAATAGAGGTCAACTAGGGAACAAGCATATTCAAAATATTCAAGTGATCAACGAAAGATCCTCCATCTTCCATCCTCAAAGAAACAATTTCTTTTTCAGGAATAACTTTTTCACCAAGGATTTAGCCTGATAAACATCTCCAAGTTTCTTCCAAAGATCTTTTGCAGTCATGTCTTCATGGATATTCAAGAGCACTAAATTAGCCAAACAGATGGCATGTCATGGTTCTATATACTATGAGCCGATGGCATGGTTCTATTTACTATGAGCCATAGATCTCTATCCACCAATAAACTTGTCCTTCATCTTGAGTTTCCACAACTCAAGGTTACCTCCATTAAGCTTCTCTATCTCAAACCTCCTAGATGTGCTCACCATCTCTCTCCTACAACAAATATTTCAAAATTCTCTACACAAGCTCCCTCTCAAAATGATGATAAGCTCAAAAAACCTTCTACCCAACAACTAGAACCAAAGGTAATCAGGCTCTGATACCGACTGAAAGGAAGCAAGGTATGCAAAAACTTCTTCCTACATTGATCTAATGAGGAAAGTTATGCAAATTTCAATCTTTACTAGTTATAGGTTATTAGATGCACACTAATAGAAAGGTAATAACACATCAAAAACAAGTACAATGCTCACATTACAAGATATACGTGGGGAAAACCCTTACAAGTAAAAAACACCACTCCAAAACTTGCACACTGTATTATCAAATCAAAAGATGATTACGCAAGCTCTTTCAAGAGTATAGAATGTCAATTCTCATTTGCATCCCATGACCTTTCACATTATCCAACTACTTATTTATCAAGCCTCTTTTGCGGTTATCCAATGTTGTTTTTTCTTTTCCATGTCAACCAATAACAAATTAACTGCTGATGCCTTTATTAAATATAGGACATTTTTTTGCTTTTGGGGCACTAGCCCGAGGACCCAACCAGGGGCACTGTCCCCAACAACCCTCGCTGGGGGCGTACCCCTAGACCCCTACCATGGCTCCACTCCTGGGCCCCCGCCAGGGGATAAGCTCCCTACACTCCCCATTAATTATTTTTTAGGGAAACTTCCAAAATTTACCTTGCTACATGTACCCGCAATCCTGTAGGATGATCGGTTACAACATACTAACAACTTGTCACACCTTTCATTTTAGCTCTAACATTTAATAGAATATGTCATAACTCATGACACATGACCACAAGGTGCCAACACATGACAAAACTATGCCAAGTCAACATGGGACACCTACCTCCTCATATGAGGACAAAATTCACATAAAAATTACAATAGTAGGCAAGAATAAATAAATACAACATTAGGAACTTGCAAAGGTTGAGACACCTTAATTCCCAACATTTTGTGCATATCTTGCAATCATTATAGTCCATGATGGAATGAAAATATTTCAAGGAACATTGATGAATCTTTCTACACAAATAGTAGGCCATTATAGAAAATTAGGAAAAATGCATACCTAATATCGACATGTCTGTGATTGCTTGTTGCTACATGATTGCGGTGAGCAAATCTTTGATAAACATCTTCATTTGATTCAATTGCATTTTCAACTCATATTTAGCCTATTTATCTTTCTGCATTCTCTCTTTCACTACATCCACCACTAAATCCAAGGAGTTTATTTGTTCATTCAGGTTTGCTTACCTAGATTTACTCTTGTAATATCATAATCTTTGGATAAGAGTTCCTTGTCATCTTTGTCAGCTATAGAAGTTGCAATTTTTTCAATCCTTTCCCTGTGCTTATTGACTTTGATAGAAGATAGGGTCCTAGGCTTCTTCTTTGACTTATTCGTATCCACCTCTACCATCATATCCTATAGGCTTAAATGTTTAACAACTATTTGTTTCCTCTTTTGCAGGTTCAAATTTAACGATGAGGGGATTGCAAGAGGTGGCAATTGATTTTGTAGTATTTGTGTATCTAGTTGCTACTCTACATCACTACTTTCTTTGTTTTCAATCTTCTCTTCTTCCTCAATATTCTCTTCCTCTCCCGTTTTCTCTTCCTCCTCTTTTTTCTCTTCCTCCTCAGTTTTCTCTTCCTCTTCAGTGCACTTTGTTATTTCAACATGTTTCTATTGTTGTTCAAGAGTTCTAATGAGTTCCTGTTGTTCTTCAACATTCAAGACATGCTCCTCCATTTGCCACTGTGCCTTGTCCACATCATCAGAAAAAAATGAGTTGAGGTTTCTCCAAGGTGATCATCTTCTTTCAATACTTACTTTGTTGTCTCAAGGATAGCCTCTTCCACATGATCACTTTGTGTGACTTGCTGCTACTCTTGATGCTTTGTATCTTCTTCATCTACAATAGTCTCTTCCTCTTGATGCTATACATCTTCCTGTTGAGAATCCTCTTCAGTAACCTCCTCTTGACCTTTATCTTCTTGACTCTTATCTTCTTCTTCACCCTAGAGATATCAATAGGGACATTTTTTGTAGGAGGCTAATTTGATTGTACTTCTCCTTTCATAGGGGAATTTGCTTCTGTTTGATCCTGCTCGCCCATGGTCTCAACTCCCTCTCCCAAAGTTTGTCCTAAAGCTAGCCTTGGTGGAATGATTTGTGCTTGTGGAATAGAACCCATGCTAGCAACAACTCATTCATCTAAAATTTCTTTGTAATAGATGCCTTTCTAAAAGCATCCCCTAACGTTGATGCCAACTGCTTAGGAGAAGTGGTATCAATTGATCCCCTCATTTTATTTGGTGGGGCCTTTGGACTCTTTTGATATATTTTGGGCTTAGAAATTGAAGGTGAACCTGTGTCTAAAGTCTTCTATCTTTTATATATTTCTAGCTTTGATGAAGGGGTCTCTTTAGTCCTCTTGCCTTTACCTTTTGTTTGGTTTAGCTTGAAGTTCTGCAGTTTGAGATTCAACCACTCATTGTTGTGTTGTAGGACCCCTGTACCAAGTTCTCTCAAAGAGATGTCTTTTTTCTGGGACCAATCTATTGGATCCAACCTATTAGTGTCTATGGTGTCCAACTGATATATTAGATCTAGAATGAGCCTGTCATCTTTAAATAATTCTTCAGGTATATCATTTCTCAAAGCGAATTCTCTTAATTAAAAAGTAGTGAGCCTTGTATATTTCTTCTTTCTCACTTCAAGATCATTTTTACAATTGGCCCAAAAGTCTTCAAGAGAGTGTTTGTCATCAAACCCCATTACGGAAAATAATTACTTAAGTCTGCTAGCAGGGTCAAAATTCTCCCTTGCCTCATACAGTTTTAAATTTAAAGCATCAAGCTCCTTTTTTGTTGTCTTGGCAAGTTGTATGGATGGGCACTCATAAAAATCCAACTCAAATGGATACATGACTCCAGATTTATGTTTCCCAAACAATTTAAGATGTACTTCACTTATTTCTCAAGAAAATTTAATCAAAATTAGCCTATCACTACAATGCCTAGGCAACAGAAAGGGTGCCCTCTTGAAACCTGCAACCCTAATGTATGTAGATTTGGGGAATTGAATGAACCATTCTCTCCATCCCCTTACTAGCTCTATGGCCTTATCTAAAATTCTCCATCCTATATCTCCTGTAAGCTGGAGGATTATTGCATCTAAAAATTCATCATTAACCCTCTTAAAGTGTTTCTTAGCTTCTTTTATTTCCAAATGAGGGAAGAAATCCCAAACTTTATTCTATCTTGGACCCTCTCCTCTGACTCCCACTATGCTATTAAACCAAGAAAATCACCAACTCTAGCTGCTAGGTACACAATGTAGGACGTCATGTAAAACTTTTTGGTGTTGGTGACTGACATTATTTTCTCATGAATACAATCTGAGACCATTGCACCCTAGTCCAAGTGTATTTCACCCTTAAGAATAATATAAATAAACTAAAATATCTAGGTCTCATAGTTCCTAGACTCTTCCTTACCACATGTCCTACTAAGGAGGGTTATTGAATCCCCAACCTCCCCTTTAAAATCTAATCTGGTAAGCTTTGTTGGGACCTTAGATATAGATTTATTCTTTGTAGCTAACCAATGTTTGTTCAGATATTTCTTGTAGCCATTGACATCTGTGTCATATTGTTTTCTTGAATCTATAATGGCTAAAGGGATAACCTACCCATGTAGAGGAAGATCAAAAGCTTCTCTAACCATGGAGGTGTGATGTCTAATACCAGTTTTCCATTTGAATCCACACATCTCCTAGTGTCTAGAATTTGAGAATCATCTCTGGGCATTGAACAACTTGGGGAAATCCTACCACATGAGCTAGGTTAGATGCAACTATCCTCCTAGAATGAGGTGTGACATTTGGTGAGAAAGTTTCTGAGTTAAACTACACCAAATCAATTTGTCCGAGGTATGTTTCTGTGATCTTTTCTAGTTCACTTTTGAACTTAGAGACTTTCGGGATACCTTGGAACTTATACTTCATAGTGATAGGTGGTTCTCTCTTGGTATTTTATTTGTTCTTCTTCCCTTTCTCTACAGGCTCAGTGGAAACACTCTCTTGGGTAATGCCTTCTATAGATTTTTTAAAGTCCAAGATAGTTTCCTCACTTGCTTGAGTAACTGTTTCAAGTTATAGCATTTAATTGTACTTGGAAGAGGCATAAGAGGGAGTAAAAATCAAAGAAAATCTAAATCTACATAAATTTTTGATCATTTTGAGTGTTTTGTCAATTTTTGGGTTTTCCAGCCCATTTTGGACTTTTGGACCAAGTCCATTTGTGCTCTCAGGGCTTGAAGTCTTACTAAGAATCCATCAATTTTTTCTTGGGCCTTTGGTTAGTGGGAGGATGTTGGTTTTCTAATCATTTCTATCTTTTATCTTTAGGGTCTAAAAATCCTCTCGGGGCTTGAGATCCTAATCGGACTCTCTATGTGGAATTGTGAATTTAATAGTGGGGCACGGGGCTCTGATAGGTTTTGGGACCTTTGAGATTAGAGCCAAAAGTCCCTTTGGGACCTAACATCTTCAAGGAACTTCCTTTTGGAAGGTTTTCTAAGCAATTGGAGTCCGCGCAGGAAGAAAGACTCCAAACAGATTTTGGCTATCTTAATTCACAGTCAAAAGTATAATTCAAACCTAGAATTCCACTCAGACCTTATTTTGCTTATCATCTAAGTCAAACACTCCAATGGGGCATGGAAGAATAGGTAAACACGGGTTCGATGGTTTCAAAAGTTTAGGACCAAAAGTCCCGTTGAGAACTGAGGTTTCGACAGACTTTCTTTCAGTGACTAATACTTCAAGAGGCAAGGCCTTGGGGGAATATAGGACTTTGGGTTCTAAGGTGTTAGGGTCCTAAGATCCTTTTGGGACTTGAAGTCCCAAAAGGATATTTCATTTTGGATTAAATTTTCTAATTCTTTTAATGTGGCGCGAAGAGCGGGGCCCCAAGAGAATTCAGAACTTTTGGTTAACTCTACATCCTTAGAAACCTAAAATCCTTTTGGGACCTAAAGTCCCAAAGGGATTTCCTTACTTAACACTTTATGTAGACCTACGGGAGGAATGATCATAAACAAGTTTAGGTCCCTTTATATTGAGGCCAAATATCCTTCTGGGACCCAAGGTTTTGAAAGGATATATTTAAAGAATTTCATGAACTTATGACCATATTTTTTGAAAACTCAAAGCCAACATTGGATTTCCAACCCTGGAGTCCATTTATTCAAACCCAAAACTGAAAGGGAAACCTAGCCAAGAAGGAAAAACACATAAAAATGGCAAAAACCCTAAGCTAAAACAACAACAGAACCTAAATTAAAACCTAAAGAATGAATTAAAAACCTAAACTAAACATAAACAAAACAACAACATAATTCAAATGTTCAAACCAAACCAAACAAAGAAAAGACAAGAGTAAGATAAGGAATGAGAACAAACCCTTCTTACTAGGAATCAACAATGGTCGAGGGATGAAGAACATGGGAAGAAAACAAGAATAATGACCTCTAACTTCAAAAATCTCTGGCTCAATCGACCCAAGATCTTCAAATATTTGTAGGTTTGGATGCAATAAGCTTTATGGAGCTTTGAGAGTTGAAAATCATGAAGGCACAAGCATAAAATGAGGATAAAACATAAAGCGAAGGATTAAATACCTTCGTATTTAATCCTTTGTACCACAATAAATGTTGTAGGTCAGGGGTGGAAGCACAGAGGGAAATCAAACTTTTGGAATAAAGTCCAAAAGTTTGAAAAGATGATTGGGGCCCGAAGTCTTGATCAGACTTTCTAGAAAGAATCTAAAAATCCATAAATGGACCCAATGCCTAGGATCTCAGGAGTTAAAGAACTCTTGGAACATGTTCAAAAAAACAGTCAAAACACTTTCTTTGAAAAGGATAAAATGCCTAAGTGGAAATTTAGGACTTAAAAAAAAAGAAAATGAACAACAAAAGCAAAACAAAGAAAGAAGAAAAAGAAGGGGCCCCCCAACTAGAAAACAAAGGTGGGATGTGTATGTAGGGCATAATAGGTAGAAGGTGTACAAACATCCTCCATTGTGTGAAGGTGGGTAGAGGGGGTTTTAAGGTGTATCTTTTAGGATCTCTATTGAGTAGAGGATAGTTGTGGTTGTGGTTGTGTGTGTGTGAGTTTTGTTGCAGATAGAAGAAACCTATAATTGAAAGGGCATATGCTCTAAAATAAATATATGTTATGTTTTGATGTCATGCTTGTAGGTGTGTGCAGGTTGTTGAGGTGAAGTTGTAGATTGTGTTAGTTGTAGGTGGCTAAGATGTCAAATAGGAAGAGTATGAGGTTGGCCTTGGGAAGGGATTTAGGAATTTCTTTACTTGTGAGGAGAGAGAGAAGATTAAGAGCTAAGCTTAACAATATGCAGAAGACGCTGAAAGTTTTAAGAGAGAGTAGAGTAGAGATTTATAAGAGAAAATAAGAGAAGAATAGGGGTAAGGGTGAGTCTTATTATCTTCCTGGTGATAATTTGTTTGCAGGTAAATCCGTGTGTGTAGAAAAAGATGAGGGAGAAAGAGTAGAGTGCCATGTTAATGACACTGAAGAAGAAGATGAAAGTACAGCAGCAGGAACATGTCTTGTGGAAGTCATGAAGTAGTTAGTGAAAGATGATGAAGATGAAAGAGGAGAAGATACTATAGCAAAGAATAATGAAGAAGGAAAATTTGTAGAGACAAAGAAGAGTGAGGTTTCAATAGAGATTTATCCTTAGAAGGACATATTGGTAAAAGCAGAGAATGATGAGGAAGGAGTTGCAACAGTAGTAGAGAAGGAAAATATTACCAAGGTAATGGTTAATTTTTTTAATTTTTATAACAAAGAGAATGAGTTGTAAGTAGATAAGGTGGTGAGGGTGGATGAGGATGTGAATGTAGAAGAGAAGATGATTTTTTTATTATGATCTTGTTAGTACAGGTGTATGCAGGTGTTGTAGAGGATGGTGGTGGAGGCTGGATTATGGTGTGTTGAATCTTATGAGAGAAGGGAAGAGAGAAAATCACAATTGGAGGAGGAGGTTACCTCATGGTGGATTAATTTCCATGACAGGAAAGATGAGTGAAGAGAAGAGTTGGTGGAGAAGGATGAAATTGTCCCAACCAAATGCGGGAAGAGGAGAAAGAAGAATGTTTCTAAAAACTCTTGTAGTCATGGAATTTGTTGTAGGTTTTTTACAACTTGGAAGGGTAATTCAATCATCCAACTCTATTTTATGAGCCATGTTGACAAAATACTTCTTACCTGGCATATCTAATACAGGAGCATTTGGGTCCATAGGCAATCTTGCATCACCAAAAATATTTTTAGTTTTAATTTTATTTTTGTTTTGATTTGGTTGTTTTAGTCATCTCTCTACATCAAAAAACTTCTAATTTGGTCAAATTTGCAAAAATGAAGATTTCACCTAAACCCAGTTTTAAAGCTTTGCAGGCAATTTTATGGAAATAATTGTTTTTCAAAATCCATGAGGACTGGAGACAAATTCTTTTATAGGAATGTTTAAAATTGTATTTTATCAAATTTAACAAGTTTTTGTGACCATCTTCTTCACTAGTTGAGAGAAATTAATTTTCTTTGTTTTCCCTGATAAGTCACAAAAATAATTCATTCTAGAGATTTTTAAAAAGTTGGAGTAAAATGGTTTTACAGGGGTCTTTGGGAGGTTATTCTAAATTGGCTAGATTTAATGCAAAAATAAGTACCTAGTCATAAATTATGTAAAAAGTCATTTTCTATGCTTTTTGGGCATCTGATGAAAATCAAAGGCACTTGGAAACATGAGAGAGTAGCTGCTTAAGGGAAAAACATGGATTTGTTGTTCTAGACAACAACTTTTCATTTCTAAAATAAGGTGAACTAATTAAAGGATATGTTTTTAAAAATTAACTATTACAATGCAACTTTTGTAGTTTAGGCACTTATTTTTGGAGGAAGAATCTGCAGTTTTTCAATTGAAACAACCTCCTTTCATGAGGCATTAAAATTTAAGGTGGTACTCCATTTTTTTAATCTTATATTTATGAAGTAGCTAAATAGTGGAGATGGTGGCATGGAAAGGTAGAGGAAGGTGTTGAAACTCATTTTAGCACCTTTTTTTCATCTATTTTATTTGATATTTTTTATTTGGAGGAATAGTGAAGGGGAGCTGAGAAGAGGAAGTGGAAAAGGATAGAGAGCTACTAGAGGTGCAACCAAAGAAATAAGGGAGAGATGAAATTAAAATTCTGAAATACAGTGTTTCTTGTAGATTGAGAGGATGAGGCCATGAAGCCCATAATGTCACATGTTTTGTTGTAGATTTTTTGTAATTCTTAAGTTGTGAATTAATTAAATCAATGAGAGTTTGCATTCCATTTTTATTTTACCTCCAATTTGTGATGTGTTGTGTAATAGCCACTTGGTTTCATGGTTTGATAAAGCCCTTGATCCTTGATCTACGCCACAAATCTATAAATCCAAGCCTCCTCTCTCATCCAAGGCATCAATAAGAAATATTTGTAGGTACATGCTATCATACTAACCTGAGTCTATTAGAGAAACTCAACAAAGCAAATCACCATCAAGAACTTCATCAAAAGGAGCCATCATTCATATCAAGGAAATATATGAGATTTTTTTTAGTCTTGCATTTGTTCTAGTTTCCTTTCCTTCCATGCTTTAATCCAAGGTAGAGGTAGTCTAGTAGCTTAGGTTGCATTTCTAGATTAGATTTTTCTCCCTCTATAATATCCAATTCCAAGCCACTTGGGCCCATGGATATAACAAAAAGAGGTGCTTGAGGGCTTACAAATATCCACAAAAACAATGAAGGGGATTGGAAACACCTAGATGGATAAGGCCAAATTCAATGCGAAGGCCCTAATATAAGAGGCACCATGAAAAGTGACCTAGTTTGGGCTCCAAAATGGTTAGCGAAATAATTTAAAATTTGTAGTAAAATTGAGTGGTAGTGGACTAAAGGTTTCTCTTGATATTAAGTTTCTAAACCATGGGAAAGTGGGGAGAAAGGGAAGAATACCCCTTGAAGGTCTTGTGGTTCCTAAAGGGAGTGTCCATATACCACTCCCAATCATTCTACCAAGGTACAATGCATTGAATCCAAATCTTATGCACTGTTTATAGAAAAATAGACTCCATAATGATTTAAAATGACCCAATATCTTTTTCCCAAGCCTATATCTAGCTTGAAACTTTGGTCAAGATAGCCAATTCTTAGTGGCTCTTGAAGAGAGGTATGAAATGAAGCAAATCCCATTCTTAAAGAGCTTTAGCACATGGACCTAGGGAACTTTAGAAAGAGGTCAACCCTTACAAGTAATCATATGCGACCACCAAAATGATTGTTCATTGAAAGAAATCTCATAACTAAAATGCTTTCCTTTCCAAATAAGACAAAATTTAATAGCTTCCCAAGCCTTCTATTTATACTTTTGGCAACAAAAGTGCCTTGAATTTTCATTGGCTCCTTAAGGATACGAATAGAGTGAAGACCTAGATGTTTCCATACCTATCAACTACTAATTAAACATAGACATGCATGATGTTTAAATCTAATGATTATATTTTACATTAGAAGGTCCTTAATTCTAGGGTTTCAGATCAAGTAATTTTTTTTTGAATAGTTGTGTGGTTTTCATTTCCTTCTATCTATTGAGCTCTACTTTCCTCTTTAATGAATCCTAGTAGAGGGTGGGAATTCCACCTCTTTAGATCTAGTTCCATATCATATGTTTGTGAAAAATAAATTGATGCAGCAACAGTAGTAATTGGTAAGAATGAATTGGAATCTGCTACATTCATGTTAACTCTAGAAGAATCCCCAATTATTAATATTAATCATGATGAGTTCAACAAAACTATTTCAACATTCCAAGGTCATTGCTTGATTTGTAACTTCCTTGATCCTCAAGTCTCTTTGGAGGAATCAGTTCTTTGGGCAAGGAAGAATCAAAAGTCTCAAGGAGTATATTAAATCGAATCTTGTGCTAGAGGGAATTCCATAGCTATTTTTGCAAATGAATCAAATAGAGATGGATCATTTGAAGAAGGTTCATATTTATTTTGAAATGCTACCCTTCTCATGACGCATTGGCATGTGGGGTTTAAATCTTCAAAAGAAATCCCTATGACTACCTATTTCAATTTTGATGTATGCTCTTCCTCAAGTGTTATAATCTCCCTATGTCTTTGAGACAATTTCTAGTTACTTTTATACAACCATTGATATTTAAAAGTACTCCATAGGTATGGTAAATTTGTTTATGCTAGAAGATGTGTGGAAGTGGATCATGTCTCTTCTTCCATTCCTAAGAGTATCACTATGTGTGCTAGAGATTTTTAATGGTCTTAGACTCTAGATTATGAAAGTTTTGCTTTCATATGTAGATGATGGCATTAATATGGTCATTTAATTCTATAAATACACTATCTTTCAAAGAAATACCAAAAATGAGAAAAAGAAAGTTGTGAAAAAATAGGCATAGAGAGTTTCACATTTCCAAACAAAAAACAAACTTTCAACATTAGAAATTTTATTTCTCTAAACGTTAAGGATAATGTGGGTTTACCTTCTAACTCTAGGAAGGAGGAAAATCATAAATAAGATTTACATTAGAATGAAGGGACAAGCAATAAGGAAATTCTCAATGATTTTGAATTCAAAGGTGATCTGGAACAACTTTTGGTTGAGAAAGAATCTATAGATTTTTGGAAGTTAGAGATGCAAGGGAAATAAAAAATACCTCTTAGGTTAACTTTCCCATGAAAAAATTCAATTAAATAATAAGGCCCCTCAAGATTATTTGGATGGTTGTATCTTAGAGCAAGAAAGTGTAGAAAATCTAACTCCAAATAGATGAATAGTAAAGAGGGAGCAAGATTTTGGTCACAACAAGGTGGGGAGACCTAGTGGATATATTGCATTACAAAATACAACTATGGAAAAGGTTACAATTGGAAATCAATGCCAATTAGAGTTTGTGTTTGTTGGAACCAATAAAGCCAACATTGATCAATAACAGTGCTCTCTTGGAACATAAGGTGATTAAACTCCACATCCAAAAATCTTTTACTTTAGAGTGTCCCAGAGAAATACAACTTATAGATTATTATGTTACAATAACTAAATCTATGAATATGGATAATTTTAAAACTTTCTCTAGGTCCTCTAAGAAATGGTGTGTTTTAATCACATAGGTAGTGGGCTTGCTACAATCAAGAATAATGTGGAGGTTTTATTACTGAAATCCTTTCTTCTAATTCATGGATGATTCCTCAAGTTAGTTGTGTGTATTCTATGTAAAGTTTATGTCTTGTTAATGTTTATGGCCCTCAATCTTTTAAAGAAAATGAACAATATTGGGTTTAAATCTTATCTGTTATGATAGTTAACTTTGGAGAAAGATGGCTTGTGGCTAGAGATTTTAACTCTAGACTTGATTATTGTAAGAAGAAAAGGGTGCTAAAATAAAGGAGATAACCAAAATTTCACTTCTTTCTTAAGATATTTTTATTTGTGGGATGTTAAACCTTAGAATGATTGGTTTTCTTTCTTTAATAGAACAAACGGATAGGATAATATTTTGGCTAGATTAAATAGGTTTTTCCCTCTACCTCCTAGCTACAAATAGATATTATTTTAATTATGAGGTTCTAATGGAAATGGGTTTTTACCATTGGCCTATTTTCTTAACCTTGTTGATGATAGTTTTCCAAGAAAGATTACCTTTAGGTTTGAGAAAGGTGGTTGTCATAGAAGGACTTGGATGAAGTCATCTCAACTTTCTTGAATGCTCCTCATTCCATTTTTGGTACTGCAATGTACATTTTACCCAAGAAGTTAAATTTGTTAAAGATTCTTCTTGAGTATTGGAATATATATGTGTTTAAAAATCTTTTTCATAGTAAAAAAATAACATAGAAAATAGAATGGTTGAAACTTAAACATAAAAACATGTTGGTTTTGGCCACTAAAGCATTCCAAGATGAGGAGAAAGAGGTGGCTTCTTATCTTGATGAGACTTATAGATGTGAAGAAATATTTTGGAAACAAAAATCTATACTAAAATGGATTAGTGATGAGGGTCATAATACAAAGTTTTCTCATATTTCCTATAAAAGGAGAAGACACAAGAACTTTATATCTAATTTGGAATTAGATGGAGGTCTAATAAGGGATCGTTGGTCTCTATTTGACATAATATATGTGAATTGGAGAAAAATTGGATAGGGAAATAAACCAATCTCTTTTCCTTAATTCTATTCCTTCCAAGATTGGCTGAGGGGAAAATAAAATCTTCTTGATGAGGATATCCTTAGAAAAAGTTAGATGTACTATTTTTGGCATGGATGGAGATCGTGCTTCTGGGCCTCATAGATTTCTTTCTTATTCCTTTCAACATTTTTGGGATATCATGCTTCAACATATTTTGGAAATGGTGCAAAAATCCATGGACTAAGGATAGATTCTAAAGGCAATGAACTAAACATTTCTTTCTCTTATTCCAAAATAGAAGGATTCTCTAAAAGCTAAAGATTTTAGGCCTACATCACTTTGCAATACCATTTTCTAATAGACTCAAATCTCTCCTTGTTTAATTTTTAAAGGGCAAGGGAGATTCATTAAAGGCCAATAGATAATAAATGGTATTATCTTAGTTCATGAAATGATACACTTTTACATTGTTAGTAATAAAAAAGGCGTGCTCATGAAATCGGACATTGCAAAAGCTTATGATCATGTTAGTTGGAGATTCCTCAAAGAATTCTGCAAAAATATGGTTTTGTTAATGACTAGATGGAATGGGTCATTGGGTCTTATTCTTTTTCCCTATTTCCTATTCTTGTTAGTGGATTTGCAAAAGGTTTTTTCTCTTCCTTTTACAATATTTAGCAAGGGAATCCCTTATCTCCCTACTTTTTAATCCTTATGGCTTAATCTCTAGGAAAATTTATAAGTTCTCTTAAAATAAAGGGTTCCTTACATGGACTTAAAGCTTCATTCATAGAGAATGACATCACTCATCAACAATTTGTGTATGACAGTATGATTTTTCCTTCCCCTCTTATATTTGAAATAAAGACAATTAGAGACTTTTTATCATGTTATGAACACGCTTATGGTCAACTTGTGAATAGAAAAAAATATTCAATTTTCATTCTTGATGTTGGGGATATGGAGCAAGATTTTCTTTGTAGATGTCTTTGCTTTAGAAAAGGCTCTTTTACTAATTTCTACCTTGGTTTCTTGCTTTTCTATGGAAGGAAAAAATTTTTCTATAGATCTTATTTTGGACAGTTTTATAAAATTGTTGGCTAAATGGAAAGTTGGATGACTTTCATTAACTGGAACGTTGGTTCTGCTCAAACATATCTTTCAAGCTATTCCTTTCTATTTATTTTCACTTTTTTAAGCTCTTGAAAGTATCATTGGAAAAGTCAATTCAGTAATGAGGGACTTTCTCTAAAAAGGTTCAAGGAATCATTTTAAATTTCCCATGTTAGTTAGGAATGAGATTTGTATAAGTAGAGATAAAGGGGGCCTAGGGATTAAAGATGCTTAGATTTTTAATGAAGCCTTATTAGATAAGTGAGTTTGGAAAATCATTTATTCTATCAACAAGATTGAATTCATATTCTTAAAATTAAATATCTCAATGGTGCACTCCCTTTGACCAATTTTAAGATCATTCGTTGACTAACACTATTTTGGGAAATTTCCTTTATTTCAAGTCTCTTTATATATCTTATGACTCACTAGGAATCCAAAGTTAAAGATTATTGGGAAGAAAATGCTAAGAGCTATGGTATATCTAGATCCTTGAAACCTTTACCTACTATTTGTGAGGTTGATGAAAGAGATCATCTTAATCTATCTATGTTATTGAAAATTTTTAATCCTACTTGAAACCTCAAGAGAGTTAATCTAGGTTGTAATCTTAAAGGTGATTGGAGATACATAGTCAAGGATGGATATGAAAAACTAACGATATCAAAGATTACTCTAAAAGCTTTTAATGATCTCAAGTAGCCTATTAATGCGGGGTATTTCCCAAACCCCTAGTGTTCCATGAAAGCACAATCATTTTTAAGGAATAAAGAAATGAGAATCTAAACTACAAATAACCGTAAATTCCCCCAGTATTTCTCTTATTATCTTTACTTTATCCTGATCCCTTCCCACTTGAATACAACATTTGGATTTAGTAATCCCATGAAAAGCATTTTAGTTAGCCCATGAAACATTTGGATTTTTTTTGTTTTCTTGATAGAGATAAAAATAGGAAGTCTGAAGGCATGTTGGTTGATATTCAATGGATGGGATGAAATCCCTGATGCAGCTTCTTGAAATTTCCTAGCATGATTTGTTCAAAGATTTAGCCATTTGATGAAAGCGACTGTAAAGGATTTCTGAAAAACTACATGTATTATTCTTAGTCTTTGTGCGTGCATTTTTTTTCTTCCCATAAAATCCTCTTCCTGGTTTTGTTTTCTTCACATACATCAGAAAAATGTGCATGTGTCTCCCTACTTCGAAAGGATTGTAGAATGAGTGTTCCATGAAATTACATTTCATTGAGACAACTTGTCAAATAGTTCACATGCCTTGTGTGTGCTTGCACATTTTGCGTAGATGTCTATCAAGGCACATGCAACTATAACATTTGACAAAAATCAACTTTCAATTATGTTTTGATGGATGTTGATAACATGTTCTCAATCTCCCATTTTGTCACAAGTTGGGAGGATGTTGGCAAAGGTTATTAGAGTTAGGCCTTACACCTGTCAATTGTATTTGCTTTATAGTTTCCAAGTCTTTTTCACTAAACTCATTTTTCCATATCCTACAATCATCCCAGTCCATGAGAACACATCTTGTGATGCGTTTTGTCAAACAACTCAAATGCCTTGTGTATGCTTCCATATTTCGCATACATGTATACTAGGGCACTTGCAACCACAACATGCAATACAAATTTACTTTTGATTATGATTTTATGGAAGTCCTTCCCTTGTTCTAAAGCTCTCATTTTGGTATACATGGGAGTATGTTGGCAAAAGTTGTGGAATTTGGCTTAATGTCTTCCAATTGCATTTGCTTAAAAGTTTCCAATGCATTTTCGATAAACCCATTTTGTGTATATCTTGCAATCATTATAGTCTGTGAAGGGATGAAAACATTTGGAGGAACATTTAAGAATCTTCTTACACAAACAACTAAGCCATTAGGGAAACTAGGAAAAATACCTGCCTAATATCCATTATACTCTTAGCATTTTTGTATTGATACCTTATAGATGATTAATGCTCTTTATGTTATATTGTTTATGCCTCATCAGTTACATTAATTATGCATAGTCTTTCTTTTGGGCATTAAATGAGTATGTTATGTTACATTATTGGCTTTTGGATTTTTTTAGAAATAGCTAAAAGGCTATTAAAATGGAGAAGAACTTGTTTAAAATATGATAACCAAATATGACTAAAATAACAATAATTCACATAGAGAATGGTATATCAGCCAAATAAAATAACTATGAAAGAAGGATAAAAAATCAAAAGAATATTGGTTCAATTATTCAATTGCTTTTAATGGTAGAGACTAACCACAAAGTATAGTTGTTATCAACTAGGATTGCACCCGTGATGCAAAGATGGAAATTTTAGCAATCCTGTGTAACATGGGAATACCTTCAGGTTGTGGGTATCTTATGACGAAGCTAAACCTCCATATTATGGGTTGGTTCCCCTCTGATTTTCTAATAAATTAATTACTTTGTAGGAAAAGGGTTGGAAGGTTTTCTAATGGATGTACTAAAATTGGATTTAAATGGGTGGTGATGTACCTAAATGATAGAAGCATGCAGCCCTGAATCACAACTACCATCAAAATATCTATCCACACAAATCAATTTGGCAATATGACCACAAAAATAATTCAAAAGGAAGGCTTGAATAAAGTGTCTCTTGGAGGAAAACTAGGTTTTCACAACATGGAAGAAATGATTATTCGAAGGCACAACCTAAGACCTATGATTCTTTACTACTTTGAATGCATGCAAGTATGAATGAGAAAGATTTAAAGGTTCTAATGCTAAAACACAATAAAATTTCATCCAATCATTCATAAAAAAGAACAATCGAGAAGGTAAATACTCAATCTTACTAAAAATGAAGGAATATCTGTATAGATGATAAAAAGATAACCTATAACCTGATGTACTATATAAATATGTAAAAAATGAGTTACAAACACTCCTCTTTGCAATGCACAAGAGAGCAAAAAGGCAAGAACTTAAAAAAAACATAAGTTTTTTCTCCTATATACAAAAGATTACTCCAATGAGTTAGATTGGGTTAATTGAAGTTAACTCAACTAAAAAATATCTCCATGAATCTCTCTCATGAGCAAAGATGAAAATACCCAAAAAGAGGGGTCAAAACTGATGTAATTTGAGCAAAAATAGGCTCAAACTCACTGTCACAATCAGTTTGACCAAAGTTGACTTTGAAACCACATGAGATAACTAAAAATTAGGACCAAACTCTCCATTTCAACTCCTCTCCTCTGATTTAGCATGATTTGACATGAAGTTATCAATTTGAACAAATAAAAAGTAATCACTGATGAATTACTTTACTGTGTGTCATGGATTTTCTCAATCTTTTGCATTTTTATGACAAATAATAAGGTAATTTATAAACTATTACTTTATTATTTGTTTACATTATTAATTTCATTTCATCTCATGAAGACTCAAGGGGAATTACATATTTACAATTTCACCATTTCACCCTTGGTCAATAAAAAACAAACACACAAACACCTTATGACTCCCTTTGTCCTTCATGTTTTCCTCATGCATCTATATGATACTACAGTCTCAACACTTGCTCAAATTTGACTAAGGCATGTAAATAAGGTCATAATCTCACCTTGCCATTAAAAGCCATATTTTCAGATAATGACACATATGATAAAACAAACACAACCTTATATCTCCCATGCCATCAGATGTATTCCTATCTCAAATCTTAATAAACCTTTCAAAACACATCATAAAGCACCTCCCTTGGCAACCTTCAAATTGTGGGCCCCTCAACAAATGACTAGGTCTTTTGACTAAAAAGTCTTAGACCATGGGCTACATTTATTTAACATAATGATTTTCTTAAAAAACTATGTCAAAAAGCCCATCAAACCTCCCACGGGCTAGGGTTTCCATGTGAACAAAATACTTGAAACCCTAAAAGTCTTTCATTTCATTCCTTCATTTCCCCTATTCACTAGAGAGCATTACCCTAAGGTTTTGGAGAGCTGCTATTTTTGGAGGGTTTCTGTGAGATCTGGGACCATGTAGAGACTGAACTTGGACTCCACTACTGGTAAATTACCTCTGATGACTCCATCTGAAAGTAATTTGTCTCCTTTACTAAGTTATTTTGATATAAAAGACATAAACATGTTTTCATTTCACTGCTTTTGAAAAATATTTTTCTTTATAATATGAGTTTCCTCTTGAATAAAATAGCATAATAAAAGCCTTTATTCCTGTAGCAGTGTTTGGGCTTGTCTTCAAAGTATTTGTGGCTCATCTTTGAATGATCTACAGGTGCGCATCAAGTATTTTATTGACTAAATGCTCTTAGATCTATTTTTGATGTTCAATCATATTTGCATACGAGATTATTTCCTTTTTCTTTGGAAGGGACTGTTCTACATCTTGCTTCAGTCGTCTGAGAAGAAATGACTGAAGGATCAAGTGAAGCTTTGAAATTACTTGAACTCTTCTTTTCTCCTCTTCTTCCTCCTCTATTAAATTATAAGAATCATTCTCTTGGGCATCTTCTTTGCAATTTTCTAGCATGACCTGAACTACATCTTTTGTCTTTTCCTTTGTTATACTAGACATCACCATCTTCTTCTTTCAGCCTCTACCACCATTCCGTACTTTGTGATCTTTTGCATCACTATTCTCATTAGAAGTAGTCCCTTTTCTCTTGCGACCCCTACCAACACCTCTTACCTCAGGCTCAAGATCTTTTGCATCACCATTCTCGCTTGAACCAAATTTAGCATCTTCCATTTGCTCAAGAAAAAACTCTGAATAAAGCTAAGTCTGGTTAAGAAGCGCCTCCAATCTACAAAAGCCCAAATCACCAATTTGTTGAGTTCCATTTTTCATTTGTTTTTCATTTTCCTCCTCTTGTTTTTCTCATTCTTCCTTTAAGCATTTCTCATCTATGGAAAGGTCTTCTAGAACCCACAATACTTCCCCATCACATGGGGAATCATTATCCTCCACATCAAACCACAGATCACTTATAGATCTTCCCTCATCTTCCAATACAGATATTGGTGAATCTGCATCTCCTTCAACCTTGGCAGCCACAACATTAACCATTTCCAAAGCCTTTTAGACCTTTAGCAAATTCATACTGCCCCTATTCAAATTAGATATCTTTCTTTCATTCTCTGTCAAACTCTTACATTTGCTTACAAGTCCTTTAGGGTGAGGGCCTCTTTGACCAATGCAGGATCTCTAATGTTTGAAACCATATAGGCCTTTTATAATGGTTGACCGTACTATTCACTTGTTTGGAAAGCTCCAAAACTTTAACAAACTTATTCAAAATGCATGATAGAGTTCCAAGTGCAAGTGCAAACTTGTTGACTTGATGTATCTTGGATGAACTTTGTTGGATTTTGAGAAAAACAACGGAGACCCCTACTATCTTTGCTAGCTTTGCATTTGAAAACTAGCATCTCAAACTTGATAATGCTCATTTCATCTCATCTACATGAAGGTTAAGGGTCCTTGAAGAAAGATCTCCTTTGGCTGGTAGATTACCATGTAAGATGATGCTATGGCTATCAGAAACATGAATCCAATGTAACCTCCTCTTCTCTTTTGATCTGATCTTGGCACATGACTTTTTTCACATCTCTTATGCTTCCTACTTGCATTATCAAAAGCTTCAAGAATGACTGCAATACTTGAAACTAATCACTACTCCATTGTTCCTTTTATGTCAGTTGTCTTGGACAATGTAACTATTTTGTTGTTCCTAGAACAACATCAAAGAAGTTTGTTTTAACTATTTTTGTTGCTCCTTCATGTTTGTTGTTATCATATATTACTGGGATAGTCATAAAATGATTGAATTTTTGTCCTTTATGGCTATCATACTTCTAATACGGTCATTCCCTTATGACTGTCCTGGTTTCTTTTATTGCATTCAATAGTAATTTAAACCTCATTCACAACAAAAGTGATAAATATTTGTCTTATTCCTCTTGCATGACTTTTGTTCCTTACATTCTTTTTTTGGCTATCATGTGACTGTCCTATCTTATATGGCTATCCTAGTATAGTTGTGACTGCACTTTGCACTCATAATTTGATCTTTAAATAAAATATGCTTTATTTGAAAAGCTTAATCATGTCTTTTTCTTATCCATGTCCCTCTTAAGAATTAGGGGGCAGCATGCTGGGCTCAAACCTTGTGGGAGCCCATTTTTTCACCACATGCCGAAATATCATGCACAATGATGAATGTACCTGTACTTGCACATTGCATAAACAAGTTAGATAAAACATACCTTCAATTATATGACATGATGTTTCTTATGTGGATTTATCTTCTGATCTGGTACTTGCATCTTCTATTCAGCTATCTCTTCTACTTTTTCTTTTTGTATTAGTTGATAAGATGAGCATTTGGGTTTGATGCTTCATAAAGGTAAACAATAAATATGTTGCTTTTGTATATGAAAAGATTTGAACCCCGAGCTCTAACAACTCTCTCATGTAGGTATCTCTGGAGCTCACTAGATGGAGGGAGTTGAAGACGGACCTGGTCAACCTTGGGATTCATCATTCACAGGCAATGACGGGTCCCTATTCTCTTCATATGCTCTTTTCTCTTTTCAGATATATAGTTTAGTTTTATGTTGCATCTTTTAGTCATTCCCACAACTTGTGTGGGACACCTTAAACACTTCTTTTGAATACAATCAGTTATTTTCATATTATGTAAATGACTTATATGTTTCTTTCCTTTTGTGACTCAATTACATAATATGAACTAAAGTATTTAAAGTACATGTGTTTATATCATAAAGAAATAACAGTTATAAATACCTCTCTTCTACAATTGCATTGTCTTGTACTGATAAACAACAACATACTTGATCAAATATGATATCTTTTGAATGTTTTCTTTCTCAATGAGGATATTTAATTTATTTATTTGGGTTGTGTAACAGCTTAACTTGAACTATTACATGATCCCAATAAATAAATTTTGTAACTTGCTCACTAAGACAACCAATGTTGACTGGATATCTCATGTTATCCAGACTTTTTCTTACCCCCTTCTAACACTACTGCTAGGGCATATACTTGGGGTTGTTGGTAATCAAGTAAAAATATAGTTAATTGCACAATGAGATCAGTAAATCAAATAAATAATGCATAAATAGGCTGCACTCCAATCATCTATTGCTAAAAAATAAACCTCTTCAGCATTGTATTAGCAATAGAACACCTAAAAATATGATTTGTAACAGTGATTTATAAGTATTAAGATCCTAATCTAACCATAACCTACCTCTTATCTAACCAAATCTACAAAAAAAGAACAAAAGATAAGGGTTTATAGAGTAAATAAAATGAAAATAAAGAGGGTCATCTTTCTATCTAATTTGCAATCCATTATCTTGGACTATTTAATGAAATTTAATCAACCTACAATTCTATAACTAGTATTTCACACAATCATAAACATCATAGATGCAATATGCTAAGGAATATTGTGAAAATTGTAAAGCAATTGCATAAAACTACCATATTACATGTGGAAGTATTACACAATCTTTGACAATTCAACCACGAAAGATATAGCATTCAACACTTTATTGAGTTTCAGCAAACAATCCAAGTTTCAAAACAACAAATACAAATGAATCACCACCCAAAGTGTAGAACTAGCTTGTCATTGGCATGTGACAACTTCTAGCAAAAATCCACACTATAAATTGCCTTTTCTCCTTGTTCTTGTGCTCTCAAAATTACCCTCCTAGCTCCCTTTAAAACAAAATGATACTCCTCCTTTAATAGAGGTGATTTTTCATTTCACTCCATGACTAGGTCAACCTAATTTCAAATTGAGGACCCCCCTTATAGGGTAGTACCTAATGAAATTTACAAGTTACACTAAGATAAAGTAAGTCCTATTTGACCTCCCTATAAGTGAATTACATCTCAATATCAAAGTTATTTCATTCTTGTCTTCCTTATGTACCCATATCTCTCCATCCATCAAGCAAAAGTGACCTTGTGCAGTTGAAGAAGATTAAATCATCCAAGTACAGTATGCCTTTCTGATGCCTCAGCACACCTCCATAGTGTGCCCAGCACCCTAGACCTGCAAACAAGCAAAGACAGCATCAAATTCTTTATTAACAAATCAAATCAAGCAAAAAATCATCAAGATACATCATTCCAACCACTGAGCCTATCAATTCTAAATTTTGGGCAAATTTGTTGCCATTGGCAACTGCACAAATTTGGAGTTACTCTATTTGTTTTCATCATTTACCTTCTAGTTTATTTATGACAATATCACAATGGCATTCCATATTTCCCTACCATATTCTTCTCAAATCCCAAATCTTCTCATTATATATCATGGTTTTCACAATTATGATGCATATTCTTGGGGTTGTTATAGCTCCAGTTTCATTAGCATGCAAGATAAGATGCTATGATGGTTGTTGATTGTTGGACTACTCATTCGGATTGTTCAATTTCTTTTACTTTAACAATGAGTACAAAATGGAATCCATTGTCTGGTGTTTATCAACACTTCACATTAAAAGACATGAACTATACTTAACATAATACTGAAGGCCCATTTAAATTTTTTTTGAAGCCAATTAACAAGGGTCGCAAGAATATTGTGCCTCCTGATGAAAACCTGTCATTAATTGCGCACTTTGTATTGGAGTTTTGGAGATTCTTTTGTTATGTACACCTAATTACAATTATGAATGATAGTTAGCGAAAAATGAGTTTTTAATCTTCCACAACATAGTTTTACTTAAGGATGCATTCAATCATAAAAGACTTAAAAAGCTGCAAAAAAAAGAAAAAATACGTATAAAATCATGCACCCACAAGAATATTAAACCAAGAGTAACATGCAAAAATTAATATTAGATCTAAACTTTAATAGTTAAAGCTTTACATTTCTATATAATTTGGTGGACAATTTATTATTGTAATGGTGAAATTAGTATACACATGTCAATTCTCTATTAGTTGTGGGTTTATTTTGATGGAATATTTTAATTCATGATTATTTATTAACAAGTGGCACACTTTTGTGTTAGTTTTGGCTCACAACCTAATACATTTTATTTATCTATATTTTATTCATTTACATTTATTTAAAGTAGACTTTCATATATTAAACATTTACATATCATTTATTAGCCTCTTTGCACTCACATCCACACATTTATTCATTTCATTGAAACCAAAACCTTTCTATGGGACTAGGTCAATCCCTAGAGGCTCATGACTAATCCCAAAACAAAATTTCAAATCTCAAATTCCAATATTCTTACCCCTTTTCACTAATCATTGTGAGCCAACTTGACACATGTTTTCTAAGTTGTTATTATGTCTTGTTACTTAAAGACAATAATTTGTGAAATTAATACATATATAAAGGAAAAATATATGAAATACATATCTAAAGACAAGGAGAAAGTACTGGATTTCATTTCTAAGGGACAAAGAACCTTAATTTACACTAGAATCATCTAGGTCATCTACAATTCCATTCATGTTGACTTAAATAACTTTCTAAAAGATATAAAATCTCATTTGAATAAGGGATAGACCTAAGCAATTTTGACCTTGGTAGTCTAATAATCTCCACTAAGGTTTTTATAAACACCACCTTGATAGCACTAGATGTAGGGAAGAAAAATCCAAAGAGATCACTACTAAATCTTTATATCAAATCATTCTTATAGGCCATAGCTAATTCCCACACAATAAATGATCCTCACAACACTCAGGTTCAATCTTGAGGGTTTTAAGACTATACTGAACTCGAGACATTCATTAGACCATGAGCATTGATTTTATATACCTTGGTGATTAGACTTTATACACCATCAAAATTAAATCTTCATCATTGTTCCCAAAACTAAGTGTGCTTATCCTCCTATTTAATTATTGTCTGAATTGTTCTTTTATTGACTCCTTGTTGGTGACTAGACATGTGACTCTTCTTAACCTAGAGACCTGAGCTAACACATAAGACCATAGGTATGTCTTCAAAGGTGGAAGGTAGGACTCTTGATCATATTGCAATATGAAAGGACCAACTGATAAGGATGGATAACTCCTCCTTCTTGTGGTTCGACTAGATCAAGGGAGTGTTCCTTAAGGTGTATCTCTTTGAAGATTTAATCTAGCAGACAATAATAAAATTGACTTTGACCTATAAACCATATCCAATGCACTTCAGAATTCTATTTGATTGTCACTAAGAACCAATGTATTGGCTTATCTTTGACCAAGGATACAACACTTCTTATATGTAGATGCAACAACCATTTGGTGACTAGAATGTCTTCTTCTTAGAAAACTTTATGTATCTTGGTGATTGGAATTTAAACACCATCAAAATTAATTCTTCATCATTGTTCCCAAAACTAAGTGCATCTATCCTCCTATTTAATTATTGTATGCATTTTTCTTTTATTGACATCCTATTGGTGACTAGACATGTGACTCCACTTAACCTAGAGACCCGAGCTAACACATAAGGCCATGGGTATGTCATCAAAGGTGTAAGGTAGGACTCATGATAATATTGCAACATCAAAGAACCAATTGATAACTTCTTCTTCTTGAGGTTCTACTAGACCAGGGGAATGTTTCCTAAGGTGTATCTCTTTAAAGATTTAATCTAGCAATCAATGATAAAATTGACTTTGACCTATAAACCATATTCAATGCACTTAAGACATATATTTGATTGTCACTAAGAACCAATGTCTTGTCTTATCTTGGACCAAGGATCTACAACACCTCTTAAAGGTGGATGCACCAACCATTTGCAGACTAGAATGTATTCTTCTTAACCTCTTAAGATTTGCAGTATATTATCTTGATGGTAGAAACAATGTAGATTTCACTATGAATGACCTTCGTCAGGTTCACAGATACTTTGTGGTAACAAGATAGTGAAATAATGTAATGCAATGGATCAACTACTACTATTAATACTCTGAAAGGTTAATTTTTTATGTTTTCTATAAATGAGGTGGAATGACAACATGTTGAAACAAATTATAGATGGGCATCTTTATAATGTATAAGAAGCAAACTTAGGATTCCATAACCAAAGAAAATTACTTAGTAAACCATAAACTGAAACCTTATAAAAGATGGCAAAAAGGACTTTTCTTTGCAATCATACACATAACATAGGTTCGACATGTAGAGATTGAAAATGGAAGATATTGCAGGGAAATAACATGAACATATCATAATTATCCATCACATAACATAACATATTTTAAAAATTATTTAAAGTTCAGTGAAAAATTTATTGAATGAAATATTTAGGTAAATATAGAACAAGATTTGAATATTTAAAATTCAAAAATTACAAATTATAAATGTATGGAAACTTAAAATTTGAAGAAAATTATGGAATTCACCACATATATGTTTATACTAGTGAAACCTTATAAGCTGGTGTGAATTATATAAGAAAAATGTAGCAAGTTTTACTCTAGAAAATGATAAATTGAGATATATAATATTTTATTCTATCAGTGGCATTTAGGAAATAAAAAGAACCTTGATGAAAATAGACTTTCCTCTATTGCATTATTTTTCTTTTAGAGAAAAGGTGTAGGGACACCCATACTATATTAAAACATATGAGTTTAAATACATATATATATATATATATATATATATATATATATATATATATATATATATATGCACATATATATACATATATATATGCACATATATATACATATATATATGCACATATATATGCACATATATATACATATAATAATTAGGTAGGAACCAAAAAATAAAAAAAGATATATTACTAGGGAGCAAACAGATCGACATGGAAGCCTCGGTTGCATTATTATTGTACCCTTATACATATATATATACCCTAATTAAAAAGTCACATTGGCACCAGTTCGATCATGGTTTTAGTGATAAGATTCTTTGTCTCAATGCCATAGACACTAAATCCATCTCTTTCTTTGTAGAGAAGTTGGAGACCTTTTGACAAAGCATATGCATGATCTTTGCTAACTGTTGGAACATTATCAGGTTTTAAATATTCCCAATTTAATTCTTTGAGTCTTTCATCAATTAAAGAATGGAGATATTTCAATGCATCTTCCTTCGTGGATCCAGGATGGTCTTTCATATAACATGTTATACACGATACTACTTCTCCTCGACTTGCCTCAGCCTTCAAAAACAACATTATTATTTTTGTAAGGTTTCAACATAGTTACCCTTAAATATGATCAATTTCAATCATACGAATGAAGGAACACAAGGTTGTGAAAGTTAAATTGTCCAAATTTGTAGCATACCTTGAAAGTCTTTGTGTCAGTCTTAATCTAAGAGTCAAGCATAAAAGCTCATTGAACCTTGATGGCTAGTCAATTTCTTTTAGAATTTCATTAAAAAGAGGCACATCTAATGACAGTACAGGTTGCAAGGTCACAACGCGAGCCCCAGAACTTACTTTTCCATTCTCTAAATATTCCTCCAAAGATGGTGTATAACCCATAGCAAGCCACTCTGCTTCTTGGAAGTAAGCATCTATGTAAACTTCCCACTTTAAATTCAAAAAGAATTCCATGTTAATATTAATACTTTAATGTAACAAAATTAAAAATATAAAGAAACCAAGCACCCCAAAATGAATATTAAAACAAATATACATAAAACTTTTAAAATGTTAAAGTTCAAATTCCTTCATTATGCTAAGAAAAACTAAGCTATTAATTTCATTAAGGAGAACCATATTAATTATAAATAGTAGAATATGTAATATATAGTCAAGGTAAATTTGGATATGTTGTTCAACTTGTCAATGTTTCATTCTTATTAGTACTACAAGTAAAATCAATATATTATTAAAGTGTATCTTACAAACTATAACAAGATAGAATATGTGGAGTAATTGTTCCACCTTGCACACTAGGTTTCCTATGGATGTAAGAGAAACAATAACTAAAAATATAGAAAAATGCTTGTTAACTGAATGTTAATTAAAACTCTTAAAATAAATGTGTACACATTGTTTTATTAAGAATTTAATAGTGAATTTGAAAGATTTTTGGACAAAGTGCATAGAGATTATGTTCAAAAAAATGTCAAGAATATATTTTTTGGTTTGGTGGTAATTTTGATGGTGGAATTTTAATGTTACATCTAGGAATTATATCTTGATCCTTCTTTAGAAAGTCCTTATTCTTTTTTCCTCAATCTTTTGTAAGTTTCACAAGTGATATGGATATAATTCTTCATATTCACTTGGGCTTGTAGAATAAATATCTTGTTAATCCATATTTGAGCCTAGAATTACTAATCTTCTATGGTTTCTAGTCTACCAAAAGATTTTTCTTGGCGAAAAAATATATACAAATTGGTTTGTGTCATCATAATTACCTAGCTTGCCAAATATAGGAATCTCTCTAACACCTCTTTTCGAAAATACTTAGAAGTGCAGCTGCAATCTTTTTTCTACCTCTTATTTAGGATTGCTTACACAGTGGATTTCTCTATTTGGAGATACAACACCATGGCATACTTACATTGCTTTAGAATTATAATTTCTTCAAAGCTTCTATTTTGTTTTAGCTCTTGAAGGATAGAAATTATGTTAGTTTTAATGTAAAAGCACTAAATCTTGTTTTCTCAACAAGAAAGTTCATGTGCATATCTCTATTTATTTTTAGATGTAGTCACAAATAAAGAAGTTGGTTCTAAAATTGTTGCTTCTCACAAGACCTACTCAATCAATTGGGAACTAATCTTTGATACTCATAGAATATCACCAGTCTAATATAGGGAAATATATAGCTAATACTTTACAAAATAAAATGGAAATTTTTGATAATGTTAAATAATAAATAGAAAGGTAAGTTTGGTCACAATAAGATGAAAATAGGCCCTCTTACTCCATATATAACATAATATAAAATGAGATGTTACCAACTTGTTATAATTAAAGAATAATTAATAAGTACAATATAGGTTCTCATAATCAATAATAATTAGTAAGTCAAGAAAGGGTAAGAAAAGTATGGTCTTTAAACATACAAGGAAAATATATCAATGGATCAATGGGAATGAGAAAACTAGGTTTTATATATAGGTTATATTGCAACCTATTTTCACTTTTTGAAGAGATTCATATTTTTTAATGAATTATAAATTAGATGTAAATAGTAATGAGGTTGGGTTTAAGATTAAAAAATCTAGTTCAATGAATACCTTAATTGAATAAAATCAATCATCTATCCACTCTATACAAATTGAACATAGATTATATTTATTAAAAATTAATATTTATAAAATCGTACAGCTTTACATGCGTAGTCAAGTGTGTCTCTGCCTTGAGTTTTTTCAGCCTCTCGAGCCATATCCCTCACACCCTCATCAAAGGCCTTGAATGCTACTTTCATAAATTCTGGTAGTCCTTTCATGGCTTCCAAATCCCACCTTTCATATAGCACAAGATAATCTATTACTATACTATCTATCTATATATAAGAATGTTCATTGTCCCTTAGTGCATATAGAAATGTGTTTGAGAAAGTACATAAGAAATATGGAAAATTAAACCCATTTATGTCTACCCACTATAAACCATGACACATTATAGTCAATGTGCTAGCTATTTATATGGACACTAAGGTCCCCACATAAATAACTAGACTTTCTATCATGGCTGTGGTTTAAGCTATTCCTTTGTGTCACCCCAATTTACCAATATAAGTAAAAAAAAATACCTCTTAATGGCTTGTGTGAAGCCTTGAGCTCATCCAAAGTTCCATAAGTGTCATAAATATCATCCAAACAAGTGACAAATGTAGCCATCTTTGCAAACCCAATTCTAAAAGTAGAATATTTTGGCTCAATACACCCTCCAACTGCCCAAAAGTAAAATTCCACATGGCAATGGCGAGCAAAGTCTAGTTTAGCTAGACCGGACTCTGTCCACCATCTAAAATGCACACAGATTTCTTAATAAACATGAGTAACTTTGAAATCTTCATGTATAGATTATATTGTAAATAATTTAATCTTCAAATAGAGAGAATATCTTCCATAACATGAATTTCTCACCTTGAGAGAATTTGAAGTTCTTGTTGTTGCACTGATTGGATCATATTGAAGTCTAACTTTGCCAATTCTAAAACGTTTGAGTTGAAAATACTGTAACAATTTCGACGTTACATTGTTAAATTATTTTAGAGATCTTCAAGTAGACTTAAAACATTCAAATTTATGTTCTATTAAGAGATCTATTTTTTTAAAAGTTTTTGCCTAAGGTTTTGAATTAGGAGGAGATGGGTATGTTACAAGGTATTGAAATTACTTGTTGATGGTCTTGGCATCTCCATATATGTCAACATAAGTCCTTGCTTCCAACCTGGGCACATTGGTGTGCCAACCATAGTCTAGATTGAATTCTATCTGTTACATCACATAAATTAGAATCCTGATTGATAAATGTATTCGGAGACTTAATAATAAAAAATATTAATGGGTATGGATACCTCCTTTGAAAGACTAGTATTGCTAATGTTTGGTAGAGCTTGTTTTAAATATGTAGTAGAAAAGGCTTTGGCATCATCCAAAGCTTGCTCCCGGGAAAATGCAATGGGTGAAGCCCGGAACAAATTTAGAATGCTTCTTATTTCCTCCTCCTTTGATTGACTATTTGACTGCAGCAATTGCCCATCTTTACCATTGAACTGTTGCAACACGCCTGCCATAATATCAAGTTAGAAGCAATCTCATGCTTTCACAATATAACCTAAAGTAAATCTAATATTAAGGTTTAGTACTTTTAGGGATAAGAAATCTCATTCTAAAAATAAATCCAGTTAAATATTTTTGACTCAATGATTGCAGAAATCACCTGGAGAGACGCTGTGGTGTTGAGATCTACACAAGGACTCTCTCTACCACATCCAATGTCATTCCAATATCTGCTATTCAAATAATTCTTAGACATCAGAACGGGACTAAGGATTACTATCTACAATAGACAAGTACAACTACAACTATTTACTTGAAGACCCAGGTTCCAACCTAACAAGTTGATGCTGGAACATAATATCAATCTTGAATCTTAAAGAAACAAGCAAACCTGTAAACGTAGTCAAGAGCTGCTTTTATTTCATCTTGAAAATGGCGCTCAATTCCAAGGCGTTCTTGATCTCCTTAATGAGCTTTTCAGCACATTCACCGTAAGAGGGAGCCTGCAAGCCATCACAGATCAAAAAATAGGACAAAACAAATCAAGACTTGGACCAAACAACAATAACTTTTAACACTGTCTATTTAGAAAGTGAGCAGCCCTTAAACATCATCAGATTTTGAGAGAGATTGTAGGAATACATCATAAGTTGGGATGACGATTGCCAAGTTGGGATGATGTTATGCCTTCATCAGTGGTAATCAACGCCATATTGACAGGAATTTGAGCAACTCTGCGGCGTGCAGTTGTTTTGCTGAAGTGGTAGCTTCTGTCCAACCATAGTTGAAACCAAAGGTGTAACGCAACACAGAGATATTTTGGCTCTAATATTATTCTTCTGGGCAAAGAGGATTTTTTTCTTTGTTATGGTGAAGCTTGTCTTCCACTCCAATTTATAGAACTTCCATCAGATTTTCAAAGGCTGATAGGAAGCTTGTTTGACCCTTATTTTTCTTCGTATACAGATATTTATTTTTTTGATAGAGATAAAAAGTCTGATGGCACATTGCTTGAAAATGCGAAAGTGTCTGGGCGATGGCGTTCGTGTGCTCTGCAAGCCAAGCTAGGGCGACTGTGCCCTAGCTCGTTCTCTGTGTGTTGCTTGTTTCTGCGTTGTGGGGGGGTTTTTTTGAAGCTTTCGGGGTGGTGGTGGTGGGTTCTTTTTCTTTTCTGGAGGCCTTCTTGCTGCCGTTTGGGTGGCTTGTGGGTGGAAGGGTTTTGATCCTTCCCTTGGGGTCTTGTCTTTTTCCATTTCTTGCAATCGTGTCCTGGGGGTTTGCATGCCTGCTGGGGATCTTGTTTTTTTCTATGTAGGGTGGGGAAACATCTGGGGCTAGCCCCAAATTGGATTTCCGATCAGCAGTTGGTTCAAAGCCTTCGGCGCATGGAGTGAATGTTTTTGATAATACACTGTTTTCTTCAGAGATGGAGATGAATGATCTAGGATCGGTTAGTGGTTCCCGAATAACTAAGATTAATGGATGTTTGGAAAGATGCAAAGAGCGACCGAAGTTGATTATCCCGATGGAAATGCTTGCAGATGATATTGAATACTATTCAAGGCACTCTTTTTATTGCAAGTTCATGGGTTTGAAAGTCTCGCTGCAATTTTTGGAATCCTGGGCTCAGCGGACTTGGATACCGGAGGGGGAGATGGAGATTAGGCTCCTTGCGAACAACTTTTTTATGGTCTCTTTTGATTGCATGGCAGATCGGAATAAGGTCTTCGAGGGTGGCCCCTATTTTTATAACCAAGTGGGTTTGTTTATCAAGCCATGGCATGCTGGCTTCAACCCGACTGAGGCCTTACCAAGTTGGATCCCAGTTTGGGTTCGGTTGCCGTGGTTTCCAGTTGAGTGTTGGCAGGATGACGTTTTGCATTTGGTGGCTTCAATGCTCGGTAAACCTGTAGGGTCTTCACAATAGACGCAGTATAAAAAGGTAATGACTTTTGCTTGTATCTGTGTAGAAATTGATTTAGGCAAGCCACTGCCAGATTCTATTAAAGTGAGTGTTGGATCATATACTTGGGTGCAACAGTTAGATTACGAAACCCTACCTTTTCGGTGTCGTCTTTGTCATGAATATGGTCACTTGCAGCGTAGGTGCCCTAGGGCTAAGCCTGTGGTGCCCCAACCTTCTCAGCCTTCTTGTAATCCACCTAGGGCTGATACTGGTAAGGAGCCTATTCCGGGTGATGGTAATGGAGATGATGGCTATGTCCCTGTCAAGGCTCGCAATAGGAATCGGGGCCAGAAGCGGACCTTGAGGGAGAGGTAGGTTAATGAAACTTTTAATAGGTTTGAGGTGCTGGATGATCTCAGCCAGGGGGAAGTGAATCTGGGGTTGCTGAACTTGGATCAGGGAACTTTGGGTACAGAACAGGATGGGCCACCATTGGAGGCCATGCAGGTTGTACAAGAGACTGGGGTTGGGCAGATGGATACGGATCAACAATTGATTGTCTAGACTGAACAAGAATCTTCTATTGGAGCTTCGAAGAGTGGTGGAGGTGGTTCCCCATTGCCCCTGGAAGGAGGCAAGAATGTGGGGAAGAGCTCTTTGGCCTCCTCTCATTTGGGTATTCAGCAAATTGAACTGAAGAAAGGGGTTGGTGATAGGACTTCCAAGCTGGGAAGGAAGAAGGATATGGAGAAGATTAAATTAACTGGGGAAACTTTGGTGGTCAGGGTCAGTCAAGACTCTAGATTCACATTTTTCATGCCCCCAGAAATGATTGTTCTCTCATGGAATGTAAGGGGCTTGAACAGTGGCCCTCGACAAAAAGATGTTCGTGATTTGGTTAGGAATCATTCTCCGAATGTTCTTTTTCTTCAGGAGACTAAATTATCTGTAGATAATATGTTGGCCATGGCTCCTAAGTTGTGGAAATATGGTGAATGCCAGTGTATGGGGGCTCTTGGTGCTTCTAGAGGGGTGGCTTGCTTTTGGAACCCTCGGAAGATTTTCCCTCTCTGGTGGATGTCCTCTAGATCCTCTATATCCCTTGTCACCTCTTGGTATGAGACTGGTGAGTGTATTCTCCTCTCTAATGTGTATGCTCCTGTTGAGTTTCTGGGTAAACAACTTCTATGGTCCCATCTTCATTTTGTTCGTAGCTTAGCTCCTTACCATTCGTGGATTATGGCTGGTGATTTTAATGCTATTGTGGAGTTGTCTGAGAAAAGAGGTGGTATTCCTAGGTTGGAGCCTTCTGCTCTATTACTTAGAGATAGCATTTCTGAATTAAATCTTATTGATGTTCTACCAAGTAATGGTCGCTTCACTTGGAATAATAGGAGAATTGGTGAGAGTTGTGTTGCTGAGAGGCTGGATCGATTCTTGGTTTCCTGCTATTGGGTTGGAGAATTATGGTCCACTCGATCTGAAATTGTTGATTGGAGAGGTTCTGATCTTTGGCCTATTAAGCTTAGTGTTATCTCTGCTCGGGGGCCTCGATCTCCCTCATTCAAGTTCCAGATTATGTGGTTACGGGATCCTATTCTTCATGAACATGTGGCTAAGTGGTGGTGGATTGGTAGACCAACTTTTGGTACAGCAATGTACACATTCTCCAAACTTCTTCAGTTTGTCAAATATTAGCTTAAAAGGTGGAATCGGCGATGTTTTGGTAATATCTTTCATGCTAAGGTTGCTGCCCAGGAGGAGTTGAATAATATTACGCAATTGATTCGTGAGAATGGGGCCTCTAAGGATCTTCTAAGGGAGGAGGCTAAGACTTTGAAAGTGGTTGACGAATTTGAATTGCGGGAAGAAATCTATTGGAAGCAAAAGGCCCAGGTTGAATGGTTATAAGAAGGTGATAAAAACATTGCCTTCTTCTTCAATTCTGTGAAGGACAGGAGGCATGGTAATTCCATTCCTTTTCTGGTGAATGATAGGGGTGAACGTCTTGCCTCGTTTCAGGAAATCTTTGCTGAGGCATCTCAGTATTTTGCTACTTTATTTAGGGAGGATTCACGAGGGGGCTCTGTTGAGGAAGCATAGGTTCTTTCTTGTATTCCTCAGTTGGTCTCTAGGGAGGCGAATGAGTATCTGATGAAAGATATCTCTCTGGATGAGCTGGAGGGGATTGTGTTTCAGATGAAGAAGGATAAAGCTCCTGGTCCTGATGGTTTCCCGATTGAATTTTTTCAGGAATTCTGGGATATCATAAAGTTGGATCTTCTAGCGGTTATCCTTGAGTCCCAGAGGAATAAGTAGATGCTTCATGCTCTGAATTCCACCTTCCTTGCTCTCATACCTAAGTGTGAAGGGGCTGATAGGTTATCTCAGTTTCGGCCTATCTCTCTTTGCAATGTGGCTTACAAAATCATTTCTAAGTTATTGGCTGAGAGATTGAAGAAGTGGCTTAAAGTGCTGATTTCTGAGGAACATAGTGGATTTGTGGCAGGTCGACAGATTCTTGATGGGGTTGTCATTGCTACGGAGACCATCCACTCCATGGACAACTCCCACGAGAAGGCTATGTTCATTAAGCTGGATATGGCTAAGGCTTATGACAGGGTTAGATGGTCTTTTTTGCAGAAGATCCTTGTTTCTTTTGGTTTTGGTGAGGAGTGGATCCAATGGGTCATGAGCTGTGTCACGTCTGTTTCCTTCTCAGTTTTGATAAATGGAGATCATTCTGAAATTTCTGGTGCCTCAAGGGGCTTGCGCCAAGGGGATCCTCTTTCTCCGTATCTTTTTCTGCTTCTTGTGGAAGGCCTTGGACGTTTGTTGAAAAGAAGGGTGGATCTTGGCACCATTCAAGGTTGGCGATGGAGTGGAGACTTGCCTCTGCAATCTCATTTACAGTTTGTTGATGATACTGCCCTGATGGGGATGGCTACTGTTAGGGAAGCTACTAAATAGAGGCAGGTGTTGGACATATATCTTGTTGCTTCAGGACAATTGATTAATGAGGAGAAGTCATCCATATTCTTCTTCAATACACCGACCCCCATTCAGAGAAGAATTGCTAATATCTTGAGGTTTCAGATAGGGGTTCTCCCTTTGACGTATCTGGGTTTCCCAATTTCTGTTTGCCATCTTCCCAAGGGTTCTTGGCAGAATATTATTGATAAGCTCCATGCAAAAGTTAATCATTGGACCCACAGATGGTTGTCTTTTGCGGGGAGGGTTCAGCTTCTCAAGTCGGTGGTGCAGGCTCTTCCTACCTACAGATGTATGCTTCAGGTAGCTCCGATGGGTTTTCTAAGGGAGTTGGATTCTCTTGCAAGGCAGTTCTTATGGGCAGGAAGCTTGTCATCCTCCAAGTGGAGCCTAGTCATATGGGATGTTGTGTGCAGCCCAAAGCAATTTGGTGGTCTTGGTCTTTGACAGTCTATGTTATCCGGAGTGGCTATGGCTGCTAAGCTATTTTGGAGATGGTGTGTGGAACAGGATCAGCCGTGGGCTAGGATATTATCTCATAAGTATTTCCCGGGGATTCCATGGCAGGATCTCCCTTGTTACCCTCTTGAGGGGAAAGGCTCAGTGATTTGGAATACTCTTCAGAAGGGGGCAAAGCTCATCAAGGAAGGTTTATTTTGGATTTGTAGACGGGGAACTAAAGCACTCTTCTGGTCGGATTCTTGGGATGGATTCCCTCCAATTACTTCTCAGTTCCCCAACCTTCTTCCTTTGTGCCAAAGATTTCTCGAGGCTGGCTGGGCTAGGGTGAGTGACTTCAAGTCTGTTGCTTCTTTTGGTCAGTTGGATGTAGCTCATTGGAAGGATCCTGCAGTGTGGCCAGATTTGGGACTTTCAGAAGATAGTGCTAAGCTTCACAAGATTCTTCATAGTAGGAGTTGTAATTCTCTTCTAGAAAAGGATATTCTTGCTTGGACCCATAATCCTAAGGGGGTTTACTCTATTTCTTCTGGTTATTAGGTGTTATTGGCTCAGAAGCTAATTGAGGTAGAGGGTCATTGGTGGAAAAGGGTGTGGAATAAACTCTGGTGGCCTAAATGCAACTACTTTGTTTGGACTTTGGCTTGGAATAGGTGTTTGACCTGGGATAACATTCGTAAACAGGGATTTCAAGGACCTTCAATTTGTGTTTTGTGTGGGGAAGCAGAAGAGGATTCTTCGCATTTGTTCTTCCGGTGCCCCTTTGTTGTGCAGCTTTGGCATTGGTGGTGGGAGGTGTGGAAGCTTCCCTGTATTCATGCGTGCTCTTTGGTTGAATTCTGGGATAGTATGGGAAGACCTCCTTCTATGGCTTCCTTTTTGCAGGAAGTTTGGTTCGTTAGTCCTACCTTTCTGCTTTGGCAGATTTGGCTGGAGTGGAACCGCTAAATTTTTCGTGATCAGAAGTTGGTGGGACGGCAAGTTTGGTTGCGTATGCTAGGAATGGTGCCAGAGTCAGTTTCAGCTAAATGTGATGTGGTTTTCCCCTTGGAGAGAGGTGATGATGAGTTGGTGGCCAGACTGGGTCTTCAAGAAATTCATTCTTCTTTTGTTAGTTCCAAGAACTGTAGGCATGGGAAAAAGAGGGTTCAATGGGTTGGAAGGTGGTTACCTCCTCCCAATAGATTTTTAAAGATCAATACTGATGGTTCTTCTAGGGGCAATCCTGGGCCTGCTGGAATTGGTGGAGTCGGTAGGGACTCAGTTGGGTCGGTGATTTTTCTGTTCTCTATACATGAGGGGGTGAAGACTGTTAAATTCATGGAGGGTCTGGCAATTCTACATGCTATTAAGAGGGCCCTTGTTTTGGAATGGAGAAAAGTTATATGTGAAGTTGATTCACAAATTTTGATTAATCTCTTGAATGAGCGAAAGATATTTGATATTAATTGGCAGTTGGCTTTGGTGGTTCAGCGGATTCTTCAGGTTAGTTCTCGGATGGAGGAAGCATCCTTTGTTCACATCCCGAGGAAGTGGAATCGAGCTGCCGACTGCTTGGCCAAATGGGCCTCTGAGAATGATAGTGGTTGGAAGGTTGAGGATTGGGATCAAGTTAACCCTGAGCTGCATTTGGATTTAGACCAATTTTTGGAGGAGGATAGGAGGATACCTGGGGATATTTGATGTTGTTTTATGCTGTGGGGTTTTCGCCTTGTTTTCTAGGGCTGGGTCCCTTGGTTATTATTGTAATGCTCTTTTCTGATTTCTAATAAAGTTTTTACCCCTTTGTTTTTTTTTTTTTAAAAAAATGCGAAAGAGTTTGCTTCAAATTAATGCTTCGCCATTAATGGATGGGACGCAGCTTGAAATTTCAAGACAATATAGAGGTTGATGGCGACATTTGGACCTCATGGAAAATCACAAAAAGATATTTGTTTTGGAGTATTGTTCTAAATTCCTACACCAATACCCTCTTCTCCACTCTACTTCTAACGATGAAATTTGGATACTCTTGCCAATTCTTATCTACTCTATTTAAATATCATCGACTTTAATGGTCAAACAATCAACAGCTAATTTACACTTCATCTATACCAAAGAGTGGTATTTATTTGTCCTATTTTCATTGGTCAAAATTGACATTTGACTGTTGAAGTGGACGATGTTTAAGAATAACCATTCTCATCTAGTTTGGGGCCCATTATGATAGAATGTCTTCATAGGATTGACAAGTGGTTATTTTAGTTCTATTTACACTTATCTTTATAAATTCATTTTATATAAAGACACATTATTCTTAGTCTTGCATGAGGGTTTATTTTCTTCCCATAAAATGTTTTTCCTGGTTTTGTTTTCTTTACATACATAAAAAAATGTGCATTGAAAATACTAACACCTATTTATTAAGTCAATGTACCATACACATTTAAATGTAGTGTCTATATTAGAAAAAAAACATTTAATATATGACAATGACTGCCACGAGTTCTCTTCATGAACACTGAAGAAATATAGAGATTTAGAGTGGATGTCTTATCATTTGGTTTGTATCCATTGAGTAAATGTTCACAAAAAGTGTTTTTTTTTCATTTAATAATAAATACACTTCACAAACATCAAGTTTTTATGGAAGTCCATCTCTTGCTCTAAAGATCTCATTTTGGCATAGGTGGGGAGGATGTTGGCAAAGGTTGTATAATTAGTGTTCCATGAGATTACATTTCTTTGAGACAACTTGTTAAATAGTTCACATGCCTTGTGTGTGCTTCCACATTTTGCATACATGTCTATTAGGACACTTGCAACTATAACATTTGACAAAAAAAATTTCAATTATGTTTTGATGGATGTTGATACCTTGTTCTAAAGCTCCTATTTTGGCACAAGTTGGGAGGAACCTGTCAAATGTTATGGAGTTAGGCCTTATGCATGTCAATTGCATTTGCTTAAAAGTTTCCAAGGCCTTTTCACTAAACTCATTTTCACATATCCTACAATCATGCCAGTCCATGAGACCACATCTTTGTGATGCATTTTATCAAACAATTCACATGCCTTGTGTATGTTTCCACATTTTGCATACATGTCTAGTAGGGCACTTGCAACAACATGGGATAAAATATTACTTTTGATTATGCTTTTATGAAAGTCCATCCCTTGTTTTAAAGCTCCCATTTCAACATAGGTGGGAGGATGTTGCCAAATGTTGTGGAATTTGGCTTAATGCCTTCCAATTGCATTTTCTTAAAAGTTTCCAATGCATTTACGATAAACCCATTTTGTGAAAGGAAGCAAGGTATGTAGAAACAACTTCCTACACTAATCTAATGAGGAAAGTTAAGCAAATTTTAATCTTTACTAGTTACAGGTTATTAGATGCACATTAACAAAAAGGTAATAACACATCAAAAACAAGTACAATCCTCACAACACAAGATATACGTAAGGAAAACCTTTTCAGGTAAAAAACCCCACACTCCAAAACCTGCACAATATATTATCAAATCAAAAGATGATTACAACACACTTGCAATGCAACCTCTTTCAGGAGTACACAATGTCGATTCTCATTCACATCCCATGACCTTTCACATTCTCTAGCTGCTTATTTATCAAGCTTCCTTAGCAGTTATCCAATGTTGGTTTTTTCCATGTGAGCCAATAACAAACTAATTGTAGACACCTTTATTAAATATAAGGTGTTTTTTGCTTCAGGGGCATTGCCCCCAACAACCCCCACTGGGGACATTGGCCCCAGACCCCTATCATGGGCTTTGGCCCTGGGTCCCCCTAGGGGGATAAGCCCCCTGGGCCTCACAGGAGGGGCTTCGCCTCCCCTACACTCTCCCATTAATTATTTTGGGGGAAAACTGTAGCTGACAAAGTCACCAAAATTTACCTTGCTACATGTACCCACAACCCTACATCATGATCAGTCACAACATACTAACAACTTGTCACACCTATAATTTCAACTCTTACATGTCATAGAATATGTCATAACTCATGACACATAATCACAAGGTACTGACACATAGCAAAACTATGCCAAGTCAACATGGGATGCCTACCTCATATGAAAACAAAATTTACATAGAAAATTACAATAGTAGGCAAGAATAAATAAATACAAAATTAGGAACTTGCAAAGGTTGAGACACCTTAATTCCCAACATTCTTCCAATTGTTGAACACCTTTCAAGAGCCAATAGAATGACAAGATTTAATTGCTAGGGGCTAAGAGGCCCATAGACTCTGAACACCATTTGAACTTCTCCATGGTCACAGGTTTTGTCAAGGCATCTGCAACATTCGTCAAAGTGTCAACTTTCTCTAAATTCACCTTCCCATCCTCTACCATGTCACAAACAAAATGGTACTAGACATCAATATTCTTTATCCTCACATGGAAAGTAGGATTCTTCACCAAACATATGGCACTCTGACTATCACAACAAATAGTAAGCTTCCCTGCAACAAACCTAACATTAGAACACAATCTTTTAAACCAAATGGCTTCTTTACAAGCATGAGTTGCAGCCATTTACTCTACTTCAGTAGTGGACAAAGCGACCACAGGTTTTCACTTACTCATCCAACTAATAGCACCACCAAACATAATAAATACATAAAAGCACTAGTGAATCTCTTACTACCAATGTCACCTATCCAATTTGAATCAACAAATCCTCAAATACAAAGTGAATGCCAATCCCTTATAAGATAACCATGATAACATAAGGAATACTTGGAAGCACCCCGCAAGTATCTAAACACTCTCTTCACTACATCCCAATGTACGCCAACCAGGATTAGCAATAAATTGACTAAAGACTCCCACTACTTGGGCAATGTCTAGTCTTGTACAGACCATATAATACATCAAGATATACCAGCTGCACTAGCACAAGGAACTCTGCTCACATCCTCCATATCAGAAGGGGACTTCAGACAATCTATAACAAATAACTTTATCCACATCATAACATGAACATTCAACGATCTACAAGCTTCCATGTTGAATCTTTCCAACACGGTGTTCACATACTTGCTCTGGCCTAACCATAGTTTTCTGTTAGCTCTATCTATTCTAATTTCCATTCCTAAGATGTATCTGGTTGCCCCTAGATCTTTCATCTCAAACTATGTTGACAATTGGGACTTAAAATCAGAAATCAAATTCTTACCATTCCCAATGAACAACATATCATCAACATATAATGTAATAATGAGAATGCAATCATTATCCATCTTAAAGTGAACACAATGATATGATTTTGATCTTAAAAATCCCAAACTCAACACAAAGCCATCAAATTTTTGGTACCACATCCTAGGAGATTGCTTCAAACCATACAAAGACTTTTTCAACTTGCAAACTAGATTTTCTTTACCTTTTACCATGTAGTGCTCTGGGTGTGACCTATAGATTTCTTCCTCCAAATCACCATGAAGGAAAGTTGTCTTCACATCCATTTGTTCAACTTCTAAATCATATGATACAACTGATAAAAAGAATTTGATAGATGTCAGCTTTGTAACAGGAGATAAAACCTCACCATTATCTATTCCCTCAACCTGGGAATAACCCTTTGTGACCAACCTTGCCTTAAACTTCTCAACACTACCATTTGAACCAAATTTCTTCTTGAACACCCATTTGCATCCAATAGGTTTACATCCATCAGGCAAGGGTGCTAGATTTCCCAAGTATTGTTTTTCTCCATGGAAGTCATCTCTTCTTCCATGGCCTCTTTCCAGGAATATGCATCACTCATACCCATAGCCTCGCTTACAGTCCTAGGCTCATCAATTTTAGAAATCAAAGCAAAAATACATATGGAATCATGCAATGAATAACCAAAGCTATCAAGTTGTTACCTTATCTGTGTGGACCTCCTCAAATATTGAGGTTGAGGTTCTTCATCTTCTTCTGAAATTTCAAAGCTACTAGAGCTCTCCTCTTCATCAGGTCTAACAGATGTCTTCGGTTCAACTTTCTTAAGGGTGGAAGGAAGCTAAACCATGTCCATACTCTTTCTCTTCTTATTTCTCTAGCTGTAGAACAATAGAAGAAGGATTGAGATCTATGAAGATCACACTTCTGCTATACAGACTCTCTTGGCCACTAGATCCCAAAGCTTGTACCCTTTCACATCGATACCATAATCGATGAAGATACACTTCACAACCTTGTTATCCAACTTAAACCTCTTCTCCTTAGGCACATGTGCATATGCCTCACAACCAAATACTCAAATGTGTCTCAATGAAGGATTTTTATCAGAACACACCTCCATAAGTGTCTTATCAACAAGTGTCGATGTAGGAGATCTATTAACTAGGTAAAAAGCGATAGCAACAACTTCAGCCTAGAACTTTTGTTCAAGGCCAACTCCACTTAGCATACTCCTTGCCCTCTCCATCAACGTTCTATTCATCCTCTCTGCAACTCCATTCTGTTGAGGGGTATATAGAGTTGTCTTGTTCCTCTCAATCCCATGTTCTTTATAGAACTTGTTAAAATCTACTAAACAAAAATCACCATCGTTATTAGTCCTCAAACACTTAATCTTTCTATCCTTCTGATTCTCTATAAGAGCTTTAAACTCTTTGAATCTACTAAAGACTTCATATTTTCTTCTAAGGAAATGCACCCATGTCCTTCTACTATAATCATCAATGAATGAAACAAAGTAAACAGATTTTGAAATTGAGGGAACATTAACTGGACCAAACACATCAGAATGAATCAAATCCAACACCTAAGAAGATTTGTGAGAACTGGAATAAAATGGAACACGATTTTGTTTGTACCATAGATGTAATGTTCACAAAATTCAAACTCAAGATTACAATCATTCATACCCTCAACAAGGTTTTTATTTTTGAAGGTCCTCAAACCATTTTCACCAATGTGACCAAGCCTTTGGTCCATAACATTGTCTTCTTAGCTAGAATTTTCATCTCCATAGAATGAGCACCCTTAGGTACCCAGAAAGCACAACCATTGGAAGTAGATGCAATAGTCCTCTTCGCCGTTGGTTCCAATGTTGAGGATGAAGACTCTAAAGTTTTCTTCTTTGAAACAAAGGCATTATTGCACTGAACCATGCATGCATGAAGCTGAAATAGAGTGCCAATCCAAGCATCCTTAGCTAGCACCATAGCTCCTCTAGTCATCTTGCATCCTCCATTCAAGAAAACAACTTGGACACCCACATCATTCAAATTACTTACAAATAATAGGTTCCGTACCAAACTAGGGATATGCAAAACACCATTGTTCCCCTTCACTCATCCATCAGGGAATCAAATCAAGACTCTTCCATGACCAACAATCTGTTAGAAATGAAGGTGCAAACTACACAATGGAAATATGATCCATACTTTATTATCCTCTAAACAATGTAGAATCAATGAAGATTGTGACAAAAATTAAAACCCATCACACATAAATAACATGCACTAAGAACTGAACACATAACATAGTGTGTAATGTGGAGAAAATCCTTTCAGCTAAAAAAATTGCACCAAGAAAAGAGGCTCCAAGTTGTATTATCTTCAAATATGAGATTACAATACATGCACTTCCTCTGTTTCTTTAGTCTTCAATCCAGTGGCACTTGTTACTCTCCAATCTAATAAAAACATACTACAAATATCCTTATAAAAGGAGGTTTCCTTCTAGGGAAAGATAACCGACAAAATATCAACTGTCAGATCTGTGATCTAATGACGAATGGTCCATATTCACAATGATAAAATATAAATAAAATGAGGTTTCGAGGGTGTTGTCCCCAAACCTGCACCAAGGTACACGGCCCCCGGACCCCCCACCAGGGGGTGATCCCCCTGGACCCCTTGCAAGGGGGAAACCCCCTATTACCCCCCATCACGAATGAATGAGCGTCGTGTACTAGATATATACATATGGCTGAAACAAGATCGTTGCTAGTGAAACCTTTCATCCTTTATGGGTGATTTACAAACAATATTAGGAGTAATTAATTACATAGGATTTACAAGGTTAATGGCACCTTAATCCCAATAAAATGTTTAGGTGAGAGTCATCACCCAAGTACACCTTCCCACCATCATATTCTTCATACTTTGAAAACCAACCTTGATGATAGGTCATGTGAAAAGATGCACTAGAGTCAATAATCTATACATCCTCATATGCATGCATTTCCAAGCAGTGACAAATGCTTCTCCATCATCCTGAGAGGACTTGTCATTATCTGAATCATAGTTTTTTTTCTTTTTCTTCTTCTCCTTACACTCCTTGTGGAAGTGACTGGGTTTTCTATAGTTCCAACATAGAACCTTGGACTTCCAAACAGACTTGGATCTCCCATGGGATTTGGATCTTCCTTTTTCTTCCCCTTCTCTTTAGATCTACCACGAACCACAAGAGCTTCCTTAGTTGACTTGAAAGATTTTTTCCACATCTCTTCAAACAACAACAAGGAAACCACTTCATCCATCTTGAAGGTGGTAGTGGTACTCCCAATGGCCATAACAAGGTGGTCCCATGAATCTGGTAATGAACACAATAATGTCATAGATCGATCCTCCTCCTCTATCTTCACACCAATAGAGGTCAACTAGGCAACAAGCATATTGAAAATATTCAGATGATCAATGAAAGATCCTCCATGTTCCATCCTCAAAGAATATAATTTATTTTGCAGAAATGACTTTTTCACTAGGGATTTAGCCTGATAAACATCTCCAAGTTTCTTCCAAAGATCTTTTGTAGTCATGTCTTCATGGATATTCAAGAGCACTAAATCAGCCAAACAAATTCTTATTAGACCCTTATTCTTCTGATCCATCATATCCCAATCTTCTTGTTTCATGCTTGATAGCATGGTTCCAAATAATAGGATGCATAGATCTCTATCCACCAATAAACTTGTCCTTCATCTTGAGTTTCCACAACTCAAAGTTACCTCCATTCAACTTCTCTATCGCAAACCTCCCAGATGTGCTCGCCATCTCTTTCCTACAACAAATATTTCAAAATCCTCTACACAAGCTCCCTCTCAAAATGAAGATTAGCTCAAAAAACCCTCTACCCAACAACTCAAACCAAAGGTGATCAGGCTCTGATACCAACTAAAAGGAAGCAAGGTATGCAGAAACTACTTCCTACACTGATCTAATGAGGAACGTTATGCAAATCTCAATCTTTACTAGTTATAGGTTATTAGATGCACATTAACAAAAAGGTAATAACACATAAAAAAACAAGTACAATGCTCACAAGACAAGATATAGGTGGGGAAAACCTTCACGAGTAAAAAACACCACTCCAAAACCTGCATAATGTATTATCAAATCAAAAGATGATTATGCAAGCTCTTTCAGGAGTACATAATGTCAATTCTCATTTGCATCCCATGACCTTTTACATTCTCCAACCACTTATTTATCAAGCCTCTTTGGCAGTTATCCAATGTTGTTTTTTCCTTGTCAACCAATAACAAATTAAGTACTGATGTCTTTATTAAATATAGGACATTTTTTGCTTTAGGGGCACTATCCCAAGGCCCCATCTAGGGGCGCTGTCCCCAGCAACCCTTGCTGGGGGCGTACCCCCAGACCCCTACCGGGCCCCCACTCCTGGGCCCCTGCCAGGGGATAAGCCCCCTGCACTACTTGTTAATTATTTTTTGAGGAAACTGCGGTTGACAAAGTCACCAAAATTTACCTTGCTACATGTACCTGCAACCCTACAGCATGATTAGTTACAACATACTAACAACCTGTCACACCTTTCATTTCAGCTCTTACATATCATAGAATATGTCATAACTCATGACACATGACCACAAGGTGCCAACACATGGAAAAACTATGCCAAGTCAACATGGGACACCTACCTCCTCATATGAGGACAAAATTTACATAAAAATTACAATAGTAGGCAAGAATAAATAAATACAACATTAGGAACTTGTAAAGGTTGAGACACCTTAATTCCCAACATTTTGTTCATGTCTTGCAATCATTATAGTCCATGATGGAATGAAAATATTTCAGGGAACATTGATGAATCTTTCTACACAAATAGTAGGCCATTATAGAAAATTAGGAAAAATGCATACCTAATATCAACATATCTATGATTCCTTGTTGCTTAGTGATTGGGGTGAGCAATTCTTTGATAAACATCTTCATTTGATTCAACTGCATTTTCAACTCATCTTTAGCCTGTTTATCTTTCTGCATTCTCTCCTTCACTACATCCACCACTAAATCCAAGGAGTTTATTTGATCATTCGGGTCTGCTTACCTAGATTTACTCTTGTAATATGATAATCTTTGGATAAGAGTTCCTTGTCATCTTTGTCAGCTATAGAAGTTGCAATTTTTGCATTCCTTTCATTGTGCTTATTGACTTTGATAGAAGATAAGGTCCTAGGCTTCTTCTTTGACTTATTCTTATCCACCTCTACCATCATATCCTGTAGGCTTAAAGGTTTATCAACTATTTGTTGCCTCTTTTACAGGTTCAAATTTAACCATGAGGGGACTGCAAGAGGTGGCAGCTGACTTTTTAGTATTTGTCTATATAGTTGCTACTTTGCATCACTGCCTTCTTTATTTTCAATTTTCTCTTCTTCCTCAATATTCTCTTCCTCTCCAGTTTTCTCTTCATCCTCAATTTTTTCTTCCTCCTCAATTTTCTCTTCCTCTTCAGTGGACTTTGTTATTTCAGCATGTTTCTATTGTTGTTCAAGAGTTCTAATGAGTTGATGTTGTTCTTCAACATTTAAGACATGCTCCTCCATTTGCTAATGTGCCTTGTCCACATCATCAAAAAAAAATGAGTCGAGGTTTCTCCAAGGTGATCATCTTCTTTCAATACTTACTCTGTTGTCTCAAGGATAGCCTATTCTTGAGTTGAAGCCATATCCACATGATCACTTTGTGTGATTTGTTGCTGCTCTTGATGCTCTGTATCTTCTTCATCTGCAATGGTCTCTTCCTCTTGATACTTTACATCTTCTTGTTGAGTATTCTCTTCAGTAACCTCCTCTTGACCTTTATCTTCTTGACTCTTATCTTCTTCACCCTGAGAGATATCAATAGGGACATTTTTTATAGGAGGATAATTTGATTGTACTTCTTCTTTCATAGGGGAATTTGCTTCTATTTGATCCTACTCGCCCATGGTCTCAACTCCCTCTCCCAGAGTTTGTCCTAAAGCTAGCCTTGGTGGAATGATTTGTGCTTGTGGAATAGCACCTATGCCAGCAATAACTCATGCATCTACAAATTTCTTTGTAATAGATGCCTTTCTGAAAGCATCCCCTAACATGGATGCCAACTTCTCAGGAGAAGTGGTATCAGTTAATCCCCTCATTTTATTTGGTGGGGCTTTTCGACTCTTTTGATATATTTTGGGCTTAGAAACTGAAGGTGAACCTATGTCTAAAGTCTTCTATCTTTTATATGTTTCTAGCTTTGATGAAGGGGTCTCTTTCCTCCTCTTGCCTTTAGCTTTTGTTGGGGTTGGCTTGAAGTTCTATAGTTTGAGATTCAACCACTCATTGCTGTGTTTGTAGGACCCCTGCACCGAGTTTTCTCAAGGAGATGTCTTCTTTCTGGGACCAATCTATTGGATACAATCTCTTAGTGTCTATGGTGTCCAACTGATATACTAGATCTAGAATGAGCCTGTCATCATTAAATAACTCTTCAGGTATATCATTTCTCAAAGCGAATTCTCTTAACTAAAAGGTAGTGAGCCTTGTATGTTTCTTCTTTCTCACTTCAAGATCATCTTTACGATTGGCCCAAAAGTCTTCAAGAGAGTGTTTGTCATCAAACCCCATTGTGGGAAACAATTGCTTAAGTCTGCCAGCAGGGTCAAAATTCTCCCTTGCCTCATATAGTTTTAAATTTAAAGCATCAATCTCCTCTGTTGTTGTCTTGCAAGTTGTATGGATGGACACTCATAAAAACCCAACTCAAATGGATACCTGACTCCAGATTTATGTTTCCCAAACAATTTAAGATGTACTTCACTTATTTTTCAAGAAAATTTAATCAAAACTAGCCTATCACTACAATGTCTAGGCAACAGAAAGCGTGCCCTCTTGAAACCTGCAACCCTAATGTATGTAGATTTGGGGAATTGAATGAACCATTCTCACCATCCCCTTTCTAGCTTTGTGGCCTTATCTAACATTCTTTATCCTATATCTCTTGTAAGCTAGAGGATTATTACATATAAAAATGCATAATTAACCCTCTTAAAGTGTTTCTCAGCTTCTTTTATTTCAAAATGAGGGAGGAAATCCCAAACTTTATTCTATCTTGGACCTTCTCCTCTGACTCCCACTATGCTTTTAAACCAGGAAAATCATCAACTCTAGTTGCTAGGTAAACAATGTAGGATGTCATGTAAAACGTTTTGGTGTTGGCGACTAACATTATTTGCTCATGAATGCAATATGAGACCATTGCACCCCAGTCCAAGTGTATATCACCCTTAAGAATAATATAAATAAATTGAAACATCTAGGTCTCATAGTTCCTAGACTCTTCCTTACCACATGCCCTACTAAGGAGGGTTATTGAATCCCCAACCTCCCCTTTAAAATCTGATCTAGTAAGCTTTGTTGGGACCATAGATATAGCTTTATTCTTTGTAGATAACCAATATTTGTTTAGATATTTCTTGTAGCCATTGACGTCTATGTCATATTGCTTTATTGAATCTGTAATGGCTAAAGGGACAACCTACCCATATAGAGGAAGATCAAAAGCTTCTCTAACCATGGAGGTGTGATGTCTAATACCAGTTTTCCATTTGAATCCACTCATCTCCTAGTGTCTGGATCATAGTAATGAGAAATTTGAGAATCAACTCTAGGCATTGAACAACTTGGGGAGATCCTACCACACGAGCTAGGTCAAATGCAAATATCCTCCTAGAATGAGGTGTGACATTTGGTGAGAAGGTTTTTGAGTTAAACTACACCAAATCAATGTGTCTGAGGTATGTTTATGTGATGTCTTCTAGTTCACTTTTGAACTTAGACACTTTAGGGATACCTTGGAACTTATACTTCATAGTGATAGGTGGTTCTCTCTTGGTATTTTATTTCTTCTTCTTCCCTTTCTTTATAGCCTCAGTGGAAACTCTCTCTTAGGTAACGTCTTCTATAGATTTTTCAAAGTCCAAGATAGTTTCCTCACTTGATTGAGTAGCTGCTTCAAATTATAGCATTTAATTGTACTTGGAAGAGACATAGGAGGGAGTAAAAACCAAAGAAAATCTAAATCTACGTAAAGTTTTGATCATTTTGAGTGTTTTGTCAGTTTTTGGGTTTTCGAGCCCATTTTGGACTTTTGGACCAAGTCTAATTGTGCTCTTGAGGCCCGAAGTCTTACCAGGAATCCATCAATTTTTTCTTAGGCCTTTGGTTAGTGGGAGGATGTTGGTTTTTTGGTCATTTCTATCTTTTATCTTTAGGGTCTGAAAATCCTCTCAGGGCCTGAGATCCTAATCAGACTCTCTACGAGGAACTCTAAATTTGATAGTGGGGCGGGGCTCTGATAGGTTTTAGGACATTTGAGAGTAGAGCCAGAAGTCCCTTTGGGACTTGACGTCTTGAAGGAACTTCCTTTTGGAAGGTTTTCTAAGCAAGTGGAGTCGGCGCAGGAAGCAAGACTCTGAACAGATTTTGGCTATCTTAATTCACGGTCAAAAGTGCAATTCAAACCTAGAATCCCACTCAGATCTTATTTTGCTTATCATCTAAGTCAAACACTCCTACATGGCATGGAAGCATAGGTGAACATGGGTTCGATGGTTTCAAAAGTTTAGGACCAAAAGTCCCTTCGAGACCTGAGGTTTCAACATACTTTCTTTCAGTGACTAATAGTTCGGGAGGCGAGGCCTAAGGGGAATTTAGGACTTTGGGTTCTAAGGTGTTAGGGACCTAAGATCCTTTTGAGACCTAAAGTCTAAAAAGGATATTTCATTCTGGATAAAATTTTCTAAGCCTTTTAATGTGGCGCGAGGCATGGGGCTCCAAGAGAATTCAGAACTTTTGGTTCTACATCCTTGGAAACCTAAAATCCTTTCGAGACTTGAAGTCCCAAAGGGATTTCCTTACTTAAAACTTTATGCAAACCTACGGGGGGTAGGATCATAAACAAGTTTAGTTCCCTTTATATTGAGGCCAAATATCCTTTCAGGACCCGAGGTTCTAAAAGGATATGTTTAAAGAATTTCACGAACTTATGACTATATTTTTTGAAAACTCAAAGCCAGGGTTGGATTTCCAACCCTGAAGTCCATTTATTCAAACCTAAAAATAAAAGGAAAACCTACCGAAGAAGGAAAAACACATAAAAATGACAAAAACCATAAGGTAAAACAAAAACAAAACCTAAATTAAAACATAAAGAATGAATTAAAAACCTAAACTAAACATAAACAAAACAACAACATAATTCAAATGTTCAAACCAAACCAAATAAAAAAAAGATAAGAGAAAGATAAGGAATGAGAACGAACTGCCCTTACTAGGAATCAATGATGGTCGAGGGATGAAGAACATGGGAAGAAAACAAGAACAATGACCTCCAACTTCCAAAATCTCTAGCTCAATTGACCCAAGATCTTTAAATATTTGCAGGTTTGGATGCAATAAGCTTTATGGAACTCTGAGAGTTGAAAATCATGAAGACACAAGCATAAAGTGAGGATAAAACATCAAGTGAAGGATTAAATACCTTTGTATTTAATCCTTCCTACCACAATAAATGTGGTAGGTTAGGGGTGGAAGCACAGAGGGAAATCAAACTTTTGGACTAAAGTCCAAAAGTTTGAAAATCTGATTGGGGCCTGAAGTCCTGATCAGACTTTCTAGAAAGAAGCTAAAATCCATAATGGACCTAAGGTTTGGGATCTCAGGAGTTAAAGAACTCCTGGAACAAGTTCAAAAATACACTCAAAACACTTTCTTTGAAAAGGACAAAATGCCTAAGTGGAAACTTAGGACTTAAAAAAAAAGAAAATGAACGACAAAAGCAAAACAAAGAAAGAAGAAAAAGAAGGGGGCCCCCAACTAGAAAACAAAGGTGGGGTGTGTATGTAGGGCATAATAGGTAGAAGGTGTACAAACATCCTCCATTGTGTGAAGGTGGGTAGAGGGGGTTTTAAGGTGCATCTTTTAGGATCTCTATTGGGTAGAGGAAAGTTGTGGTTGTGGTTGTGTGTGTGAGATTTTTGTTGCAGGTAGAAGAAACCTATAACTATAAAGGGCATATGCTCTAAAATAAATATATGTTATGTTTTGATGTCATGCTTGTAGGTGTGTGCAGGTTGTTGAGGTGAAGTTATAGATTGTGTGAGTTGTAGGTGGCTAAGATGTCAAAGAGGAAGAGTATGAGGTTGGCCTTGGGAAGGGATTCAAGAATTTCTTTACTTGTGTGGAAGGCGCTAAAAGTTTTAAGAGAGAGTAGAGTAGAGATTGAAAATAGAAAATAAGAGAAAAATAGGGGTAAGGGTGAGTCTTATTATCTTCCTGATGATAATTCCTTTGCAAGTAAATCCATGTGTGTAGAAAAAGATGAGGGACAACAAGCAGAGTGCCATGTTGATGACATTGAAGAAGAAGATGAAAATGTAGTAGCAGGAACATGTCTTGTGGAAGGCATGAAGTAGTTAGTGAAAGAGGATGAAGATGAAAGAGGAGAAGATACTATAGCAAAGAATAATGAAGAAGGAAAATTTGTAGAGACAAAGAAGAGTGAGGTTTCAATAGAGATTTATCCTTAGAAGGACATATTGGTAAAAGCAAAGAATGATGAGGAAGGATTTGCAACAGTAGTAGAGAAGGATTACCAAGGTAATGGTTAAATTTTTTTATTTTTATAACAAAGAGGATGATAATGAGTTGTATGTTGATAAGGTGGTGAGGGTGGATGAGGAGGTGAATGTAGAAGAGAAGATGAATTTTTTTTTATGATCTTTTTAGTATAGGTGTATGCAGGTGTTGTAGAGGATGGTGTAGAGGATGGTGGTGGAGGATGGATTATGGTGGGTTGAATCCCATGAGAGAAGGGAATAGAGGAAATCACAATTGGAGGAGGTTAGCTCATGGTGGATTAATTTCCACGAGAGGAAAGATGAGTGAAGAGCAGAGTTGGTGGAGAAGGATGAAATTGTCCCAACCAAATGCAGGAAGAGAAGAAAGAAGAATGTTTCTAAAACTTATTGTAGTGATGGAGTTTGTTGTAGGTTTTTTACAACTTGGAAGGGTAATTCAATCATCCAACTCTATTTTATGAGCCATGCTCACAAAATTCTTCTTACCTGGTGTATCTAATGTAGGAGCATTTGGGTCCATAAGATATCTTGCATTGCCCAAAAAAATTTAGTTTTAATTGTATTTTTGGTTTGATTTGGTTGTTTTAGTCATCTCTCTACATTAGGAAACTTTTGATTTGGTCAAATTTGCAAAAATGAAGATTTCACCTAAATGCAGTTTTAAAGCTTTGCAGGCAGTTTTATGGAAATCATTGTTTTTCAAAATCCATCAGGACTGGAGACAAATTCTTTTATAGGAATGTTTAAAATTGTATTTTATCAAATTTAGCAAGTTTTTGTGGCCATATTCTTCACTAGTTGAGAGAAATTAATTTTCTTTGTTTTTACCTAATAAGTTACAAAAACAATTCATTCTAGAGATTTTTAAAAAGTTGGAGTAAAATGGTTTTACAAGGGTCTTTAGGAGGTTATTCTACTCAAATTGGCCAGATTTAATGCAAAAATAAGTACCTAGTCATAAATTATGTAAAAAGTCATTTTCTGTGCTTTTTGGGCATCTGATGAAAATCAAAGGCTCTTGAAAACGTAAGAGAGTGCCCCCTAAGAGAAAAACATGGATTTGTTGTTCCAGACAACAAATTTTCATTTCTAAAATAAGGTGAACTAATTAAAGGATATATTTTTTAAAATTAAGTATTACAATGCCACTTTGGTAGTCTAGGAACCTATTTTTGAAGGAAGAATCTACAATTTTTAAATTGAAACAACCTCCTTTTATGAGGCATTAAAATTTAAGCTGGTACTCCATTTTTTTAATGTTATATTTTTGAAGTAGCTAAATAGTGGAGATGGTGGCATGGAAAGGTAGAGGAAGGTGTTGAATCTCATTTTAGCGCCTTTTTTCATCTATTTTATTTGATATTTTTTATTTGGAGGAATAGTGAAGGGGAGCTAAGAAGAGGGAGTGGAAAAGGATAGAGAGCTACTATAGGTGCAACCAAAGAAAGAAGGGAGAGATGAAATTTAAATTCTGAAATACACAGTGTTTCTTGTAGATTGAGAGGATGAGGCCATGAAGGCCATAATGTCACATGTTTTGTTGTAGATTTTTTGTAATTCTTCAATTGTGAATTAATTAAATCAATGAGAGTTTGCATTCCATTTTTATTTTACCTCTAATTTGTGATGTATTGTGTAGTAGCCACTTGGTTTTATGGTTTGATAACATCCTTGATCATTGATCTACATCACAAATCTATAAATCCAAGCCTCCTCTCTCATCCAAGGCATCAATAAGAAATATTTGTAGGTACATGCTATCATACTAACCTGAGTCTATTAGAGAAACTCAACAAAGCAAATCATCATCAAGAACTTCATCAAAAGGAGCCAGCATTCATATCAAGGAAAGATATGAGCTTTTGTTTAGTCTTGCATTTGTTCTAGTTTCCTTTCCTTTCATGCTCTAATCTAAGGTAGAGGTAGTCTAGTAGCTTAGGTTGCATTTCTAGATTAGATTTTCCCCCCTCTATAATATCCAATTCCAAGCCACTTGGGCCCATGGATATTAAAAAAAGAGGTTCTTGAGGGCTTACAAATATCGACAAAAACAACGAAGGGGATTGGAAACACCTAGATGGGTAAGGCCAGATCTAATGAGAAGACCTTGATATAAGAGGCACCATGCAAAGTGACCTAGTTTGGGCTTCAAAATGGTTAGCCAAATAATTTAAAATTTGTAGTACAATTGAGTGGCAGTGGACTAAAGGTTTCTCTTGATATTAAGTTTCTAAACCATGGGAAAGTGGGGAGAAAGGGAAGAATAGCCCTAGAAGGTCTTGTAGTTCCCAAAGGGAGTGTCCATATACCACTCCCAATCATTCTACCAAGGTACAATGCATTGAATCCAAATCTTATGCACCATTTATAGAAAAATAGACTCCATAATGGTTTGAAATGACCCAATATCTTTGTTCCAAGCCTATATCTAGCTTGAAACTTTGGTCAAGATAGCTAATTCTTAGTGGCTCTTGAAGAGAGGTATGAAATGAAGCAATTCCCATTCTTAAAGAGCTTTAGCATATGGACCTAGGGAACTTTCGAAAGAGGTCAACCCTTGCAAATAATCATATGAGACCACCAAAATGATTGTTCGTTGAAAGAAATCTCATAACTAAAATTCTTCCCTTTCCAAATAAGCCAAAATTTAATAGCTTCCCAAGCCTTCTATTTATACTTTTGGTAACAAAAGTGCCTTGAATTTTCATTAGCTCCTTAAGGATGCGAATGGAGTGAAGACCTAGACCTTTCCATTCCTATTAACTACTAATTAAACATAGACATGCATGATGTTTAAATCTAATGATTATATTTTACATTAGAAGGTCCTTAATTCTAGGGTTTGAGATCAAGTAAATTTTTTTTGAATAGTTGTGTGGTTTTCATTTTCTTCTATCTATTGAGCTCTACTTTCCTCTTTAATGGATCCTAGTAGAGGATGGGAATTCGACCTCTTTAGATCTAGTTTTAGATCATATGTTTGTGAAAAATAATTTGATATAGCAATAGTAGTAATTGGTAAGAATAAATTGGAATCTGCTACATTCATGTTGACTCTAGAAGAATCCCTAATTATTAATATTAATCATGATCAGTTCAAGAAAACTATTTCAACATTCCAAGGTCATAGCTTGATTTGTAGGTTCCTTGATTCTCAAGTCTCTTTGGAGGAATCAGTTCTTTGGGCAAGAAAGAATCAAAAGTCTCAAGGAGTATATTAAATCCAATCGTGTGCTAAAGGGAATTTCATAGCTAGTTTTGCAAATGAATCAAATAGAGATGGATCATTTGAAGAAGGTACATATTTCTTTTGAAATTCTACCCTTCTCATTAAGCATTAGCATGTGGGGTTTAAATCTTCTAAAGAAATCCCTATGACTACCTATTTCAATTTTGATGTATGCTCTTCCTCAAGTGTTATAGTCTCCCTATGTCTTTGAGACAATTTCTAGTTACTTTAATACAACCATTGATATTTAAAAAGAACTCCATAGGTATGGTAAATTTGTTTATGCTATAATATGTGTGGAAGTAGATCATGTCTCTTCTTCCATTCCCAAGAGTATCACTATGTGTGCTAGAGATTTTTAATGGTCTTAGGCTCTAGATTATGAAAGTTTTCATTTTATATGTAGATGATGGCATTAATATGGTCATTTCATTCTAGGAATACACTATCTTTCAAAGAAATACCAAACATGAGAAAAATAAAGTTGAGAAAAAATAGGCATAGAGGGTTTCACATTTACAAATGAAAAACAAACTTTCAACATTAGAAATTTTATTTCTCTAAACCTTAAGGATAATGTGGGTTTAGCTTCTAACTCTAGGATGGAGGAAAATCATAAATAAGATTTACATTAGAATGAAGGGACAAGCAATAAGGAAATGCTCAATGATTTTGAATTCAAAAGTGATTTGGAATAACTTTTGGTTGAGAAAGAATCTATAGATTTTTGGAAGTTAGAGATGCAAGGGGAATAAAAAATACCTCTTAGCTTAACTTTCCCATGCAAAAATTCAATTAAATAATAAGGCCCCTCAAGATTATTTGGATGGTTGTATCTTAGAGCAAGAAAGTGTAGAAAAACTAACTCCAAATAGATGACTAGTAAAGAGGGAGGGAGATTTTGGGCACAACAAGGTGGGGAGACCTAGTGGGTATATTGCATTAAAAATACAACTATGGAAAAGGTTACAATTAGAAATCAATGCCAATTATAGTTTGTAATTGTTGGAACCAATAAAACAAACATTGATCAATAACAGTGCTCTCTTGGAACATAAGGAGATTAAACTCCACATCCAAAAATATTTTACTTTAGAGTGTCTCGGAGAAATACAACTCATAGATTATTATGTTACAAGAACTAAATCTATGAATATGGATAATTTTAAACCTTTCTCTAGGTCCTCTAAGAAATGGTGTTTTTAATCACATAGGTAGTGGGCTTGCTACAATCAAGAATAATGTGGAGGTTTTATTACTAAAATCCTTTCTTCTAATTCATGGATGATTCTTCAAGTTAGTTGTGTGTATTCTATGTAAAATTTATGTCTTGTTAATGTTTATGGCCCTCAAACTTTTAAAGAAAATGAACAATACTGGGTTTAAATCTTATCTGTTATAAGAGTTAACTTTCGAGAAAGATGGCTTATGGCTAGAGATTTTAGTACTAGACTTGATTATTGTAAGGAAAGGGTGCTAAAATAGAGATAACCAAAATTTCACTTCTTTCTTAAGAGATTTTTATTTGTGGGATGTTATACCTTAGAATGATTGGTTTGCTTTCTTTAATAGAACAAAGGGATAGGATAATATTTTGGCTAGATTAAATAGGTTTTTCCCTCTACCTCCTAGCTACAAATAGATATTATTTTAATTATGAGGTTCTAATGGAAATGGGTTTTCACCATTGGCCTATTTTCTTAACCTTGTTGATGATAGTTTTCCAAGAAAGATTCCCTTTAGGTTTGAGAAAGGTGGTTGTCACATAAGGACTTGGATGAAGTCATCTAAACTTTCTTGAATGGTCCCCATTCCATTTTTGGTACTGCAATGTACATTTTACCCAAGAAATTAAATTTCTTAAAGATTCTTCTTGAGTATTGGAATAGATATGTATTCAAAAAATCTTTTTCATAGTAAAAAAGTAACATAGAAAATAGAATGGTTGAAATTTAAACATAAAAACACATTGATTTTGGCCATTAAAGCATTCAAAGATGAGGAGGAAGAGGTGGCTTCTTATCTTGATGAGACTTATAGATGTGAAGAAATATTTTGGAAACAAAAATTTATACTAAAATGCATTAATGATGAGGGTCATAATTCAAAGTTTTCTCATATTTCCTATAAAAGGAGAAGACACAAGAAGTTTATATCTACTTTGGAATTAGATGGAGGTCTAATAAGGGATCATTGGTCTCTATTTGGCATAATATATGTAAATTGGAGAAAAATTGAATAGGGAAGAAAAGTAATCTCTTTTCCTTAATTCTATTCCTTCCAAGATTGGCCTAGAAGAAAATAAAATCTTGTTGATGAGGATATCCTTAGACAAAGTTAGATGTACTCTTTTTGGCATGGATGGAGATCATGCTTCTGGGCCTCATAGATTTCCTTCTTATTCCTTTCAACATTTTTGGGATATCACGGTTCAACATATTTTGAAAATGGTACAAAAATCCATGGACTAAAGATAGATTCTAAAGGCAATGAACTAAAATTTTCTTTCTCTTATTTCGAAACAGAAGGATTCTCTAAAAGCTAAAGATTTTAGGCCTACATCACTTTGCAATACCATTTATAAGGTCATTTCTAAGATTATTGCTAATAGACTCAAATCTCTCCTTGTTTATTTTTTTAAGGGCAAGGGAGATTCATTAAAGGCCAATATATAATAAATGGTATTATCTTAGTTCATGAAACGATACACTTTTACATTGTTAGTAATAAAAAAGGTGTGCTCATGAAATCGGACATTGCAAAAGCTTATGATCATGTTAGTTGGAGATTCCTCAATAGAATTCTACAAAAATATGGTTTGGTTAATGACTAGATGGAATGGGTCATTGGGTCTTATTCTTTTGCCCTATTTCCTATTCTTGTTAGTGGATTTACAAAAGGTTTTTTCTCTTCCTTTTACAATATTTAGCAAGAGAATCCCTTATCTCCCTACTTTTTAATCCTTATGGCCTAATCTCTAGGAAAATTTATAAATTCTCTTAAAATAAAGGGTTCCTTACATGGACTTAAAGCTTCATTCATAGAGAATGACATCACTCATCAACAATTTGTGGATGATAGTATGATTTGTCCTTCCCCTCTTATATTTGAAATAAAGATAATTAGAGACTTTTTATCATGTTATGAACACACTTTTGGTCAGCTTGTGAATAGAATAAAATATTCAATTTTCATTCTTGATGTTGGGGATATGGAGCAAGATTTTCTTTGTAGATGTCTTTGCTTTAGAAAAGGCTCTTTTACTAATTTCTACCTTGGTTCTTTCTTTTCTATGGAAGGAACAAAAAATTTCTATAGATCTCATTTTGGACAGTTTTATAAAATTGTTGGCTAAATGGAAAGTTGGATGACTTTCATCAAATGGAACGTTGGTTCCACTCAAACATATCTTTCAAGCTATTCCTTTCTATTTATTTTCACTTTTTTAAGCTCCTGAAAGTATCATTGGAAAGTCAATTCAGTAATGAGGGACTTTCTCTAAAAAGGTTCAAGGAATCATTTTAAATTTCCCATGTTAGTTAGGAATGACATTTGTATAAGTAGAGATAAAGGGGGCCTAGGGATTAAAGATGCTTAGATTTTTAATGAAGCCTTATTAGATAAGTGAGTTTGGAGAATCATTTCTTCTATCAACAAGATTGAATTCATATTCTAAAAATTAAATATCTCAATGGTGCACTCCCTTTGACCAATTTGAAGATCATTCATTGACCAACACTGCTTTGGGAAATTCCCCTTATTTCAAGTGTCTTTATATATCTTATGACTCACAAGGAATCCAAAGTTAAAGATTATTGGGAAGAAAATGCTAAGAGCTATGGTATATCTAGATCCTTGAAACCATTACTACTATCTACGAGGTTGATGAAAGAGATCATCTTAATCTATCTATGTTATTGAAAATTTTTAAGCCTAGTTGAAACCTCAAGAGAGTTAATTTGGGTTGCAATCTTAAAGGTGATTTGAGATACATAGTCAAGGATGGATATGAAAAACTAATGATATCAAAGCTTACTCTAAAAGATCTTAATGATCTCTAGTAGCCTAATAATGTGGGGTATTTCCCAAACCCCTAGCGTTCCATGAAAGAACAATCATTTTTGAGGAATAAAGAAATGAGAATCTAAACTACAAATAACCATAGATTCCACCAGTATTTCTCTTATTATCTTTACTTTATCCCGATCTCTTCCCACTTGAATACAACATTTGGATTTAGTAATCCCATGAAAAGCATTTTAGTTAGCCCATGAAACATTTGGATTTTTTTTTTGTTTTCTTAATAGAGATGATAATAGGAAGTCTGAAGGCATGTTGGTGGATATTCAATGGATGGGACGAAAGCCCTGACGCAGCTTCTTGAAATTTCCCAACATGATTTGTTCAAAGATTCTGCCATTTGATGAAAGTGACTGTAAAGGATTTCTGAAAAACTACACATATTATTCTTAGTCTTTGTGCATGCGTTTGTTTTCTTCCCAGGTAAGTGCAAAAAGATGGGGGGCCAAAAAGGGGTCTTAAGTGGCCACTTTTTTTTTCTGAAATCATGAAATGTTGGCCTTGGATGAGAAATTGAGCATAGTTACACTCAAAATTTGGAGATGTAACCAAAACAATGTTTGTAGTACTCTGAGTCCACTTTCTAAACTACTATTTTTTTAAAAAAATGGTATAGATTAAGGGGTTCAAAAAAGGGAGCCATAGAAATTGGTGTTCTTTCTATCAAAAAAACATAACATAGCATCTTTTGTGGCTCCCTCAAAAGGTCAACTTTTTTTTGGTATTTTTAAAATCGCTTTAGTGAGAAATTAGCTAACATGTAGTTTATGCCCAATTTTTCTAATAATTGTTTGATGAATATTTGATATTTTACTAATTTTCAAAGTGGACACATCCTAAAAAATAGAATTTTGGCCATGCTGCCCCTATAATTTTTCAAAACTAATTGAAAATCATTTTTTTCTTTTTTTAATATGTGTAGAATGGAGTCTAGTTTCTAAATATGTAATTTTTTTGAAATTTTAATGAATAGTTAATTTACAATGAAAAAAAGACCAAATAGTGGTTTTTGCCCAAAAATAGAGACACAAACAAAATAAATTAAAGATGAAAGGCTTAACATTGTCAAAATGTGAAAAAAATCACATCGTCAAATACATAAGAGAAAGCCTAACATTACCCAGGTGTTCGATTTGTTGGACCTTGAAACACGTACAAATTTGAGGGTTAGCATGAACGAAATTATGTGAAATCCTGTAGAATATGGAAAAACACGTCTGTGGACATTGAGAAGGCACTCCAAGCCTTTGGGTTGGAAATCCCAAGCAAATCCCAAGCCCAAGGATTGGGATTCCCAAAACAAAACATAATGCGAGTGCGTTATAATGCACTCGCGTCATGTTTTACTTTGCATTTTTCCTTTTCTGCAAAAGTTTGTGCACTGTTTATCATGTCTGAAATAATGTGAGTGCATTATAATGTGCTCGCGTTATGTCCCCCTTGAATTTTTTTATGTTCAATGTTATTAATCATGGGCTGGAGATTAGAGATTTTGTTGTGTTCAAGTACATATCCAAGTCATAATTTAAGGTTAAGATATTTCAAAGAATAGGGTGTGTGAAAAACATCAATGCTCTTCAGCTTATGAATACCAACATTGATATAGATAAAATATGCCCTTCTTCTAACAGAGTATGTAGTTCAATTCAACTGATGGGCAGAAAGTTGTCAAATGAGTTGGTTTAATGGGTGTGCCTCCTTCTTCATGGCCCAAGTCAGCAGGAGTGGGATGTACAATTAAGGGGTACCATAAATAAACTTGAATTTAAGCAGGGCTGGGAAAATTTTTAGAATCATCATGGGTTGGAGATTGGAGATTTCGTTGTGTTCAAGTACATATCCAAGTCATATTTTAAGGTTAAGATATTTCAAAGAACAGGGTGTGTGAAAAATATCAATGCTCTTCAGCTTATGAGTACCAAGATTGATATAGATAAAAGATGCCCTTCTTCTAACAGAGTATGTAGTTCAAGTCAACCAATGGGTAACAAGTTGTCAAATGAGTTGGTTTAATGGGGGTGCCTCCTTCTTCAAGGCCCAAGTGGGCAGGAGTGGGATGTACAATTAAGGGGTACCATATACATAAACTGGAATTTAGGCAGGGTTGGGAAAATTTTGTGAATTATCATGGGCTGGAGATTGGAGATTTCGCTGTGTTCAAGTACATATCCAAGTCATACTTTAAGGTTAAGATATTTCAAAGAACAGAGTGTGTGAAAAATATCAATGCTCTTTAGCTTATGAATACTAACATTAATACAAATAAAAGACGCCCTTCTTCTAACAGAGTATGCAGTTCAAGTCAACCGATGGGCTGCAAGTTGTTGAATGAGTTGATTTAATGGGCATGCCTCCTTCTTCAAGGACCAGGTGGGCAGGAGTGGGATGTATAATTAAGGGGTACCATATAAATAAACTGGAATTTAGGCAGGGTTGGGAAAATTTTGTGAATCATCATGGGCTAGAGATTGGAGATTTCGTTGTGTTCAAGTACATATCCAAGTCATATTTTAAGGTTAAGATATTTCAAAGAACAGGGTGTGTGAAAAATATCAATGCTCTTCAGATTATGAATACCAACATTGATACAGATAAAAGATGCCCTTCTTCTAACAAAGTATGTAGTTCAAGTCAACCAATGGGCAACAAGTTGTCAAATGAGTTGGTTTAATGGGTGTGCCTCCTTCTTCAAGGCCCAGGTGGGCAGGAGTGGGATGTACAATTAAGGGGTACTATAAATAAATTGGAATTTAGGCAGGGATGGGAAAACTTTGTGAATCATCATGGGCTAGAGATTGGAGATTTTGTTGTGTTCAAGTACATATCCAAGTCATATTTTAAGGTTAAGATATTTCAAAGAATAGGGTGTGTGAAAAATATCAATGCTCTTCTACTTATGAATACCAATATTGATACAAATAAAAGATGCCCTTCTTCTAACAGAGTATGCAGTTCAAGTCAACCGATGGGCAGCAAGTTGTCGAATGAGTTGGTTTAATGGGCGTTTGTCCTTCTTCAAGGCCCAAGTGAGCAGGAGTGGGATGTACAATTAAGGGGTACTATAAATAAACTAGAATTTAGGCAGGGTTGGGAAAATTTTGTGAATCATCATGGGCTGGAGATTGGAAATTTCATTGTGTTCAAGTACATATCCAAGTCATATTTTAAGGTTAAGATATTTCAAAGAACAGGGTGTGTGAAAATATCAATGCTCTTCAACTTTTGAATACCAACATTGATACAGATAAAAGATGCCCTTCTTCTAACAGAGTATGCAGTTCAAGTCAACCGATGGGTAGAAAGTTGTCGAATGAGTTGGTTTAATGGGTGTGCCTCCTTCTTGAAGGCCTAGGTGGGTAGGAGTGGGACGCACAATTAAGGGGCACCATAAATAAACTAGAATTTAGGCAAGGTTGGGAAAATTTTGTGAATCATCATGGGTTGGAGATTGGAGATTTCATTGTGTTCAAATACATATCCAAGTCATATTTTAAGGTTAAGATATTTCAAAGAACAGGGTGTGAAAAATATCAATGCTCTTTAGCTTATGAATACCAAAATTGATGCAAATAAAAAATGCCCTTCTTCTAATAGAGGATGCAATTCAAGTCAACCAATGGGCAGCAAGTTGCTGATCTTGAATTGATTGTTGATGAAGAAAACAATGATGTTGTTGAAGCAATGGAAGAAAATCAAAATTATAAGTCTAATTTAATTTATTTCAACTTTCAAAGAAGGCATTTGAATTGTAGCTTTACCTAGAGGATTGGTATAACAAAAACTTAATTATGTTGCAAGCCTTTCTTTGAATAACCCTAGACATTATGGACCCTATCATCTAGAAAAGCAAATGATAGTGAACTCTGTCCCACCTTTCAAATAAGATATTTACCTTTTTATTCAATGAAAATGAAGTCACGGAATGTAAACCGACCATGCATACTAGTTAGATCAAATTATCTACCTTCTATTCTTATTACTCTTACTTTATTAAGAGAAGAGTGTCAAAAAGAATGGGTTTAATTGTAAGCTAACATAAGGCAAAGTAGTTTTGTTATTACATTTTTATGAGGGATCTCTAATAGTCTAATATAATGTAGTCTTCTATAATATGAACATCTACATTTGTGTGAATGCTAAGCTTTAATATAGTAGAGTATTAAATCAATGCAATCAGCTATTTATTGGGTTAAAATAACTTAGTTTTTGTAATGGTTTGGGAATGTAGGAGTTGCCAAAAATAGGTGAATGTTCTCTACAATTAGCAAGAGAAAAAAGTTTAGTAGTTCTTATGGATAGAGTCAGTAAACAATGGGAGATTATTTGCCTATTTCATAATAATATACCCCCCCTAAGTATGAGTTCGACAGTAAGAAAGATAGATGTACCCCAATGCAAAGCTTTTCTCATAATGATCATTGTTGGTCTCTTACAATGACTTAACAACTGAGCTCTTAAAACTGTAACTTAGAGATTGGACATCTGAACTAAGTAGCTGTCTTAATCACTATGGAGATGTGTTTCACTTGTCAACCCAGGGACGTGAACTTGAAATGGGTCAGCACAGTATGTGCACTAAGAACTTCAAAGTAGCCATGTTCATTCTATAACTAGAAAAGACACAATGCTGAAGATAAACTACTAAAAAGGAAGTAAGAGGAATATTGAATATTAACCAATAGCTATTCTGGAATCAAGTACATAACACAAAGTAACAATCTGGGCAAACAAATAGGAAACTACTCTGTTTGCTTTGGCTGCAGGAACAGACACAGAATAGAATTCTAGTGGCTACAGGAACATTCATTGCCAGATTTACTAAACACTTAACAGAAAATGCAACTAAACTAAAGGGTGGAATTCTCAGCAAGTGGGCCCCCTTGGATGAGTATTCCCTAAAACAAATGTAAACTTAGAAATATGAACTCACAACTTTATTTTATTCATTCAAAAGGATGAGTAGAACTGAACATGATAACTGTATTACTAAAAAACTAGATAATGCAAGTACAATCTTTGAATAATCAACAACACCACAACCCCCAAAAAGAAGTATCTGAGTCTTATTTATAGAAGACAGACTAATAACTAACTAATAGGGTGATCAACTCCAACAGAATAGGAGGACGCCACATTATGGAAAACATAGAAAGTGGAAGGAAGTTACACATGCCAGGAAATCAGGTCAAGCGAGTTGCTTTAACGCAGATTTAGCATAACTATAACTCCTAAATTCACTCAACAGATATTTAAGATTGGTTACAAAATGGTTGCTTTCCCTCCATTTGATATTTGAACGGCTACCACCTTTGACTTTTATGGTAAGCGACCATTCAGCAAAATCTTCCTCACTTTATGGATGCCAATTATATCTGCAAAATAATGTTAGTACACACAAATAATTGCTCATTTGTAACCACCTTGGAGTAATATTCATTAACCATATGCAACATTAACATAGATAGTTCAAATATCATGTCTTTTCCACCAAGGAATATAAGAAATGACTTATGTTCAACAAGTTATAGTTTTGGGGTAATGACATAGAAAAACCAAGAGTAAAGTATCAAAGTCCAAGATAGCTACAACAAATAGACAATAAAGTTTAACAAAATATGAGTCATAAACTAGACTCATCACTCTCCCCAACCTAAGGCTTTACTGGTCCTCCAGCAGAGGAAGGGTTGTTCTTTTTTTTGGTCAATGCTCTGAAGTTAGCAACTGCCAATTGTCCAATATCTGTCTCTCTGCTGCATGAAGTAGGATCCCAATAGAATCCTTGCTGTCTGTCCAACCTGTTCCATCTCTATTTTTCTTCTGCAATATCATACTGATAAAATCTGTAATTTGGCACTGGCCACAATAGGAGGGGTGGTTGAAAATTAAGGGAAGCCAAAATTGTCCCTTTGTCCTTCCAATTTGAATATATTTGTCCCCTATTCTACATGCTGCAGCATAATTCTGCAAGGAGTGAGGTTCTGCCTGTTTTAGCTCATCAGATCAACCAGTCCACCTTTGTGTCAGCTGTCCTTTCATAGATTCTCCAGTAGTGCATGCCATCTTTTCATATTCTATGTATGCTGCTTCTCTTTCCTGCAGGATTATGTTGCCATAACTGGGCCTATAAATGGGCATATAAAGCATCTTATGCCAACCATTAAAAATACTTCCTAGATTTCTAGATTCTGCTCTAACAGGAAATGGAGTGGTGAATTCTAATTGCTTATAAGCCTTGTATTATTGTCCCCAACTAACCTCATTTTGCATCTAGGACATAAATGCCCTCAACTAAACATCCCCAACATACAACAAGGGGTTCCACTCATGGTCTTGGGACATAGCAAAATTATGCAAATAAAATTCACACAACAAATTCTTTATTTCTGGAGGAGCAATCCTATAAGCATTGAAAAATTCAAGAGGAGTTTCAATGGAAGGGTTCAAACTAGAAATAATTCTTACCAATTTAAAAGAGAGGTACCTTTCTCTTAAATACAAAGCATAGACTCTTAGAGGAGTCCTACATTCTAACACCTAAGGCACCAAAGCTACCATACCATCTACTCTCTCTTTTAAAACTGCAATTTATGTATCCTTTTCTTTAATCTCTTCATCCCTCTTTTGAATTTCATCTTTCAACCTACATTTCTCCATCTTCCATTCCTCTTCTCTCCTCTACATTTCATTCCACAAATTCATGGCAACCATTTGCATTGAAAAATTAGGAGGTCTGTGAATACCTACCAACGGTTTTCCTAGCACAGATGGTAGTTCTTCCTGTAACATGGGTTGTAGGGTTTCTGATTGCTTAGCCAAATCTAGCTATAGGGTGTCTTGCTGTAGGGACTCCTGTTTACTTTCATGTTCCTATTTCTCTATTTGCTCAGCAGCGGCAGCAAGGTCTGCCAGAGTTATGTATGCTGCTTCCTTAATTATGTCTTCTTTTTCTACATCACTATCATGCCCCACTGGGGTCTCTATTTCCTCAGCTGCCATTTCATCAATCCTAGGGCTTGTCTATGTAGATGCACCAGAGGCAAGTTCAGTAGGTCTCAATTTACTAGAAGGGGTTTCATGTTGTTCTTTAGCTGCAGGAAGAATAGTATCAACTTTTCGTTTCCTAGAGTACAACACTTTCCTTTCTGTAGTTTTCTTTTAGTTTTGCCCTTCTTTATTTTTGCCCTTCTCCTCTGTGCCCTAGTTTGAATTAAATTACTAAGAGAAATATTGTCACTGTCAGAATATGAAGAATTTTCTTTATCTGCATGCTCTGCTTTAGAAGAGCTAATTTCAATGGCTAGTTTTGTTGCAGGAGAGTTTGCACTAGAAGTTGAAGTTCCTGGAGTAGTTTCAACTCCATGTATGGTTCTCCTAGTTCTATGATGTTGTGGCACAAGCACAGGTCACAAATGACTAGGTCTTATTTGATCAATTTCTAGAAATTCCTCCCAAGACATATTGGATACATCATGCACAGACTTCTCAACAAGCAATTTGAATAAACAGTGGTGAGAGACAGAATTAGGCCTACCTTTTTGAGTTTCAGCAGCCATAATTGAGAGTAGGTGGTGAAGCACATTTGGCACGTTCATCCTTCTTCCATGTCTCATATGATTTAGCAATTTAAAATGTACAGAGTGAAGGTTCGACTGTCGACCTTCGCAAGTGATGTATTTCACCACATGAACAACTACTTGCTTCCACAGCTTTGGCAGAGAGGTTCTTTTGGTTCCCTGCTTGTCTATAATCAATGGTGGATCCCTAGGTTCAGTAAACTTGGCCCTAATTGACCTGGCATCTCTACCAACAGGGTATTCTTCTCCATCAACAGGCAAACCTATAACCTCTGCAATTCTTTCTTCTGTGGCCAACACCTCTAAACCTCTTACCATTGCTTTACCATCAGACAATGTCTGAGCAAACTCCAACACAATATTTTCATCAAAACCATTTAATTTCAAGATATAGTCTATCTAACCACAATTTCTGAATTCAGCCTGGCTAAGTGCATCTTGTAACAATGCATCATGAACTATGGGTTCACTCTGAATTAAACCTCCTCCCATGACTTAGTTGACTGAAATCAATCACACTGCAAAGTTTTTCTGTGCAAAATTTGAAAACAAGCTTCACCTTCCTGCAACCCTGTAAGTTTTCAAAAACTCATGCTATCTGCATTTTCTTTTATGACTTCTTTTCTTGGGAATGCAAGACAAGGGTGGTATAGGCATTAATGAGTGATCACTGAAGGTTGTCATCTCACACTCGTGAGCCATCACCTCACTCAGGATTCAAATTATTCAATTTCAAAAACTTTACTGACATTCAAGCATAAAACATATGGACGGATAGATGCGTGGTCATTATATTTACACTCCCTCCCCAACCTATATTTAGGCATGTGTCCACACATGCAGATATGAAGTATGATAGGATAGGGATGGGAATAATGACATGCGACAAGAAATATTTATATTAATGTGCAATAATTAAATAAACAAACCACAATGCAGTTAAGAGAGAATTATTGAGGTGTGTGTACCTTCATTTGTGGAAGATCTGTTGCTAGAATCATGGAGAAAGTAATGGGTAATGCTGAAGAATTTGTTGAGCAATGAATGCAAGTGAAGTGGATTAAAGCGAGGTGGGATGAAATGTAATCAATAGACATTATGGAAGAGAGAAGAGTGGATATGGGTGGGTGGATGGGCAAAGAAGTGAAAGAATGGACTCCCACAAATGTAGAAATCTTTATTATGATTATTACTGTACCTTGGTTAGCCAGAAGGAGGGACACTAGGTCCACTGCCTTTGGCTGCAAGAAGTTCTAGAGGTGCATGTTGATTGAACTACTGCAGGAAGTCTTCTTTGGAAGATGGCTTGTGATATAACCTGAGTCTATGACCATTGACTAAGAGCTTGAATTTGACAGGGTCAATAGTAGTAAGCTGAATAGCACCATTGGAAAACACTTCAGTAATTTCATATGGGCCTAGCCATCTTGTCTATAATTTTCCTGCATTTTCTTGATACCTTGAATCATAAAGCAAAGCCCAATCACCAGGCTGGAACTTCTTGTCTTTAATGTATTTGTCATGCCACCTGATTCTTTAATTCTGCATCACTTCTGTATGTTGTAAAGCTACTTTTCTCATTTCATCCATAGCATTAAGCTACGTGATTCTTTCTTTCTGTGCTTGAGATAAATCCATCCCCAAGTCAAGTGTAGTTCTAAGAGTTCTATGTTCAAATTCAATAGGCATCATGGCTATTTTACCATACAACAACTCAAAAGGAGTAAAACCAATAGTTGTTTTCCAATTTGTCCTATAGGCCCAGATAGCTTCTAGCAACCTACTTGCCCAATCCTTCCTATGAACTACCACAATTTTGGTCAGAATAGATTCTAGTTCTCTATTAGTCACTTTAACTTGGCCATTAGCCTGGGGGTGATAAGGAGTAGACTTCTTGTGCCTTATGTTGTATTCCTATACTAATGCTACAATTAGAGTTGAGGTAAATTGAGCTCCCTGATCAATCACCAATTCTTTGGGGACTCCATACCTTGTAAAGATTTCTTCATAAAGAAATTCTGTAACTTTACTATCTGTTGCATGTTTCATGGCTTTAACTTCTACCCACTTAGTTACATAGTCAATGCATACTAAGATATAAGATTTACCATTAGATGGAGGATCAATAGGTCCTACAAAATCTAACCCCCATTTATCAAATGGAGTAATCACAAGCTGAGGATAAAGGGGCATCTCATCAGACTTTGTTGGCTGACCCATCCTTTGACAATTATCACACTTCTTGGTATATCTTGTTGCATCCTTGTATAGTGTAGACCAATAATAACCTGTATTCAAAATTTTCATTGCAGTTTGCTTTGCTACAAAATATCCTCCACAAGGTTCATTGTGATAGGCATGCAAAATGTCATATGTTTCATCTTCTCTCACACATATTCTCATGACACTGTCTGGTCTAGTGTAGAACAAACATCCAGCAATCCATGAAAAAGGAAATGATTTTTTAATGAGTACCCTTCTTTCCTTAGGAGAGAAATGAGGAGGGACTCTTCCTATGACTAGGTAATTGGCTATGTCAGCATACCAAGGTGTTTGCACAGAGAGTGAAAACAAATGTTCATCAAGAAAAGAGTCATCAATGAGCTGGTTATCTTCTAATGTAGTCATTCTTGAAAGAAAATCTGCAACCACATTGGCTTTTCCTAGTTTATCCATAATAGTGATGTCAAACTCCTGCATTAACAATACCCATCTTGCTAATCAACCTGAGATGAGAGGTTTGTTCATGAGATATCTAATGGCTGCATGATCTATGTGCACAAAGATTTGATAACCAATTATGTAGTGCCTAAACTTATTAAATGCATTGATGACTGCTAACATTTCCTTTTCTGTGACTGTATAGTTGAATTTAGCACCCTGTAAGTTTTTGCTGACAAAATAAATAGCATGCTCAATGACTCCTTCCTTTTGGCCTAAAACTGCTCCTATGGCATAATCTGATGCATTAGTATGAATGTGAAAAGGAAGTTCCCAATTGGGGCCTTTAAGTACAGGAGCATGGGTTAAGGCTACCTTCAGGTCAAAAAATGCTTTGTCACAGTCTTCATTCCACTTAAATTCAGTATCTTTTGTCAGAAGGGTATATAATGGGGATGCCATTTTGCTAAAATATTTGATGAAGCATCTGTAATATCCTGCATGTCCCAAGAAACTTCTAACATCCTTTTGCTTTACAAGAACGGGTAGATTAATGATGACTTCAATCTTAGCTAGGTCTACTTGTATTCCTTTCTGAGAAATATAGTGACCAAGTACTACACCTTCCTACATCATCATGAAGCACTTTGCACTATTTAATGATAGGTTGTGATCTTCACATCTTTCCAAAAATTTGCCTAAGTTTGCTAATGCCTCTTCAAAAGTAACACCATAAGTAGTGAAATCATCCATATAGATTTCCATACAATCATGTGAGATATCAGAGAATATGCTAATGACTGCTCTTTGGAAAGTTATAGGTGCATTGCATAAGCCAAATGGAAGCACTGAGTAGGCATATGTTCCCCAAGGATATGTAAATGTTGTCTTCTCTTGATCTTCAGGTGCAATCTGAATCTGATTGTAACCACTGAATCCATCCAAAAAGGAAAAGTATTGCTTTCCTGCAAGTGAGTCCAAAACCTGGTCTATGAAAGGAAGGGGAAAATGGTCCTTTTTGGTAGCAAAATTTAATTCTCTATAATCAATACATACTCTCCATTTTCCTCCCTTCTTGGGCACAAGAACTAGAGGGGACACCCATTGGCTATCTGAGATTGGGTAAATAAATCTTGCATCTAATAGCTTCTATAATTCCTCTTTGACAATTTCTCTTAGTGCAGGGTTGATTCTCCTTTGTGGTAGTCTTACTGGTGTACAATCTTCCTTTATGTAAATCTTGTGAATACATAATGTAGGATCCAATCCATTCATGTCATGATAATCCCATGCAAAAGCATTTTTATGTTTCTTTAACAAATTTGCCAAGGACAGTTGTGCTTGAGTCAAGTTATTATTAATATTGAGATATCTGTCTTCTAAAATTTCCACTTGAGTTGTGAAATCAACCATAGTTATCTCATTAATGCTAGGTACCTTAATATCTTGTGGAAGCAATGTATGTAACTTGATGCTGCAGGAAAAATTGGAACAAGCATCCTTTCTGAATCAGCAGAATGAGAGGATGATGCTTCTTCAACTGCATAAAGATTTTGTATTATATTGGACAATAGCTCTTCCTCTCCTTGAAGCTACAGGAAAGAAGTTCTGCCAATCATCATAAGTTGTTCCACATAATTAACTTCCTCTACCTCTTCACCAACATGAGGCCAAATAGGATTCTCCATATCATGAGATGGTTGTGCAGGTGGGTAAAGAACAAGTGTTTTAGTGCTTCTCCCATCAGATATGGTCATGTCTCTTGATTGACACACAATATAAGCATCTGTTGTGGCTAACCATGGCCTTCCCAAAATGATGGGGTATCCCCCCAATGTAGCTTTAGGAGAAAGTATCATGAAATCAGTTGGATATTCCCATGAGTCCAAGGATACTACAAGATCCTCAACTATCCCATCAGGTTTAACAATAGAGCTATCAGCAAGCTGTAGGATAGTAGGGGTTGGTCACATAGTTGCAACATTCAGTTGTTGCAGGATATCCTTTGTCATTACATTTATGGTTGCTCCAAGACCAATCAAAGCATTTCTAATTTGGATTCCATTTATGACAACTCCTACTACAGGACTTCCTGGGTCATTATATTTAGGAACAGTCACTTTTCCAAGCATGATGTCAGCCAACTGTCCCACCACATGGACCATAGTGGGGTCTTTCCTTTTTCTGCCTGTCTTCTTAAGGCATGCTTCTTTGATTGCTTTGCCATAGATAGGAACATCTTTTATGGCTTGAAATAGAGGTATCTTGACACATACATGTTTCAACTGTTCTAGAATATCAAAGATAGATTCTTCTTCTACCACCTTTTGTTTCATAGTTTCTAACCTTTGTGGAAATGGTGGTTCTTGGGGAGTCTGTTTGACTGTCATTGGTTTAGGATTTTTAGGCACATCAGATTGAATGGGGGTTTTATTAGGTTCCACTTCCTCCTTAGAAAGCTCAGTAATGATAGGTCTTGAAGGAGTTGTCAAGGTAGTTCCTGAACAGAGATGTATATCACTGACATTCATAGCATATGTAGGGTATTGATTTGGATCAGCAGAATATACTGGTTGTTGTTGTGGTCTATTATTTGGGTTAGGTGAGGGTAGAGCTGGTCTTTGAGTAGGTTTAGGTGTATTTTAATTGGAGCTAGTAGGTGGAGGCATTATGGCAAGCTGTTAGGGCTGAGGAGGTGTCTACATGTTGGTCTTATTTGGCCATTGTTGTCCTCCTCTCCATTGAAATGTTTGCTTCCAATTTCTTGGAGGTGACTGCCAATTCCCCGGGGGCTGCTGTCACTGGGGTGCAGGGTTTTGGTAAATTTTCCAAGCATTTTGAGAGTTGTTCCAAGGCTGAGGTGGATATCCTCCATAACTAGATGGAAATGGATGTTGCCATTGATTACTAGATGCATGAGTATTAAAATGTGGACCAGCATATGATAGTGGATTTGGTGACATACCTTGTCTTGGAGCCCATGGCCTTCTTTGTGCAACATAAAAGACTTGATCCTCTTCAACTTGTATTGGCTTGAACTCGGGTGGAATCTGCTTGCTATCAATGTTAGCTACCAGCTTGCATCTGCAGTCCCTCTTCTTTTGTCTACAATGAGGACAATATTCTACCAACATTGCCTCAGACTCTTCATGTTTCTTCTTTTCCTGGAGTGTATCCAACTAAGTAGCCATATTGTTTATAATATCTTGCTTAAAATTAGATAGCAAGTGGCTTATCTCCATCCTTGAAATTCTATTGGTAGAGGTTTTGCCCGCAAGGGAATGATAACCTCTTCCTTTCTTCATGGCAGCTCTAGAATAATTCCAGCACAACTTCTTAATAGCATCCCAAGACATTTGGGTAATATCTCCTCGTCCCATTAAATCCAAAGCATCCATGCAATGCTCACTTATTCCCCTAAGGAAGAGCAATTTCTGAGAGTCCTCAGTGAGTGCATGATGAGGAGACTTTTGTAAACAAAATAGGAACCTTGAGATGTAATCCTCCAAACTTTCATCTTCTTTCTGTTGCATTCTGAAAACATCATTACCTCTCATATCCCCATGCCTACAGTAGTATTTATATTTCTCAAGAAATTTATCTTTCATTTCTTCCCAGGTATTGACAACATCACTACCTAGACTCATAAACCACCTTAATGCAGCCTCCTTCATGGTAGTAGGAAACAACTTAAGTCTATGAGCATCAATAGTATAGTCATAGCTTCTGCAGAGGATATCAAATTCAAACAAGAAGGTGTCTGTGTCCTCTGTTGCAAGTCCATAAAACTTGGGGAGAGCTGAAGCAGGTATATTCTTGAGATTATCCACTTCATTTTGTAGAGTAATCAGGAATGGAAATGGTGGTTGATTAGGGACATTTGGGGCAGCCATGACTGCTTGACCTACTATCAAAGCAAAGGGATTTTCAACTAGATCTGGGGTATCTTGTTCTTCAGAGGAGATGTTAGAGCTATTCAAATCAGGGAATGCATCAAGGAAAGGATTCACTTCTGCTTCTTCTACTAGGTGAGTCAAATCATTAGGAAGGAATCTCCCTAAAGCATCTCTTCTCCTGCCTCTATGCATGCAATATACTCAGTACCAGCCACTTCTCACACAAAAAATATTGATGGGTTATAAATGGTTTCTTCCTAACTAACACATTTTTTAAGGAAAAACTGCAAGGAATAACACTAAAAAATGACTCCAAAGATTTTCTTAGTTTGACACCATCCCCGGCAATAGCACCAAAAATGTTGGTCTCTTACAATGACTTAACAACTGAGCTCTTAAAACTGTAACTCAGAGATTGGACATCTGAACTGAGTAGCTGTCTTAATCACTATGGAGATACATTTCACTTGTCAACCTAGTGATGTGAACTTGAAATGGGTCAGCATAGTATGTGCACTAAGAACTTCAAAGTAGCCATGTTCATTCTATAACTAGAAAAGACACAATGCTGAAGATAAACTGCTAAAAAGGAAGTAACAAGAATACTAAATATTAACCAACAACTATTCTGGTATCAAGTACATAACACAAAGTAATAATCTGGGCAAACAAATAGGAAACTACTCTGTCTGCTTTGGCTACAGGAATAGACACATAATAGAATTCTAGTGGCTGCAGGAACATTCAATGCCAGATTTACTAAACACTTAACAGAAAATGGAACTAAACTAAAGGGTGGAATTCTCACCAAGTGGGCCCCCTTGGATGAGTATTCCCCATAACAAATGTAAACTCAGAAATATGAACTCACAACTTTATTTTATTCATTCAAAAGGACAAGTACAACTGAACATGATAACTGTATTACTAAAAAACTGGATAGTGCAAGTATAATCTTCAAATAATCAACAACACCACAACCCCCAAAAAGGAGTATCTAAGTCTTATTTATAGAAGAAAGACTAATAACTAACTAACAGGGTAGTCAACTCCAACAGAATAGGAGGACGCCACATTATGGAAAACATAGAAAGTAGAAGGAAGTTATGCATGCCAAGAAATCAGGTCAAGCGAGTTGCTTTAACGCAGATTTAGCATAACTATAACTCCTAAATTTGCTCAACATATATTTAAGATCGGTTACAAAATGGTTGCTTTCCCTCCATTTGATATTTGAACGGCCACCACCTTTGACTTTTATGGTAAGAGACCATTCAGTAGAATCTTCCTCACTTTATGGATGCCAATTATATATGCAAAATAATGTTAGTACACACAAATAATTGCTTGTTCGTAACCACCTTGGAGTAATATTCATTAACCATATGCAACATAACATAGATAGTTCAAATAGCATGTCTTTGCCACCAAGGGATATAAGAAATGACTTATGTTCAACAAGTTATAGTTTTGGGGTTAAAGACATAGAAAAACCAAGAGTAAAGTATCAAAGTCCAAGATAGCTACAACAAATAGACAATAAAATATGAGTCATAAACTAGACTCATCAACCATCCTTCTGATTTCAACTATTAATTACTCACTGTGGATGTACCATACAAAAAATGTTTCTCATAGTGTGTACACCTATTGGCATAATGAACCCCAGATGGGCCAGAAAAACATGCCATATAACAAATTACTAACATTAAAAATGTTCATAGCCATTTTTCTAACATATTCTTGCAACTCAAATATCTTTAAGAGAAGAGTGTCAAAAATGATGGGTTTAACAACCTAACATAAGGCAAAGCCGTTTGTTGGGTTTAGGGTTTAGGGTTGAGAGATTAGGGTTTAGGGCTGAGGGATTATGGTTTAAGGTATAGTGTTGAGGGTTGAGTGTTTAGGGATAGGGTTTAGGGTTGACGAATTAGGGTTTAGGGTTGAGGAATTAGGGTTTAATGTTGAGAGTTGAGGGTTGAGGGTTTAGGGATAGGGTTGATGGTCAAGGGATTAGGGTTAAAGTAGAGTGTTGAGGGTAGAGGGATTAGGGATAGGGTTTAGGGTTGAAGGTTTAATGATTGAGGGTTGAGGCTTTAGGGCTGAGGGTTAAGGGATTGGGGTTTAAAACATAGTGTTGAGCTTCGAGGGTTTATGGATAGGTTTTAGGGTTTAAGTTTTAAGGGTTAAGGGTTGAGGGATAGGGTTTAGGGTTTAGGGATAAGGGATTAGGGTTTAAGGTATAGTGTCGAGGGTTGAGGGTTTAGGAATAGGGATAGCGTTTAGGGTTTAGGGATGAGGGATTAGGGTTGAGGGTTGAGGGATTAGGGTTTAAGGTATAGTGTCGAGGGTTGACGGTTTATTGACAGTGTACAAGGTTGGGGGTTGAAGGATTAGGTTTTAGGGTTGATGGATTAGGGATTAAGGTATAATGTTGAGGGTTGAGGGTTTAGGGATAGGGTTTAGGGTTGACAGATTAGGGTTTAGGGTTGACAGATTAGCGTTTAATGACGAGGTTAGGGTTAGAGTGTCGAGGGTAGAGGGATTAGGGATAGGGTTAAGGGTTAAAGGTATAAGTATTGAGGGTTGAGGCTTTAGGGATGAGGGTTTAAGGCTTAAGATATAGTGTCGAGTGTTCAGGGTGTAGGGATAGGGTTTAGGTTTTAAGGGTTAAGGGTTGAGGGATAGGGATTAGGGTTTAAGGTATAGTGTTGAGGGTTGATGGTTGAGGGCTAAAGGTTTAAGGATTTAGGGCTGAGGCTTTAGGGATGAGGGTTAAGGGATTAGGGTTTAAGATATAGTGTCTAGTGTCGAGCATGTAGGGATAGGTTTTAGGGTTCAAGTTTTAAGGGTTAAGGGTTGAGGAATCAGAGTTAAGTTTTGAGGGATTAGTGTTTGACATTGAGGGTTGGGTACATTAAGGTTCAAGGACTAAGGGTTTCGAGATAGGGTTGAGGGTCGAGGGATTAGGGTTAAAGTAGAGTGTTGAGGGTATAAGGATTAGGGATAGGGTTGGATGGTTTAGGGATAAAGGATTGGGGTTTAAGGTATAGTATTGAGCCCGTTGAGGGTTTAGGAATAGGGATAGCATTTAGGGTTTATGGATGAGGGATTAGAGTTGAGGGAAGAGGGATTAGGGTTGAGGGTTGAGGGATTAAGGTTTAAGGTATAGTGTTGAGGGTTTAGGGATAGGGTTTAGGGTTGAGGTATTAGAGTGAAGGGTTGCGTGATTAGGATTTGACGTTGAGGGTTGAGGGTTGAGGCTTTAGAGTTTAGGGTTTAGGGATAGGGTTGAGGGTCGAGGGATTAGAGTTAAAGGTTGAGGGATTAAGGTTTGACGTTGATGGTTGAGGGTTGAGGGTTGAGGTTTGAGGGTCGAGGGTTTAGGGATAGAGTTGAGGGTTAAGGGATTAGGGTTAAAGTAAAGTATCGAGGGTATAAGGATTAGGGATAGGGTTGGATGGTTTAGGGATAAGGGATTAGGGTTTAAGGTATAGTATCGAGCCCATTGAGGGTTTAGAAATAGGGATAGTGTTTAGGGTTTAGGGTTGAGGGATTAGAGTTAAGGGTTGAGGTATTAGGATTTGATGTTGAGGGTTGAGACTTTAGGGTTTAGGGTTTAGGGATAGGGTTGAGGGTCGAGGGATTAGAGTTAAGGGTTGAGGGATTAGGGTTTGATGTTGACGGTTGAGGCTTTAGGTTTGAGGGTTTAGGGATAGGGTTGAGGGTTGAGGGATTAGGGTTAAAGTAGAGTGTCAAGGGTATAAGGATTAGGGATAGGGTTAGAGGATTTAGGTATAAGGGATTAGGGTTTAAGGTATAGTATCAAGCTCATTGAGGGTTTAGGAATAGGGATAGTGTTTAGGGTTTAGGGTTTAGGGATGAGGGATTAGAGCTGAGGGTTGAGGGATTAGGGTTGAGGGATTAGGGTTTAGGGATAAGGTTTAGGTTTGAGGTAGAGAAGGAGTGACTGAGAGACATAGAGAGGGGAGAGGTAGAGATGTGAGGGAGAGAGATAAGTGAGATATAGAACATGAGCTAATGGAACTAGAGGTGAGATATTGTAAAGGTTCTATCAAAGGTGAGATAGGCAAAAATATTTATGGATAAATCTATAGCAGGATAAAATGTGAGCGCATTATAACGCGAGCGAATTATAATGCACTCGCATTTTGTCCTGCTATAGAAATGGTAAAAAAGTGTTAACCCCCGTGATCCAGGCCCACATTCTCTATTTTCATGTTGATTATGCATGTGCTCTGACAAAAAATAAGTTCTTTCATGCTATTTGGAAGTTCACATGCACATTTTACACATTCTACCACCTTTGCATGATCTTTCCACCACCTTTTCTGCTTTGCCAACTTGAGAAGGAGGAAATAACATAGTTGTCACACTAAGTTTGATATATATCTATTCAAGTTTCAATTTTTGTAGTGTTGCAATGTTAATTGTGATTCAATTTTAGGAATTTAACATTATAGATTGGTTAATAGTATTGTTGTTAGTAATTATATTTGATTGTTATTCAATTTAACATTGAAAAGGAAGCAAGTGGTGAAAAACTCAAATTGTTGAGGAGTTTGATGCAAGAAGAAAAAAACACTACATAATTGGGTACTCTCTCCATTCGAATCTTCATTTTTTAGGTATGTCAAGTCTTTACATGCATGTTCTTTATATTTTCCTTAATTCTATTTGAATTACTTTATCATGCTTTATCAAACATGTTTAAAATAGACATATTCCAAATCAAGAAAGCAGCCTACAATCTCACATGATGCCATGTATATTTTCTACACTTGCACTCTTTAATAATTATGTGTAATAAATAGACCTTAACATACCATGATGTCAAACTATACAAGAATAAATCCTTAGAACATAATAAAAATACAATCCCACTATTATCTTGTCATATTAACAAGTTAAAATACAAATGAATAGGTGCCAAGATCATACAAGTATGCACATGACATGATGATTTTTATGCACATATCTTGGGCTAGGACATTCCTTATGCACCTATTCATGATGATTTGTACATGCACATGACACAACAATTGTTGTCTATTCCTTCACAAGCCACCCAAATCCTAGTATCCGTAGTACCAACAAAACACCTTCTCAATTCCAAATCCTAGTAGCCCTAGTAACAACAAACATGTCAAATTGGGTCTGCCTTAACCTTTTCAAGCATGAACTCCCATGTACTCTTTTAATGACTGTAATAATTTGCTTTGTATGCTTTGTACTTATTTTGGTTGAGTGACATTTACTCTTTTACATGATGATTGTATGTACATTTACTATGAAGGGTTGAATGACATCTATTTTAGTTATTTGTATGGATTCATTTCTTAGGAACTAATATTGGTCTATTTATCATGCTACAGACAAATTCTCCGTCATGCCGAGGAAACGATCAAGAATTAAACCAACACAGGAAGAGATAGTAGCTAAGAATGCAAAGAAAGGGAATTTCGTGAGAAGAGGAAATTGGACACAATAAATGAAGACATGCCAATTGAAGAGGAACCAAAACTATCACAATGAGATATGGTATTGGTGGTAGAAAGAGAACTAATGCAAAAACTTTGTGCTACGAGAGATTTGAATACAATAGTTTGAGACACGTCCTCTACTACAAGTCAACATGTAGGGACACCATCTACCACATCTCAAGTTGAGAGTACATCATCACTCACATGAGATGAAGTAGGTATGCCATCATTCCCACCTCAACCTCAAGGTATGTAATCTATTCCATCTTTGATCGAAGGTATGCCATCTAGCCCATCTCATTTAAATATTGATGAAATTCCTAATGTTGAGATGAATTTACCTAACTTAACACCACCTAGAATTTTGCATAGAAAGCCAAAGTATTTGATTGACATTGATGAGAATATTTTGCAGCCAATGTAAGGTAAGATTCCAAAACGTACTTGTAGAAGATATGCTCATAAGATTTGGAGATTGTTCTTTGAAAAGTTAAAGGAGACAACAAGATGTCAACAATTCGTTGAAATGATGAGAAGTATAAAATATAGGTCCATCATAAAGATTCTTGGGTTGAGAACATTAGAGGCTTCAAGTGAAAAATCTATTGTCAAGAATCTAATGAGTGCATATGAGAGTGTGGGTAACACCTCACACACAAAAGATAGTAATGCAACACGGCATGTGATTACATCTACTATAGTAAGTAGTCAAACGAGGAAAGATCATCTCATTAGAAAGATGAGTCAAGAATTGAGAATTAATAGGAAAACTTTATCAAGAGCTATTGGAAGACACCAAAGAATTGAGGACACTAATGCCAATGAATTATGGGCATTCTCGGGGAGACTACCATGAAAAGATAAACCAATTGTTCAAGCATTGAGATCACTAATTGAAGACTTTTGGAAGAATTACACAAGGGTATCTTTGAATCTAAGGGATGTGGTAAGAAGGAGAATTGGTAGTCAGAACCATGAGCCACATCCAAAGCATTTTTTGGATGAGACTCAAACACAGTTTTATGGTAAATTTCTAGAGAATTATCCTCAAATTAAAATTTGTCAAAGATATTTTGAAATGCTAAAACCTTTCTATGTCAAGATAAATCACACATGCACTACTTGTGTCTGAAGTCTTCTATCTTTTATATGTTTCTAGCTTTGATGAAGGGGTCTCTTTCCTCCTCTTTCCTGTACCTTTTGTTGGGGTTAGCTTGAAGTTCTATAATTTGAGATTCAACCACTCATTGCTGTGTTGTAGGACTCCTGCATCAAGTTCTCTCAAAGAGATGTCTTCTTTCTAGGACCAATCTATTGGATCCAACCTCTTAGTGTCTATGGTGTCCAACTGATATACTAGATCCTGAATGACCCTGTCATCTTTAAATAATTTTTCAGGTATATCATTTCTCAAAGCAAATTCTCTTAACTAAAAAGTAGTGAGCCTTGTATATTTATTCTTTCTCACTTCAAGATCATCTTTACAATTGGCCCAAAAGTCTTCAAGAGAGTGTTTGTCATCAAACCCCATTGTGGGAAACAATTGTTTAAGTCTGCCAGCAGGGTCAAAATTCTCCATTGCCTTATACAGTTTTAAATTTAAAGCATCAAGCTCCTCTGTTGTTGTCTTGGCAAGTTGTATGGATGGGCACTCATAAAAACCCAACTTAAATCGATACTTGAGTCCAGATTTATGTTTCCCAAAAATTTAAGATGTACTTCACTTATTTTTTAAGAAAATTTAATCAAAATTAGCCTATCACTACAATGCCTAGGCAACAAAAAGGGTGCCCTCTTGAAACCTGCAACCCTAATGTATGTAGATTTGGGGAATTGAATGAACTATTCTCACCATTCCCTTACTAGCTCCATGGCCTTATCTAACATTCTCCATCCTATATCTCCGGTAAGTTGGAGGATTATTGCATATAAAAATGCAGCATTAACCCTCTTAAAGTGTTTCTCAGCTTCTATTATTTCCAAATGAGGGAAGAAATCCTAAACTTTATTCTATCTTGGACCTTCTCCTCTGAATCCCACTATGCTTTTAAACCAGGAAAATCACCAACTCTAGCTGCTAGGTACACAATGTAGGATGTCATGTAAAACTTTTTGGTGTTGGTGACTGACATTATTTGCTCATGAATGCAATCTGAGACCATTGCACCCTAGTCCAAGTGTATATCACCCTTAAGAATAATATAAATAAACTGAAACATCTAGGTCTCATAGTTCCTAGACCCTTCCTTACCACATGCCCTACTGAGGAGGGTTATCGAATCCCCAACCTCCCCTTTGAAATCTGATCTAGTAAGCTTTGTTGGGACCTTAGATATAGCTTTATTCTTTGTAGCTAACCAATGTTTATTCTCTTTAGCTTTATTCTATAGAGGAAGATCAAAAGCTTCTCTAACCATGGAGGTGTGATGTCTAATACCAGTTTTCCATTTGAATCCACACATCTCCTAGTGTCTGGATGATAGTAATGAGAAATTTGAGAATCAACTCTGGGCATTGAACAACTTGGGGAAATCCTACCACATGAGGTAGGTCATATGTAACTATCCTCCTAGAATGAGGTGTGACATTTGGTTGGAAGGTTTCTGAGTTAAACTACATCAAATCAATGTGTCTAATGTATGTTTTTGTGATGTTTGCTAGTTCACTTTTGAACTTAGACACTTTAGGGATACCTTCAAACTTATACTTCATAGTGATAGGTGATTCTCTCTTGGTATTTTATTTCTTCTTCTTCCCTTTCTTTACAACCTCAGTGGAAATACTCTCTTGGGTAGCGTCTTCTATAGATTTTTAAAAGTCCAAGATAGTTTCCTCACTTGCTTGAGTAGCTGCTTCAAGTTATAGCATTTAATCGTACTTGGAAGAGGCATAAGAGGGATTAAAAACCAAAGAAAATCTAAATCTACATAAAATTTTGATCATTTTGAGTGTTTTGATAATTTTTGGGTTTTTTAGCCCATTTTGGACTTTTGGACCAAGTCCAATTGTGCTCTCAAGGCCTGAAGTCTTACTAGGAATCCATCAATTTTTACTCAGGCCTTTGGTTAGTGGGAAGGATGTTAGTTTTTTGGTCATTTCTATCTTTTATCTTTAGGGTCTGAAAATCCTCTCAGGGCCTGAGATCCTAATCGGACTCTCTACAAGGAACTCTGAATTTGATAGTGGGGCGTGGGGCTCTGATAGGTTTTGGGACATTTGAGATTAGAGCCAAAAGTCCCTTCGGGACTTGATGTCTTGAAGGAACTTCCTTTTGGAAGGTTTCTAAGCAAGTGGTGTCCGCGTAGGAAGCAAGACTCTGAACAGATATTGGCTATCTTAATTCACTGTCAAAAGTGCAATTCAGACTTAGAATCCCACTCAGACCTTATTTTGCTTATCATCTAAGTCAAACACTCCTACGAGGCATGGAAGCATAGGTGAACATGGGTTCGATGGTTTCAAAAGTTTAGGACCAAAAGTCACGTCGAGACCTGAGGTTTCGACAAACTTTCTTTCAGTGACTAATACTTTGGGAGGTAAGGCCTCAAGGGAATTTAGGACTTTGGGTTCTAAGGTGTTAGGGTCCTAAGATCCTTTTGGGACCTGAAGTCTAAAATGGATATTTCATTTTGCATAAAATTTTCTAAGTCTTTTAATGTGGCGCGAGGAGCAGGGCCCCAAGAGAATTCAAAACTTTTGGTTCTACATCCTTGGAAACCTAAAATCCTTTTAGGACCTGAAGTCCCAAAGGGATTTCCTTACTTAACACTTTATGCAGACCTACGGGGGCTAGGATCATAAACACATTTAGGTCCCTTTATATTGAGGCCAAATATCCTTTCAGGACCCGAGGTTCTGAAAGGATATGTTTAAATAATTTCATGAACTTATGACTATATTTTTTTAAAACTCAAAGCCAGGGTTGGATTTCCAACCCTAGAGTCCATTTATTCAAACCTAAAACTAAAAGGAAAACCTACCCAAGAAGGAAAAACACATAAAAATGACAAAAACCCTAAGCTAAAACAACAACAAAACCTAAATTAAAACCTAAAGAATGAATTAAAAACCTAAATTAAACATAAACAAAACAACAACATAATTCAAATGTTAAAACCAAACCAAACAAAGAAAAGATAAGAGAAAGATAAGGAATGAGAATGAATCCCCCTTACTAGGAATCAACGATGGTCGATGGATGAAGACCATGGGAATAAAACAAGAACAATGACCTCCAACTTCCAAAATCTCTGGCTCAATCAACCCAAGATCTTTAAATATTTGTAGGTTTGGATGCAATAAGCTTTATGGAACTCTGAGAGTTGAAAATCATGAAGACACAAGCATAAAATGAGGATAAAACATCAAGTGAAGGATTAAATACCTTTGTATTTAATCCTTCCTACCATAATAAATGTGGTAGGTCAGAGGTGGAAGTGCAGAGGGAAATCAAACTTTTGGACTAAAGTCCAAAAGTTTGAAAAGCCGATTGGGGCCTGAAGTCCCGATCAAACTTTCTAGAAAGAATCTAAAATCCATAAATGGACCTGAGGCCTAGGATCTTAGGAGTTAAAGAACTCCTGGAACAAGTTCACAAAAACAATCAAAAACACTTTCTTTGAATAGGACAAAATGCCTAAATGGAAACTTAGGACTTAAAAAAAAAGAAAATGAACGACAAAAGAAAAACAAAGAAAGAAGAAAAAGAAGGGGGCCCCCAACTAGAAAACAAAGGTGGGGTGTGTATGCAGGGCATATTAGGTAGAAGGTGTATAAACATCCTCCGTTGTGTGAAGGTGGGTGGAGGGGGTTTTATGGTGCATCTTTTAGGATCTCTATTGGGTAGAGGATAGTTGTGGTTGTGGTTGTGTGTGTGTGAGTTTTGTTGTAGGTAGAAGAAACTTATAACTGTAAAGGGCATACGCTCTAAAATAAATATATGTTATGTTTTGATGTCATGCTTGTAATTGTGTGCAGGTTGTTGAGGTGAAGTTGTAGATTGTGTGAGTTGTAGGTGGCTAAGATGTCAAAGAGGAAGAGTATGAGGTTGGCCTTGGGAAGGGATTCAGGAATTTCTTTACTTGTGAGGAGAGAGATAAGATTAAGAGCTAAGCTTAACTATATGCAGAAGGCACTAAAAGTTTTAAGAGAGAGTAGAGTAGAGATTGAAAAGAGAAAATAAGAGAAGAATAGAGGTAAGGGTGACTCTTATTATCTTCTTGATGATAGTTCGTTTGCAAGTAAATCTGTGTGTGTAGAAAAAGATGAGGGAGAAAGAGTAGAGTACCATGTTGATGACACTGAAGAAGAAGATGAAAGTGCAGTAGTAGGAACATGTCTTGTGGAAGGCATGAAGTAGTTAGTGAAAGAGGATGAAGATGAAAGAGGAGAAGATACTATAGCAAAGAATAATTAAGAAGGAAAATTTGTAGAGACAAAGAAGAGTGAGGTTTCAGTAGAGATTTATCCTTAGAAGGACATATTGGTAAAAGCAGAGAATGATGAGGAAGGAGTTGCAACAGCAGTAGAGAAGGATTACCAAGGTAATTGTTAAATTTTTTGATTTTTATAACAAAGAGGATGATAACGAGTTGTATGTGGATAAGGTGGTGAGGGTGGATGTGGAGGTGAATACAGAAGAGCAGATGAATGTTTTTTTATGATCTTGTTAGTACAGGTGTATGCAGGTGTTGTAGAGGATGGTATAGAGGATGGTGGTGGAGGCTGGATTATGGTGGGTTGAATCCCATGAGAGAAGGGAAGAGAGGAAATCACAATTGGAAGAGGAGGCTAGCTCATGTTGGATTAATTTCCACAAGAGGAAAGATGAGTGAAGAGGAGAGTTGGTGGAGAAGGATGAAATTTTCTAAACCAAATGTAGGAAGAGGAGAAAGAAGAATGTTTCTAAAACCTATTGTAGTGATGGAGTTTGTTGTAGGTTTTTTACAACTTGGAAGGGTAATTCAATCATCCAACTCTATTTTATGAGCCATGCTCACAAAATTCTTCTTACCTGGCATATCTAATGCAGGAGCATTTGGGTCCATAGGCAATCTTGCATGGACAAAAACATTTTTAGTTTTAATTTTATTTTTGGTTTGATTTGGTTGTTTTAGTCATCTCTCTACATCAAGAAACTTCTGATTTGGTCAAATTTGCAAAAATAAAGATTTCACCTAAACACAGTTTTAAAGGTTTGCAGGCAATTTTATGGAAATCATTGTTTTTTAAAATCCATGAGGACTAGAGACAAATTCTTTTAGAGGAATGTTTAAAATTGTATTTTATCAAATTTAGCAAGTTTTTGTGGCCATATTCTTCACTAGTTGAGAGAAATTAATTTTGTTTGTTTTTGCATGTTAAGTTACAAAAACAATTCATTCTAGAGATTTTTAAAAAGTTGGAGTAAAATGGTTTTACAGGGGACTTTAGGAGGTTATTCTACTCAAATTGGCCAGATTTAATGCAAAAATAAGTACCTAGTCATAACTTATGTAAAAAGTCATTTTCTATGCTTTTTGGGCATCTGATGAAAATCAAAGGCACTTGAAAACATGAGAGAGTAGCCGCCTAGGAGAAAAACATGGATTTGTTGTTCTAGATAACAAATTTTCATTTCTAAAATAAGGTGAACTAATTAAAGGATATGTTTTTAAAAATTAACTATTACAATGCCACTTTGGTAGTCTAGGCACTTTTTTTTGGAGGAAGAATTTGCAGTTTTTAAATTGAAACAACCTCCTTTTATGAGGCATTAAAATTTAAGCTGGTACTACATTTTTTTAATGTTATATTTATGAATTAGCTAAATAGTGGAGATGGTGGCATGGAAAGGTAGAGGAAGGTGTTGAAACTCATTTTAGCACCTTTTCTTCATCTATTTTATTTGATATTTTTTATTTGGAGGAATAGTGAAGGGGAGCTGAGAAGAGGGACTGGAAAAGGATAGAGAGTTACTAGAGGTGCAACCAAAGAAAGAAGGGAGAGATGAAATTAAAATTCTAAAATACACAGTGTTTCTTGTAGATTTAGAGGATGAGGCCATGAAGGCCATAATGTCACATGTTTTGTTGTAGATTTTTTGTAATTCTTCAGTTGTGAATTAATTAAATCAATGAGAGTTTGCATTCCATTTTTATTTTACCTCCAATTTGGGATCCTTTATCTACATCACAAATCTATAAATCCAAGCCTCCTCTCTCATCCAAGGCATCAATAAGAAATATTTGTAGGTACATGCTATCATACTAACCTGAGTCTATTAGAAAAAATCAACAAAGTAAATCATCATCAAGAACTTCATCAAAAGGAGCCATCATTCATATCAAGGAAAGATATGAGATTTTGTTTAGTCTTGCATTTGTTCTAGTTTCCTTTCCTTTCATGCTCTAATCCGAGGTAGAGGTAGTCTTGTAGCTTAGGTTGCATTTCTAGATTAGATATTTCCCCCTCTATAATATCCAATTCCAAGCCACTTGGGCCCATGGATATAACAAAAAGAGGTTCTTCAGGGCTTATAAATATCCACAAAAACAATGAAGGGGATTGGAAACACCTAGATGGATAAGGCCAGATCTAATGAGAAGACCCTGATATAAGAGACAACATGAAAAGTGACCTAGTTTGGGCTCCAAAATGATTAGCCAAATAATTTAAAATTTGTAGTACAATTGAGTGGTAGTGGACTAAAGGTTTCTCTTGATATTAAGTTTCTAAACCATGGGAAAGTGGGGAGAAAGGGAAGAATAGCCCTAGAAGGTATTGTAGTTCCTAAAGGGAGTGTCCATATACCACTCCCAATCAATCTACCAAGGTACAATGCATTGAATCCAAATCTTATGCACTGTTTATAGAAAAATAGACTCCATAATGGTTTGAAATGACCCAATATCTTTGTTCCAAGCCTATATCTAGCTTGAAACTTTGGTCAAGATAGCTAATTCTTAGTGGCTCTTGAAGAGAGGTATGAAATGAAGCAAATCCCATTCTTAAAGATCTTTAGCAAATGGACCTAGAGAACTTTGGAAAGAGGTCAACCCTTGCAAATAATCATATGAGACCACCAAAATGATTGTTTGTTGAAAGAAATATCATAACTAAAATGCTTCCCTTTCCAAATAAGCCAAAATTTAATAGCTTCCCAAGCCTTCTATTTATGCTTTTGGCAACAAAAGTACCTTGAATTTTCATTAGCTCCTTAAGGATGTGAATGGAGTGAAGACCTAGACCTTTCCATGCCTATCAACTACTAATTAAACATAGACATGCATGATGTTTAAATCTAATGATTATATTTTACATTAGAAGGTCCTTAATTCTAGGGTTTGAGATCAAGTAAATTTTTTTTGAATAGTTGTGTGGTTTTCATTTTCTTCTATCTATTGAGCTCTACTTTCCTCTTTAATGGATCCTAGTAGAAGGTGGGAATTCCACCTCTTTAGATCTAGTTATAGATCATATGTTTGTGAAAAATAAATTGAGGTAGCAATAGTAGTAATTGGTAAGAATGAATTGGAATCTGCTACATTCATGTTGACTCTAGAAGAATCCCTAATTATTAATATTAATCATGATGAGTGCAAGAAAATTATTTCAACATTCCAAGGTCATAGCTTGATTTGTAGGTTCCTTGATCCTCAAGTCTCTTTCGAGGAATCAATTCTTTGGGCAAGAAAGAATCAAAAGTCTCAAAGAGTATATTAAATCCAATCTTGTGCTAAAGGGAATTTCATAGCTAGTTTTTCAAATGAATGAAATAGAGATGGATCCTATGAAGAAGGTTCATATTTCTTTTGAAATGCTACCCTTCTGATGAAGCATTGACATGTGGGGTTTAAATCTTCAAAAGAAATCCCTATGACTACCTATTTCAATTTTGATGTATGCTCTTCCTTAAGTGTTATAGTCTCCCTATGTCTTTGAGACAATTTCTAGTTACTTTAATACAACCATTGATATTTAAGAAGCACTCCATAGGTATGGTAAATTTGTTTATGCTAGAATATGTGTGGAAGTGGATCATGTCTCTTCTTCCATTCTTAAGAGTATCACTATGTGTGCTAGAGATTTTTAATGGTGTTAGGCTCTAGATTATGAAAGTTTTCCTTTTATATGTAGATGATGGCATTAATATGGTCATTTAATTCTAGGAATACACTAGCTTTAAAAGAAATACCAAAAATGAGAAAAAGAAAGTTGAGAAAAAATAGGCACAGAGGGTTTCACATTTCCAAATGAAAAACAAACTTTCAACATTAGAAATTTTATTTCTCTAAACGTTAAGGATAATGTGGGTTTACCTTCTAACTCTAGGAAGAAGGAAAATCATAAATAAGATTTACATTAGAATTAAGGGACAAGCAATAAGGAAATGCTCAATGATTTTGAATTCAAAGGTGATCTGGTACAACTTTTGGTTGAGAAAGAATCTATAAATTTTTGGAAATTAGAGATGCAAGGGAAATAAAAAATACCTCTTAGCTTAATTTTCCCATGCAAAAATTCAATTAAATAATAAGGCCCCTCAAGATTATTTGGAGGGTTGTATCTTAGAGCAAGAAAGTGTAGAAAAACTAACTCCAAATAGATAACTAGTAAAGAGGGAGGGAGATTTTGGGCACAACAAGATGGGGAGACCTAGTGGGTATATTGCATTAAAAAATACAACTATGGAAAAGGTTACAATTGGAAATCAATTCCAATTAGAGTTTGTATTTGTTGGAACCAATAAAACCAACATTGATCAATAACGGTGCTCTCTTGGAACATAAGGAGATTAAACTCCACATCCAAAAATCTTTTACTTTAGAGTGTCTCAGAGAAATACAACTCATAGATTATTATGTTACAAGAACTAAATCTATGAATATGGATAATTTTAAACCTTTCTCTAGGTCCTCTAAGAAATGGTGTGTTTTAATCACATAGGTAGTGGACTTGCTACAATCAAGAATAATGTGGAGGTTTTATTATTGAAATCCTTTCTTCTAATTCATGGATGATTCTTCAAGTTAGTTGTGTGTATTCTATGTAAAATTTATGTCTTGTTAATGCTTATGGCCCTCAATCTTTTAAAGAAAATGAATGATATTGGGTTTAAATCTTATCTATTATGAGAGTTAACTTTGGAGAAAGATGGCTTGTGGCTAGAGATTTTAATTCTAGACTTGATTATTGTAAGAAGAAAAGGGTGCTAAAATAAAGGAGATAACCAAAATTTCACTTCTTTCTTAAGGGATTTTTATTTGTGGGATGTTAAACCTTAGAATGATTGGTTTACTTTCTTTAATAGAACAAAGGGATAGGATAATGATGGGGAGCGCACATCAGGAAACGTCGAACGGGCCCTAATTTACTCACAGTCAGAAAGACTAACAAATGAACCATCGATCTATCTCCATTGGTCAGACAACCATCATCGGAAGGACTTTCCTAAGTCTCTCCATGACCAAACTCACCCCGATAGCTCAACTTCACTTTATCTTCGGCGAGACTTACTTCTATCAGCCAAGTCTTTCACCCTTCTGCCGATGCCCGATGATGGTTAAGTTCCTCCTCATCTCAACCGTGACGGCTTCCACACTGGTTGGAAGTGACCTTATTGGCAAGACCCTTCCCATTGGTGAAATCTTAACTTGTCTCCCGATGTGTCGATGGCATTTACCTTCGGTAAGTCTTGTTCTGTCAGCAAACACTTGCAATCTTTAGCCGATGCGCTGATCACTCCGATGTCACCTTTAATCATCACTCGTCGGTGAGACAATTACTATCAGCCACATTAGGGTTGCTTTGCCAATACACTAATGCATAGTTTACCTTCTTTCGAACCCTAACACATGGAGATGTTGGGTCAGCCTACTGTGCAACTCACACTGTTTGGATCCTCTGCACCGCCGAACAATGAAACAAAATAGAAAACAAAAATGGATATTTGTACAATGAAGCCATTCTACTGATTTCAATAGAAATTATACCAATGGAATGCTTCACATCGACATATGCAACAACAGACGCATAGAAAGAATGGAAATCTACAGCTATACAATTTGTAGTTATAGGAAACAGAAATTGAATTGATGGAACATAATCATTCTATTTCTCCTTAGCACAATACATAATCACATTAATATCCTCTATGATCTGATTACCAATACTTATTTGGTTCATTCCTCTGGGTTATAAACTCGCCCTAAGGAAAACCAACTGATTCCAAGCAGCTGGGAGAAAAACCAACCGTCTTGAGATTAACAATTTGACAAATTTGACCTAAGTCACTTGGGACTTATAAAAGAGTTCTAGGTCCTAAAAGATCTAGAGACCAACATAAATGAAAATGCATTGGTCAAATAGACCTTACTACAACACAAAACATGATTTTCTAGGTGCTCCTGCACCATACTCCCCAGGTGAAAGTTGTCTCAAGTCCTCTTAGAGACTAACTACTGTAAATCACCACCCTACTTTTTGATGTCTTCTTCCATCATCCATGTGGCCTTTGAGTATGGAAGTCCTTTCCATTTGACTAAGTGCTCAAAATAGGTTTGATTTCTTGTCTTCTTGGTAGTCCTACTATCCAAGATGTACTCCATCTTTGGTAGTTCCTTAGGTGGTAAATATTGCACCCACTCTGTATTATCTTGGACAGAATCTATTGTACCTTCTCCTATATCAGGACTCTTATATAATGTCAGATCAGCAACATTGAATATAGGTGAAATAGCAATATCATCAGGGAGTTCATTTTTGTAAGCATTAGGACCATATTTCTCTAGAATCTGACAAGGTCCAATTTTTTGCATCATCAACTTGTTGTGTTTTCATGTGGGCAATCTGTTCTTGTTGAGATGAACCATGACCATATCTCCTATTTGGTACTACACATCCCTTCTTCTTTGATCCACTCTAGCCTTGATCTTCTGACTAGTCTAGTGTAGAGTATCTCTGACTTGTTGATGGATCTCTTTCATAGCCTCTGCAAATGTATCAGCATGTCCACTCCTTTTGTCCAACCCTTGAACATCTCGCAATTCAAAAATTCCTCTAGGATGACTACCATAGACAACTTCAAAAGGACATAGACCTGTACTTCTATTTGTAGAATCATTATAGACATACTCTACTTGTGGGAGTACCACATCCCAACTACTACCATGTTCTCTTGTCAAACATCTCAGCAGATTGCCTAATGACCTATTCACAACCTTAGTTTGGCCATCAGTCTGAGGATGATAGGCTGAACTAAAAGACAAATTTGTACCCAATCATTTCCATGAGGTTCTCCAGAAATGTCCCACAAATTTGTTGTCTCTGTCAGATACAATACTCAAAGGTAACCCATGAATCCTAACGATTTCTTTAAAGAACAAACCTGCAATGTAACTAGCATCATTGGTGGTTTTACAAGAAATAAAGTGAGCCATCTTGCTAAACCTATCTACCACAACAAACACATTGTCATAACCTATCCTTGTCTTGGGCAATCCCATCACAAAATCCATACTCAAACTTTCCCAGGTCTGTTTGGTATGGGCAAAGGTTGGTACAGTCCTGCATTGGTTGAGAACCCCTTTGCTCTCTAGAAAATCATACAACTCTCAACAAACCTTCTGATATCAAATTGCAGCCTTGGCCAAAAGTAAAATCTTTTTACAAGATCTAAGGTCTTATTGAGCCCAAAATGTCCTCCTAAACCACCACTATTTTCTCCTTCACTATATTATCCCTCATTGAATGCTTAGGGATACATAGTTGACTCCCTTTAAACAAAAGTCCATCCTGCAATGTATAATCTGAAAATTCACTATGGAAAGCATTGGTAAACTCACTGCATACCTTGATCTCCTTGAAATCTTGGTCCTTTTTATACAATCCTTTGAGTGCCTCAACACCCATGCTTTGTAGCTGCACTTCTTGCATTGTCAACACCCTTCTGCTTAAAGCATCAGCAACCTTATTGGTTATCCCATTGTTATGCTTGATGATGAAGGTGTATGCTTGAAGACTTTCCACCCATTTCATGTATCTATGGCTGAGCTTTGCTTGTCCATTCAAAAAACTAAGAGCATGATTGTCAGTGTATACAATAAATTCTTTAGGAAGCAAGTAGTGCCTTCATTTTTTTAGAGCTTGTACCATGGCATACAACTCTAAATCATAAGAGGAGTACTTCCTCTTAGCTTCATTCAATTTTTTACTAAAAAAGGCTACTGGTCTGCCTTCTTGGCTCAACACTACACCTATGGCCAGACCACTTGCATCACATTCAATGATGAAGACTTTATTGAAATCAGGAAGTACTAAGACAGGACACTTGGCAACTTTCTGCTTCAAACTTTCAAAACTCTGATCTACCTCTTTTGTCCACACAAACTTCATCTTTCCTCCACCCTTGATGTTCTCTAACGTAGGTGCACAAATATCACTGTAGTTCTTAATAAATTTTCTGTAAAATGTGGCCAAACCATGGAAACTTCTGACCTCTCCTGCTTTCCTAGGTGTAGGCCAATTCAAAATAACCTCTACCTTGGAAGGATCCATTTACAAATTACCCTTAGAGATGACAAAACCTAGGTACACCAATTCTTGTTTCATGAAGTCACACTTTTCCAAGTTTATCAATAACTTCTGATCTTGCAGCCTCTTCAAGACTATCTCCAAATGTTCCAAGTGTTCTTCCTTGCTCTTACTGAACACCAAGATATCATCAAGGTAGACTACCACAAATTTCCCTATGAATTCCTGCAACACCTCATTCGTCAGCCTCATAAAGGTGCTAGGGACGTTTGAAAGATTAAAAGGCATCACAGGCCACTCATACAACCCTTCATTGGTTTTGATAGCTGTCTTCCACTCATCCCCCTCTCTTATCCTTATCTAGTAATACTCACTCTTCAAGTCTATCTTGGAGAAATAAGTAGCCCCTCCCAAACAATCCATTAGATCTTCTATTCTAGGAATAGGAAACCTATACCTGATGGTTATCCTATTTATTCCCTAGAATCAGTACACAGTCTCCATTTCCCATCCTTCTTTGGGGCTAAAATAGTAGGTACTACACATGGGCTAAGACTCTTCCTTATCAGCCCTTTATTTAGGAGTTCTTAAATCTGGTTTGTTATCTCTTCATTCTATTGAGGGTCATTTTATATGCTACCTTATTGCGGAATACCACTCCAGGTATGAGATCTATCTGATGGCTAATGTCTCTGACAGGTGGTAGGGAGTCAGGTATATTTTTTGCAATCACTCCTTTGTAACTCTCAAGCAAATCTTTGACCTCCTTAGGCCCTACTTCTCTCACAATTTCCTTCTTTTCCCCCTTAGGCTTCATAATCAAAGCAAAACCTACTCCATCGCCTTCCTTTAATGTGCCCATGAATTCTTTTTCTCCTACCATCATTACACTAAACCCTACATGTTGTGGATCCACTCCTACCAATGACTGTATCCTATAAGTCACACCATCCTTTTGGAATGAGTAAGCATTCTTTTCTCCATCATGATGAGCCTTTCTGTCAAACTGCCATGGTCTACCTAACAAAAGATGGCAAGCATCCATTGGAAGGATGTCACTCAAAATTTTCTCTCTATAACCCCCCAATACTAAATTCTACCCATGCATGTTCATTGATGAGTATGTACTGCCCCTTATTCAACCAACTGACTTTATATGGACTGCTATGGGGTATCTTTTCTAGATTCAACTTATTCACTGCTTCCAAAGATATAATATTATCAGTAGAACCAGAGTCAATAATAACTTTACAAACCTTACCTTGGATCTTGCAGTTGATTCTAAACAAAGCCCTTCTTTGAGATGGTTCAGTCTGCACTAGTTCCTTGAGCAGCGTCCTCTTGATCATCAGATTTTCTCCCTTCTAATGCTAGATTCACTTCAGGAGATGTCACACTCCTTGCACCTTCTTAAATCAAAGTGGTTCTCTTCTCACCACCATGAGAAGTTGAGGCCTTCTCTGGACACTTGTATGTTAGGTGCCCTATTTGATTGTAGTTATAACATCTCATATTGGAGAATTTAGATCCTCTACCTGATCCATTTGTCCCACCTCTTCCATTAGGCCTTCTTCCTTCAGTAGCCTCCTTTGCTACTAGAGTCTCCAACTTGCTCTTCTTGGCTAGACTCACCACTAGGCCTCTGGTTAGGATTTCTTCCTCCAAAACTACCTCTCTACCTCTATTATTCTGCTCACTCTTTCTCTTTGTCTTCTCTTCAGCCCTTAAGGCCATTTGGAAACACTTCTTCGCTATTTCTAGTGCTAAGATGCTGATCTCATCTTGGATGTTCATCCTTAGGCCATTCAAATACTTGGCCACCTTCTCTGACTCTTCTTCTTATCTCTTTGATCTAAGATTGAGTTTATGAAACTCTTGTGTGTATACATTCACATCAAGGTCTCTCTGACTGAGGTTCTGCAATTTATTATACATCTACACGTTATAATCCAAGGGTAAGAATTGTGCCTTGATTTTGGTCTTCATCCTTTCCCAAGAGGTTATCATATTCCTCCCCTCCTTGATTCTCTCTCCTTGCTCATAATTCCACCATGCAAGAGCAGATCCCTTCAATCTTGCCTTTTCCAACTTAACCCTCTTATCATTAGGGACTTCTCTATATTCAAAGTGATTGTTCAATGCCTCAATCTAGCCAATCACCTCTTTAGCTTCCATACTTCCACTATACATAGGTAACCCATCTATGGTGTCCCTATTGACTAACTTCAATGCATTTACAAATGCCCTCTGGTCTGCTAGTATCTCCTCTGTCCTCTTATTGGTTTCATCAATTTCTGTATCGCCTTCATCACTGTCACTTTCATCTTCCCTATCTTTGCTTTTGGATTGCTTGAACTCACCCAACTTGGATTCAAGCATCTCCTCGATCAGCGTCTTGATGGCATTCTGTGACATACTTTTGGGAGGCATCCTCTCTGCCTCTGTGTTGCTTTCTCTGTTTGACATACACTATTCACAGACAACACCCAAATGCCAACACTCCTACAAATCCTCAATTCGACTTGCCGCCCAAATCTTTTCGAGCTCTGATACCAATATGATGGGGAGCACACAATGGGAAACACAGAATGAGCCCTAATTTACTCACAGTTGGCAAGACTAACAAATGAACCGCTGATATATCTCCATCAATCAGACAACCATCATCAGAAAGACTTTCCTAAGTCTCTCCGTGACCAAACTCACATCGATAGCTCAACTTCACTTTATCTTCGGTGAGACTTACTTCTATTGACCAAGTCTTTCATCCTTCTGCCGATGCTTGATGATGGTTAAGTTCCTCCTCGTCTCAACCATGATGGCTTCCACACTAGTGGAAGTGACCTTATCAGCAAGACCCTTCCCATCGGTGAACTCTTAACTTGTCTCCTGATGCGCCGATGGTATTTACCTTCGGTAAGTCTTGTTCTTTCGGTGAACACTTGCAATCTTTAGCCGATGCACCGATCACTCCGATGTCACCTTTAATCTTCACTCGTCGGTGAGACAATTACTATCAGCCACATTAGGGTTTGCTTTGCCAATACAATGATGCATAGTTTACCTTCTTTCGAACCCTAGCACATGGAGATGCTAGGTCAACCTACTATGCAACTCGCACTATCTAGATCCTCTATACCACCAAATAATGAAACAAAATAGAAAACAAAAATGGATATTTGTACAACGAAGCCATTCCACTAATTTTGATAGAAATATTACCAGTGGAATGCTTCACATTGACATATTGTAACAACAGAAGCACATAAAGAATGGAAATCTATAGCTATACAATTTGCAATTACAGGAAACAGAAATCAAATTGACAAAACATAATTGTTCTATTTCTCCTTAGAACAATACACAATCACATTCATCTCCTCTACGATTTGATTATGAATATTTATTTGGTTCATTCCTCTGGGTTATAAGCTCGCCCTGAGGAAAACCAACTGATTCCAAGCGACTGGGAGAAAAACCAACAATCTTGAGATTAACAATTTGACAAATGTGACCTAAGTCACTTGGGACTTATAAAAAGAGTTCTAGGTCCTAAAAGACCTAGAGACCAACAGAAATGAAAATGCATTGGTCAAATAGACCTTATTACAACACAAAACATGATTTTCTAGGTGCTCTGCACCAGATAATATTTTGGCTAGATTAAATAGGTTTTTCCCTCTACCTCCTAGGTACAAATAGATATTATTTTAATTATGAGGTTCTAATGGAAATGGGTTTTTACCATTGGCCTATTTTCTTAACTTTGTTGATGATAGTTTTCTAAGAAAGATTCCCTTTAGGTTTGAGAAAGGTGGTTGTCACATAAGGACTTGGATGAAATCATCTAAACTTTCTTGAATGATCCTCATTCCATTTTTGGTACTGCAATGTACATTTTACCCAAGAAGTTAAATTTCTTAAAGATTCTTCTTGAGTATTGGAATAGATATGTGTTCAAAAAATCTTTTTCATAGTAAAAAAATAACATAGAAAATAGAATGGTTGAAATTTAAACATAAAAACATCTTGGTTTTGGCCACTAAAGCATTCAAAGATGAGGAGAAAGAGGTGGCTTCTTATCTTGATGAGACTTATAGATGTGAAGAAATATTTTGAAAACAAAAATCTATACTAAAATGTATTAATTATGAGGGTCATAATACAAAGTTTTCTCATATTTCCTACAAAAGGAGAAGACACAAGAACTTTATATCTAATTTGGAATTAGATGGAGGTCTAACAAGGGATCATTGGTCTCTATTTGGCATAATATATGTAAATTGGAGAAAAATTGGATAGGGAAGAAAAGCAATCTCTTTTCCTTAATTCTATTCCTTCCAAGATTGGCCTAGAGGAAAATAAAATCTTATTGATGAGGATATCCTTAGACAAAGTTAGATGTACTCTTTTTGGCATGGATGGAGATCATGCTTCTGGGCCTCATAGATTTCCTTCTTATTCCTTTCAACATTTTTTGGATATCATGGTTCAACATATTTTGGAAATGGTGCAAAAATCCATGGACTAAAGATAGATTCTAAAGGCAATGAACTAAACTTTTCTTTCTCTTATTCCAAAACAGAAGGATTCTCTAAAAGCTAAAGATTTCAAGCCTACATCACTTTGCAATACCATTTATAAGGTCATTTCTAAGATTATTGCTAATAGACTCAAATCTCTCCTTGTTGAATTTTTTAAGGGCAAGGGAGATTCATTAAAGGCCAATAGATAATAAATGGTTTTATCTTCATGAAACGATACACTTTTACATTGTTAGTAATAAAAAAGGTGTGCTCATGAAATCAGACATTACAAAAGCTTATGATCATGTTGGTTGGAGATTCCTCAATAGAATTCTGCAAAAATATGGTTTTGTTAATGACTAGATGGAATGGGTCATTGGGTCTTATTCTTTTTCCCTATTTCCTATTCTTGTTAGTGGATTTGCAAAAGGTTTTTTCTCTTCCTTTCACAATATTTAGCAAGAGAATCCCTTATCTCCCTACTTTTTAATCCTTATGGCCTAATCTCTAGGAAAATTTATAAGTTCTCTTAAAATAAAGGGTTCCTTACATGGACTTAAAGCTTCATTCATTAGTAAGATTTTTCCTTCCCCTCTTATATTTGAAGTAAAGATAATTAGAGACTTTTTATCACGTTATGAACACGCTTCTGGTCATCTTGTGAATAGAATAAAATATTCAATTTTCAGTCTTGATGTTGGGGATATGGAGCAAGATTTTCTTTGTAGATGTCTTTGCTTTAGAAAAGGCTCTTTTACTAATTTCTACCTTGGTTTCTTCCTTTTCTATGGAAGGAACAACAAATTTCTATAGATCTCATTTTGGACAGTTTTATAAAATTGTTGGCTAAATGGAAAGTTGGATGACTATCATCAACTAGAACGTTGGTTTCGCTCAAACATATCTTTCAAGCTATACCTTTCTATTTATTTTCACTTTTTTAGTCTCCTGAAAGTATCATTGGAAAAGTCAATTCAGTAATGGGGGACTTTCCCTAAAAAGGGTCAAGGAATCATTTTAAATTTTCCATGTTAGTTAGGAATGACATTTGTATAAGTAGAGATAAAGGGGGCCTAGGGATTAAAGATGCTTAGATTTTTAATGAAGCCTTATTAGATAAGCGAGTTTGGAGAATCATTTCTTCTATCAACAAGATTGAATTTATATTCTAAAGATTAAATATCTCCATGGTGCACTCCCTTTGACCAATTTGAAGATCATTTGTTGACCAACACTGCTTTGGGAAATTCCATTTATTTCAAGTGTCTTTATATATCTTATGACTCACTAGGAATCCAAAGTTAAAGATTATTGGGAAGAAAATGCTAAGAGCTATGGTATATCTAGATACTTGAAACCTTTACCTACTATTTGTGAGGTTGATGAAAGAGATCGTCTTAATCTATCTATGTTATTGAAATTTTTTAAGCCTACTTGAAACCTCAAGAGAGTTAATCTGGGTTGTAATCTTAAAGGTGATTGGAGATACATAGTCAAGGATGGATATGAAAAAATAATGATATCAAAGCTTACTCTAAAAGATCTTAATAATCTCAAGTAGCCTATTAATGTAGGGTATTTCCCAAACCCCTAGCATTCCATGAAAGAACAATCATTTTTGAGGAATAAAGAAATGAGAATCTAAACTACAAATAATTGTAGATTCCACTAGTATTTCTCTTATTATCTTTACTTTATCCTGATCTCTTCCCACTTGAATACAACAATTGGATTTAGAAATCCCATGAAAAGCATTTTAGTTAGCCCATGAAACATTTGGATTTTTTTTGTTTTCTTAATAGAGATAAAAATAGGAAGTCTAAAGGCATGTCGGTTGATATTCAATGGATGGGATGAAAGCCCTAGCGTAGCTTCTTGAAATTTCCCAACACAGTTTGTTCAAAGATTCTGCCATTTGATAAAAGTGATAGTAAAGGATTTCTGAAAAGCTACACGTATTATTCTTAGTCTTTGTGCGTGCATTTGTTTTCTTCCTGGGTAAGTGCAAAAACATGGGGGGTTAAAAAAGGGTCTTAAATGGCCACTTTTTTTTTTTCTGAAATTAGGAAATGCTAGCCTTAGATGAGAAATTGAGCATAGTTACACTCAAAGTTTGGAGATGCAACCAAAACAATGTTTGTAGTACTCTGAGTCTAGTTCTAAACTACTATTTTTTTTTTAAAATGGTATAGATTAAGGGGTTCCAAAGAGGGAGCCATAGAAATTGGTGTTGTTTCTATCAAAAAAACATAACATAGCATGTTTTGTGGCTCCCTCAAAAGGTCAACTTTTGTTTGGTATTTTTAAAATCATTTTAATGAGAAATTAGCTAACAGCATGTAGTTTAAGCCCAATTTTTCTGATAATTTTTTGATGAATATTTGATTTTTTACTAATTTTCAAAAGTGGACACATCCTAAAAAATAGAATTTTGGCCGTGCTACCCCTATAAATTTTGAAAACTAATTGAAAATCATTTTTTTCTTTTTTTAATATGTGTAGAATGGAGTCTAGTTTCTAAATATATATTTTTTTAAAATTTCAATAAATAGTTAATTTACAATGAAAAAAAGACCAAACAGTGGTTTTTCCCCAAAAATGGACACACAAACAAAAGAAATTAAAGATGAAAGGCTTAACATTGTCAAAATATGAAAAAAATCACATCGTCAAATAGCTAAGAGAAAGCCTAACATTACCCTGGTGTTTGATTTGTTTGACCTTGAAACATGTGCAAATTTGAGGGTTAGCATGAACGAAATTATGTGAAATCTTGTAGAATATGGAAAAACACGTCTCTGGACATTGGGAAGGCACTCCAAGCCTTTGGGTTGGAAATCCCAAGAAAATCCCAAGCCCAAGACCTGGGATTCCCAAAACAAAACATAATGCGAGCACGTTATAATGCGCTCGCATTATGTTTTACTTTGCATTTTTCCTTTTCCGCAAAAGTTTGTGCATTGTTTGTCATGTTTGAAATAATGCAAGCGTGTTATAACGCGGTCACATATGTCCCCCTTGAATTTTTTTATGTTCAAGGTTATTAATCATACATGTATGCATGTATGTATGTATGTATGTATGTATGCCTATATGTATGTATGTATCTATGTATGCCTATATGTATGTATGTATAGTGTCGAGGGTAGAGGAGGGTAGAGATGGGGGTGAGCCAGATAGGGGAGGAGAGAGGTGGATAAGGATTGAGTGATTAAGGTTTAAGGTTGAGAGTTGAGGGTTTAGGGATAGGATTTAGAGTTTATGGATAAGGGATTAGAGTTTAAGACCTCGAGGGATTAGGGTTTAAGGTTGAGGCTTTAGGGATAGCGTTTAGGGTTGAGGGTCGAGGGATTAGGGTTAAGGTAGAGTGTTGAGGGTTGAGGATTTAGGGATAGGGTTTATGGTTTAGGGATAATGGATTAGGGTTTAGGGTTTAGGGATTAGGGTACCATAAATTATAATTAGGGATTAGGGTTTATGGTCTAGGGACTAGGGATTAGGGTTTAGGGTTTAGGGTTTAGGGATGTACAATTAAGGGGTACCATAAATAAACTAGAATTTATGAAGGGTTGGGAAAATTTTGTGAATCATCATGGGCTAGAGATTAGAGATTTTTTTGTGTTCAAGTACATATCTGAGTCATAATTTAAGGTTAAGATATTTCAAAGAGCAAGGTGTGAAAAACATCAATGCTCTTCGGCTTATGAATACCAACATTGATACAGATGAAAGATGCCCTTCTTCTAACAGAGTATGCAGTTCAAGTCAACCGATGGGCAGAAAGTTGTCAAATGAGTTGCTTTAATGGGCATGCCTCCTTCTTCATGGCCTAGGTGGGCAGAAGTGGGATGTACAATTAAGGGGTAATATAAATAAACTGGAATTTAGGCAGGGTTGGGAAAATTTTGTGAATCATCATGGGCTAGAGATTGGAGATTTCGTTGTGTTCAAGTACATATCCAAGTCATATTTTAAGGTTAAGATATTTCAAAGAACAGGGTGTGTGAAAAATATCAATGGTCTTTAGCTTATGAGTACCAACATTGATATAGCTAAAAGATGCCCTTCTTCTAACAGAGTATGCAGTTCAAGTCAACCAATGGGCAGCAAGTTGTCAAATGAGTTGGTTTAATGGGCACACCTCCTTCTTCAAGGCCCAGGTGGGTAGGAGTGGGATGTACAATTAAGGGGTACCATATAAGTAAACTAGAATTTAGGCAGGGTTGGGAAAATTTTGTGACTCATCATGGGATGGAGATTAGAGATTTCGTTGTGTTCAAGTATATATCCAAGTCGTATTTTAAGTTTAAGATATTTCAAAGAATAGGGTGTGTGAAAAACATCAATGCTCTTTAGCTTATGAATACCAACATTGATACAGATAAAAGATGCCCTTCTTCTAATAGAGTATGCAGTTCAAGTCAACCGATGGGCAACAAGTTGTCGAATGAGTTGGTTTAATGGGCATGCCTCCTTCTTCAAGGCTCAAGTGGGCAGGAGTGGGATGTACAATTAAGGGGTACCATTTAAATAAACTAGAATTTAGGTAGTGTTGGGAAAATTTTGTGAATCATCATGGGCTGGAGATTGGAGATTTCATTATGTTCAAGTACATATCCAAGTCATATTTTAAGGTTAAGATATTTCAAAGAATAGGGTGTGTGAAAAATATCAATGCTCTTCAGCTTATGAATACCAACATTGAAATAGATAAAAGATGCCCTTCTTCTAACAGAGTATGTAGTTCAAGTCAACCTATGGGCAACAAGTTGTGGAATGAGTTGGTTTAATGGGCGTGCCTCCTTCTTCAAGGCCCAGGTGGGCAGGAGTGGGATGTACAATTAAGGGGTACCATAAATAAACTAGAATTTAAGCAAGGTTGGGAAAGTTTTGTGAATCATCATGGGCTAGAGATTAGAGATTTCATTGTGTTCAACTACATATCCAAGTCATATTTTAAGGTTAAGATATTTCAAAGAACAGGGTGTGTGAAAGATAGCAATGCTCTTCCGCTTATGAATACCAACATTGATACAGAGAAAATATGTCCTTCTAGCAGAGTATGCAGTTCAAGTCAACCGATGGGCAACAAATTGTTGAATGAGTTGGTTTAATGGGCGTGCCTATGATGCAAGAGCATCCAGAGGCGTAAGGGCAATTTTGCATCACCCAAAAAGAAGTTAATTCAAAACCATTGTAGTTGTTCTCATTTCTTCCCATAATTAGTGTTTTTGGTTCCATAATACCCAGAATAATAATGTAGGACTTTCAGTTTTTCTAAAACTGCTAAAAACAGCGACCTGCCTATTTAGGAAAGTGTACCTGCTATTTTTAGAAAGTTTGCATTTGTGCACGTAATGAAGCAAAAACTTCCAGAAAGTTACATAACAAAAATATAAGACATTTGGTGAAAGAATCAGATAAAGATCATTTGTGAGCTGAAAGATATTAAAGTTTTTGTTTTCTGAAAAGCCCTTGAAAATTTACGGAACGAGATATGAGGCACTAAAACTTCTCATAATGTCTTGAAAATTTGACAGAAATCTATTTATGGATTTCTGGAATGATAGTTCACATTGCGAGCTTTCTAGTGCTTAAAATAGTTCGTCAATCGGACACCCGGATCAAAAGTTATGCTTCTCGAAAATTGACCTACTTTTGGAAGGAGTTGCAAATTTTGAAATTTAGCTGGAGGCTACCAAAAAGTGCTATTTATGACTATTTTGGGAACCCTGGGCAGTAGTAGAGTTAAGGGGGGCCAGTGTAGAGTCCAAAATAGGGTGGAAAATAGAAACCCTAGCTGATTTGGGGTTACAGAAGGCTAAAGATTCTAGAGTCTTGAGGTTGGGAAAGCTGTAATGTGTTGCAGCTAGTAGAGGATTCATCCTCTGATTGTAATTGAGCTTCTGTAATGTAATGAGTTGCCCAGTTCAATAAAAGAAAGTTCTATTTGATGTGTTTAATATTTGTTATTGTGTGTTTTGTGATTTACCCCCTTCATCAGCCTACTTCTTCAAGGCCCAGGTGGGCAGGAGTGGGATGTACAATTAAGGGGTACCATAAATAAAGTGGAATTTAGGCAGGGTTGGGAAAATTTTGTGAATCATCATGGGCTGGAGATTGGAGATTTCATTGTGTTCAAGTACATATCCAAATCATATTTTAAGGTTAAGATATTTCAAAGAATAGGGTTTGTGAAAAATATCAATGCTCTTCAGCTTATGAATACCAACATTGATATAGATAAAAGATGCCCTTCTTCTAATAGAGTATGCAGTTCAAGTCAATCGATGGCCAACAAGTTGTCGAATGAGTTGGTTTAATGGGAGTGCCTCCTTCAATGCCCAGGTGGGCAGGAGTGGGATGTACAATTAAGGGGTACCATAAATAAAGTGGAATTTAGGTAGGGTTGGGAAAATTTTGTGAATCATCATGGGCTAGAGATTGGAGATTTTGTTGTGTTCAAGTACATATCCAAGTCATATTTTAAGGTTAAGATATTTCAAAGAACAGGGTGTGTGAAAAATATCAATACTCTTCCGCTTATGAATACCAACATTGATACAGATAAAAGATGACCTTCTTCTAACAGAGTATATAGTTCAAGTCAACCGATGGGCAACAAGTTGTCGAATGAGTTGGTTTAATGGGTGTACCTCCTTCTTCAAGGCCCAGGTGGGGAGGAGTGGGATGTACAATTAAGGGGTACCATAAATAAACTAGAATTTAGGTAGGGTTGGGAAAATTTTGTGAATCATCATGGGTTGGAGATTGGAGACTTCGTTGTGTTCAAGTACATATCCAAGTCATATTTTAAGTTTAAGATATTTCAAAGAATAGGGTGTGTGAAAAATATCAATGCTCTTCAGCTTATGAATACCAACATTGATACAGATAAAAGATGCCCTTCTTCTAATAGAGTATGCAGTTCAAGTCAATCGACGGGCAACAAGTTGTCGAATGAGTTGGTTTAATGGGCGTGCCTCCTTCGTCAAGGCCTAGGGGGGCAGGAGTGGGATGTACAATTAAGGGGTACCATAAATAAAATGGAATTTAGGCAGCTTTACCTAGAGGATTGGTATAACAAAAACTTAATTATGTTACAAGCCTTTCTTTGAATAACCCTGGACATTATGGACCCTATCATCTAGAAAAGTACATGACAGTGAACTCTGCCCCACCTTTCAAATCATATATTTACCTTTTTAGTCAATGAAATTGAAGTCACAGAATGTAAATCAACCATGCATACTAGTAAGATCAAATTCTCTGCCTTCTATTCTTGTTACTCTTACTTTATTAAGAGAAGAGTGTCAAAAAGAATGGGTTTAATTCTAAGATAACATAAGGCAAAGTAGTTTTGTTATTACATTTTTCTGAGGGATCTCTATTAGTCTAATATAATGCAGTCTTCTATAATATGAAAATTTGCATTTGTGTGAATGCTAAGCTTTAATATAGTAGAGTATTAAATCAATGCAATCAGCTATTTATTGGGTTAAAATAATTTAGTTTTTGTAATAGTTTGGGAATGCAGGAGTTGCCAAAAATAGGTGAATGTCCTCTACAATTACCAAGAGAAAAAAGTTTAGTAGTTCTTGTGGATAGAGCAAGTAAACAATGGGCGATTATTTGTCTGTTTCATAACAATATACCTCCCCTAAGTGCGGAGTGGACAGAAAGAAACATAGATGTACCCCAATGCAAAGCTTTTCTCATAATGATCATCCTTCTAATTTCAATTGTTAATTACTCACTGTGGATGTACCATACGCAAAGCTTTTCTCATAGTGTGTACACCTATTGGCATAATGAACCCTAGATGGGCTAGAAAAACATGCCATATAACAAATTACTAACACTAAAAAAGTTCATAGCCATTTTTTTGATATATTCTTGCAACTCATATATCTTTAAGAGAAGAGTGTCAAAAATGATGGGTTTAACAACCTAACATAAGGCAAAGTAGTTTTGTTGGGTTTCAGGATAAGGTTTAGGGTTTAGGGTTGAGGGATTAGGGTTGAGGGTTGAGGGATTATGGTTTAAGGTATAGTGTTGAGGGTTGAGTGTTTAGGGATAGGGTTTAGGGTTGAGGGATTAGGGTTTAGGGTTGATGGATTAGGGTTTAGGGTTGACAAATTAGGGTTTGATGTTGAGAGTTGAGTGTTTAGGGATAGGGTTGATGGTCAAGGGATTAGGGTTAAAGTAGAGAGTTGAGGATAGAGGGATTAGGGATAGGATTTAGGGTTGAAGGTTTAAGGATTGAGGGTTGAGGCTCTAGGGCTAAGGGTTAAGGGATTTTGGTTTAAAATATAGTGTTGAGCGTCGAGGGTTTATGGATAGGTTTTAGGGTTTAAGTTTTAAGGGTTAAGGGTTGAGGGATAGGATTTAGGGTTTAGGGATAAAGGATTAGGGTTTAAGGTGTAGTGTCAAGGGTTGAGGGTTTAGGAATAGGGATAGTGTTTAGGGTTTAGGGATGAGGGATTAGGGTTGAGGGTTGAGGGATTAGGGTTTAAGGTATAGTGTCAAGGGTTGAGGGTTTATTAATAGTGTGCAGGGTTGAGGGTTGAGGGATTAGGTTTCAGGGTTGATCGATTAGGGTTTAAAGTATAGTGTTGAGGGTTGAGGGTTTAGGATTGACAGATTAGGGTTTAGGGTAATGTCAAGGTTAGGGTTAGAGTGTCGAGGGTAGAGGGATTAGGTATAGGGTTTAGGGTTGAAGGTTTAAGGATTGAGGGTTGAGGCTTTAGGGATGAGGGTTTAAGGCTTAAGATATAGTGTCAAGTGTTGAGGGTGTAGGGATAGGGTTTAAGTTTTAAGGGTTAAGGGTTGAGGGATAGGGATTAGGGTTTAAGGTATAGCATTGAGGGTTGATGGTTGAGGGTTTAAGGTTTAAGGATTTAGGGTTGAGGATTTAGGGATGAGGGTTAAGGGATTAGGGTTTAAGATATAGTGTCTAGTGTCAAGCGTGTAGGGATAGGTTTTAGGGTTTAAGTTTTAAGGGTTAAGGGTCGATGGATTAGAGTTAAGGGTTGAGGGATTAGGGTTTGACATTGAGGGTTGAGTACATTGAGGTTCAAGGGTTGAGGGTTTTGGGATAGGGTTGATGGCCGAGGGATTAGGGTTAAAGTAGAGTGTCAAGGGTATAAGGATTAGGGATAGGGTTGGAAAGTTTAGGGATGAGGGATTAGGGTTTAAGGTATAGTATCAAGCCTGTTGAAGGTTTAGGAATAGGGATAGCGTTTAGGGTTTAGGGATGAGGGATTAGAGTTGAGGGATGAGGGATTAGGGTTAAGGGTTGAGGGATTAGGGTTTAGGTATAAGGTTTAGGGTTGAGGGATAAGGGTTTAAGATATAGTGTTGATGGTTTAGGGATAGGGTTTAGGGTTGAGGGATTAGAGTGAAGGGTTGAGGGATTAGGATTTGACGTTGAGGGTTGAGGGTTGAAGCTTTAGGGTTTAGGGTTTAGGGATAGGGTTGAGGGTCGAGGGATTAGAGTTAAGGGTTGAGGGATTAGGGTTTGACATTGAGAGTTAAGGGTTGAGATTCAAGGGTTGAGGGTTTAGGGATAGGGTTGAGGGTCAAGGGATTAGGGTTAAAGTAGAGTGTCAAGGGTATAAGGATCAGGGATAGCGTTGGAGGGTTTTGGGATAAGGGATTAGGGTTTAAGGTATAGTATTGAGCCCATTGAGGGTTTAGGAATAGGGATAGTGTTTAGGGTTTAGGGATAGGGTTTAGGGTTGAGGGATTAGAGTTAAGGGTTGTGGGATTAGGATTTGACGTTGAGGGTTGAGGGTTGACTGTTAAGGGTTGAGGCTGTAGGCTTTAGGGTTTAGGGATAGCATTGAGGGTCAAGTGATTAGAGTTAACGGTTGAGGGATTAGGGTTTGACATTGAGGGTTGACGTTCGAGGGTTTAGGGATAGGGTTGAGGGTCAAGGGATTTGGGTTAAAGTAGAGTGTCTAGGGTTGGAGGGTTTAGGGATAACGGATTAGGGTTTAAGGTATAGTATCGATCCCATTGAGGGTTTACAAATAGGGATAGTGTTTAGGGTTTAGGGATGAGGGATTAGAGTTGAGGGTTGAGGGATTAGGGTTTAGGTTTAGGGTTGAGGTAGACAAGAAGCAACTGAGAGACATAGAGAGGGGAGAGGTAGAGAGGTGAGGGGGAGAGATAAGTGAGATATAGAACATGAGCTAATGGAACTAAAGATGAGATATTGTAAAGGTGCTATCAAAGGTGAGATAGGCACAAAAATTTATGGATCAATCTATAGCAGGACAAAACACGAGCGTGTTATAATGCGCTCACATTTTGTCCTGCTATAGAAACAGTAAAAAAGTGTTGACCCCTATGATCCAGGCCCACATGTTCTATTTTAATGCTGATTATGCGCGTGCTCCAACAAAAAAGAAGTGCTTTCATGTTGTTGGGAAGTTCACATGCACATTTTACACATTCTACCACCTTTGCATGATCTTTCCACCACCTTTTCTACTTTGCCAACTTGAGAAGGAGGAAATAACATAGTTTTCACACCAAGTTTGATATATATCTATTCAAGTTTCAATTTTTGTAGTGTTGCAATTTTAATTGTGATTCAATTTTAGGAATTTAACATTATAGATTGGTTAATAGTATTGTTGTAGGTACTTATATTTGATTGTTATTCAATTTAACATTGAAAAGGAAGCAAGTGGTGAAAAACTCAAATTGTTGAGGAGTTTGATGCAAGAAGAGAAAAACACTACATAATTGGGTACTCTCTCCATTTGAATCTTCATTTTTTAGGTATGTCAAGTCTTTACATGCATGTTCTTTACATTTTCCTTAATTCTATTTGAATTACTTTATCATGCTTTATCACACATGTTTAAAATAGACACATTCCCAATCAAGAAAGCAGCCTACAATCTCACATGATGCCATGTATATTTTCTACACTTGGGCTCTTTAATAATTATGTCTAATAAATAGACCTTAACATACCATGATGTCAAACTATACAAGAATAAATCCTTAGAACATAATAAAAATACAATCCCACTATTATCTTGTCATATTAACAAGTTAAAATACAAATGAATAGGTGCCAAGATCATACAAGTATGCACATGACATGATGATTTGTATGCGCATATCTTGGGCTAGGACATTCCTTATGCACCTATTCATGATGATTTGTACATGCACATGACACAACAATTGTTGTCTATTCCTTCACAAACCACCCAAATCTTAGTATCCCTAGTACCAACAAAACACCTCAATTCCAAATTCTACTAGCCCTAGTAACAACAAACATGTCAAATTGGGTCTACCTCAACCTTTTCAAGTATGAATTCCCATGTACTCTTTTCATGGCTGTAATAATTTGCTTTGTATGCTTTATACCTATTTTGGTTGAGTGACATTTACTCTTTTACATGATGATTGTATGTACATTTACTATGAAGGGTTGAATGACATATATTTTAGTTATTTGTATGGATTCATTTCTTAGGAACTAATATTGGTCTCTTTATCATGCTACAGGCAAATTCTCCATCATGCTGAGGAAACGATCAAGAATTAAACCAACACAAGAAGAGATAGAAGCTAAGAATGCAAAGAAAGCAGTGGCTATGAGGGAACTTTGTGAGAAGAGGAAATTGGACACTATAAATGAAGAAATGCCAATTGAAGAGGAACCACAACCATCACAAAGAGATATGGTATTGGTGGCACAAAGAGAACGAATGCAAATACTTCATGCTACGAGAGATTTGAATACCATAGTTGGAGACATGTCCTCTACCACAAGTCAACATGTAGGGACACCATCTACCACATCTTAAGTTGAGAGTACATCATCACTCACATGTGATGAAGGAGGTATGCCATTGTTCCCACCTCAACCTCAAGGTATGTCATCTATTCCATCTCCAATCGAAGGTATGCCATCTACCCCATCTCATTTAAATATTGATGAAATTCCTAATGTTGAGATAAATTTACCTAAATTAACACCACCTAGAATTTTGCATAGAAAGCCAAAATATTTGATTGATATTGATGAGAATATTTTGCAGCCAATGGAAGGTAAGATTCCAAAATGCACTTGTAGAAGATATGCTCATAAGATTTAGAGATTGTTCTTTGAAAAGTTAAATGAGGCTGCAAGATGTCAACTATTCGTTAAAATGATGCGAAGTATAAAATATAGGTCCATCATGAAGATTCTTGGGTTGAGAACATCAGGTGCTTCAAGTGAAAAATCTATTGTCAAGAATCTAATGAGTGTGTGGGTAACACCTCATGTACAAAAGATAGTAATGCAACATGACATGTGATTGCATCGACTATAGTAAGTAGTCAAATGAGGAAAGATCATCTCATTAGAAAGACGAGTCAAGAATTGAGAATTAATAGAAAAACTTTATCAAGAGTCGTTGAAAGATGCCAAAGAATTGAGGACACTAATGCCAATAAATTATGGGCATTCTCAGGGAGATTACCACAAAAAGATAAACCAATTGTTGAAGCATTAAGATCACTAATTGAAGACTTTTGGAAGAATTACACAAGGGTATCTCTAAATCAAAGGGATGTGGTAAGAAGGAGAATCAGTAGTCAGAACCATGAGCCACATCCTAAGCATTTTTTGGATGAGACTCAAACATAGTTTTATGGTAAATTTCTAGAGAAGTATCCTCAACTTAAAATTTGTCAAAGATATTTTGAAATGCTAAAACCTTTCTATGTGAAGATAAATCATACACATACTACTTGTTGTTGTAGATTACATATTGAATTTTCTAACCATTTTGATGTTTATAGGTCTATATGTTTAGATATGCATATGAACAATGTTTTGTAGGGTTGTGCCATACGTGCCCCACCAACATCTTCAAGAGACTTCATATCAAGAATTTTATGTTAAAGAGAGGAAGGTCAAATATTCTACAAGAAATTATGCTTGGATGGCACATGTCATTGTTGCGGTGGCTTGCAACATTTGCCAATATGTGAACATATGGAAAGAACACATGCAGTTGGAAATGAACTAGTAGAGTTTGGCAAGTATAAACAGTGGCATACAATACAAAAGATGGAAAAGGAGCAAATATGTGTGAATTGGTTATTGAAAAGAGTCCAGTGTATCAGTTTATGCCTATATTTTGTGACAGCATAGTATACGAGTATGCAAGACATGCCCATAGAGCTCGATGGTTTGACTTGCAATTCAAGTTATGCAGAGGAAAACGCAACAGAAGCTTACAAATGGGAAGGAGGAGTCATTAACACAACCAGCATGTTAAAATCCTGGACATGCAGTATGTAATACCTATCGGCTTATCATCATCATCATATTTCTTGCTAACACAGACAGCATCATCATATTTCGAAGAGGCATGAAATATCCTCCTGCTAACTACTGTTCACTTCCTTATCACCTTTCGCCTTTCGCCTGTCATCAGCATCATGATACTCAGCAAGCGCAAACATCCTCCTGATGTTCACTGTTCATCTAGCGCCAAACTCTATCGGCAGCATCATGATGTTTAGCATCATCATCACCCTTCGCCAGTAGGATATGAAATATCTGGTTCCTCTCATATATCCTGATGACGACAACTTCTAGCACCTTTCCTTCGATGCTTACGTCACCCCGATATCTGACTACTGAAACAACAGCATCAGGATATGACTTATCAGGTCATATTGAAACATCCTGATGATGATACTCAACTTTATGCCGATGCCAAAACACTTAGCGACAGCAGGATAAACTTGCATAGGGTGATATTCGCAATATCCTGATGACGATGACGTCACTTGCACCTGATGATGATGTCAATGCACCTGATGATGATGTCAACAGGATATAAGACACTTATATCCTCCGCAACCTGATAATGAATATCCGGTGATCTTTTCAATATCCTGATGATGACCTTTCCGGTCCTTAGCCAAAAAGTGAACTTTCACTTCTACATGCGATAGCGACATGCAGACGAAAGATGATCTTGACAATGATATACACACTGAGTATATATCCAACTTATATCATCCTGATGCACTTGAAACATACAGTCTTCGTCAGCTTCATAACCCGATCCGGATAGCGATATACTCGTAGATGACGATGCGATTCACTCCGTTTGGAAAAGCACATGCAGATTCCTGTATATCCGTCAGCTGCATGCAAACTCACAAAACCGCACAATCTCACAAAGAAAATATGATGATCGGGCTGGATCACTTTCAGATCAAAACTTAACAGTTTATCTTCCTAAATCCTAGCACATGAGGATGCTAGGTTGATTCATAGCATGCTACCAATCGATCTCCCACATAATGAAATGCATAAATAGAAAACTAAAATACAACCTAAACTAACATGCATGACCATTCCACCGATTCACAGAATCAACCGGTGGAAGGGTTGAAAGTATCCATTAACCTGTAATCAGAACAAAAATTCAAAACATAAACAGCTGATAAACCAGATAATGCAATTTGATGAGATCTTATTCAGATGAAACACAAATGTCCTGTTTCTACAACACTATCGAACAACAATGTTTCACAATGTTTGGACTGATCTCTGGATCTCACTCAATCACCAGTACAACATAACATAACTACTACTCTCTCTGATATGATATTCTCTGATCTCAAACCCTAACTGATCTGAATTATTTATAGCAATATCCTACGAGTACTACCAACTCGGTTCCCAGCGGCTGGGAGCTTCCAAGCAGCTGGGAGAGGACAGCTCAGACAACCTGATCACGAACTCTAACTACCTGCACACTCTCCTAGGCTGATCTAATACATATGCATTGGTCCAATGGACCTTATTACATTATGAAGTCAAACATGCTAAAAATAGACTAATGTCCTGTCATGCGGACAATGAATCTATATCCTGTCTTGTAGGGGTGCTCCTGCACCATACTCCCCAGAAGAAGAAATCTCAAGTCCACTTGAGATGAGAGTATGAAGATCTGCACCATGTTTCTGGATCTGCTCTTCAGTCATCTAGACTACTTCAGAATTAGGTTTTCCCTTCCAAGAGACTAGATACTCCAAGTACTGTTTGTTCCGGGTCTGTTTGACCACTCTGGTGTCCAAAACCTTCTGCAACTGTGGAGGATCATGCTTGGGAATGTTATCATGGACTATATCCTGTAGGAGTTCCTGATCTGCATCTGGATAAGACTTGTATGGAGTTAAATCACATACATTGAATATAGGGGACAAACCAAGATCAGGGGGGAGTTGGATCTCATAAGCATTCTGTCCATGCTTGTGCAAGATCTGACATGGTCCAACTTTTCTCTGCATGAGTTTAGTATATTTTCCCTTAGGAAGTCTGTCCTTCTTCAAATGAACCCATACCAAATCTCCAACATCAAACTGAACATCCTTCTTCTTTTTATCAGCATATTCCTTATACTTCAAGGTGGTTTGCTGCAGTTGGGTCTTGACTTGATCATGAACCTCTTTTATGGCTTCTGCAAAAGCTTCTCCTTTTGCACTAACAGGGTCTACTGTAGGTAGATTTCTCAATTCCAAAATTCCTCTTGGATGCATACCATAAACTATATGAAAAGGTGATTTCCCTGTGCTTCTATTGACAGTATCATTATAGGAAAATTCAGCTTGAGATAGAATATTATCCCACTTTTCTCCATGTTGTTTTGTCAAACATCTAAGAAAATTTCCTAAGGAACGGTTCACTACTTCAGTCTGTCCATCCATTTGAGGATGATATGCAGAGGAAAAAGACAAATTTGTTCCAAGTTTCTTCCAAAGAGTTCTCCAGAAGTGACCAATAAACTTCACATCCCTATCTGACACTATGCTCAATGGCAATCCATGGATCCGGACAATCTCCTTGAAAAACAAATCTGCAATGTATGAAGCATCAGCAGTGGTTTTGCATGGCAAGAAATGTGCCATTTTGCTGAATCGATCCACTACAACAAAAACACTGTCAAACCCTTTCCTTGTCCTTGGTAAACCCAAGACAAAATCCATACTTATGCTTTCCCATGGTCTAGAAGGAATGGGTAAGGGCTGATATAAACCTGCATTAGTCAACCTGCCTTTAGCTTTCTGACATACCACACATGTCTCTACAAACTTTCTGACATCTGATTGTAACTTAGGCCAAAAGTACTATCTTCGGACCAGATCAAGAGTCTTATCTAGACCAAAATGACCTGCCATAGCTCCACAATGTTTCTCCTTAATGATGTTTAACCTCATAGAACACCTTGGAATACATAACTGTCCACCTTTGAACAACAATCCATCCTGAATAAAAAATTCAGAGAATTCAGCATGATATTTCTCTCCAAAAGAAGTACATACATGATATATCTCCCCAAAATCTTCATCAGTCTCATACATGGTCTTTAGTGAATCAATGCCAACACTTTCGAACTGAATCTGGTTGACTGTTAGAACTCTCCTGCTCAAAGCATCTGCAACTTTATTCTTGACTCCTTTCTTATGCTTCAATGTAAAAGTAAACGCTTGTAAGGTTTCTACCCATTTCATGTGTCTGTGGTTCAGCTTTTCCTGGCTGTTTATGAAACTCAGAGCCTGGTTATCTGTGAATACTATGAATTCCTTTGGCATCAAGTAATGCCTCCATTTCTTGAGTGACTGGACTAAAGCATACATTTCCAAATCATATGAGGAATACCTCTTTTTAGCATCATTGAGCTTCTCACTGAAAAATGCAATAGGTCTACCTTCTTGGCTGAGTACTGCTCCAATGGCCATGTGACTAGCATCACATTCCACCTGAAAGATTTTGTTAAAGTCTGGAAGTGCAAGGACTGGCTGCTGTGCCACCTTCTTCTTCAATGTTTCAAAAGAATCATCTGCTCTTTGAGTCCAAACAAATTTGCACTTCTGTCCTCCTTTGATGGTATCAAGCATGGGTGCACAAATATGACTAAACCCTCTTATAAACTTCCTGTAGAAGGTTGCTAACCCGTGGAAACTTCTGACATCATTCATAGTCTGTGGGGTTGGCCAAGACAATATGGCACTTACCTTCTCCTTATCCATTTGTAACTTTCCTTGTGAAATGACAAAACCCAAATATGTGATCTCCTCTTGCATGAACAAACACTTGTCTAAATTTATCATCAGCTGCTCTTCATGTAACCTCTTAAGAACCAAATCTATGTGTCTGAGATGTTCTTCTTTTGTGTTGTTGAAAATCAGAATGTCATCTAGATATACTATGACAAACTTACCAATGAACTCTTTCAAAACCTCATTCATCAACCTCATAAAAGTACTAGGTGCATTAGATAAACCAAAAGGCACAACCTTCCACTCATATAACCCTTCATTAGTTTTGAATGCTATTTTCCATTCATCTCCTGGCCTAATCCTGATCTGATGATATCCACTCTTTAGATCTATTTTTGTAAAATACTTAGCACCTCCCAAACAGTCAAGTAAATCCTCTATCCTAGGGATTGGAAACCTATACCTGATTGTGATCTTGTTAATAGCTCTGGAATCTGTGCAAAGTCTCCAAGTACCTTCCTTCTTTGGTGCTAGTACAGTTGGTACTGCACATGGACTTAAACTTTTCCCAATCAGACCTGAATCCAATAATTCTTCAATTTGTCTGGCTACTTTTGCATTCTGTTCTAGAGTTAGCTTATAGGCTGCTTTGTTTGGAAGTGTTGACCCTGGAATTAAGTCTATGCAGTGACTAATATCCCTGACAGGTGGTAGGGATCTTGGCATTCCCTCTGAGATGATACCTTTGTACTTATCCAATAGCTCTTGGATAGCTGGGTCTATGAACCTTTGCTTCTTCTCTTCCTTGACTTCTTACTGCTGTTCTTTATTCACCCTCATACATGGGATTAGGGCATATGCAACTGCACCTTCTGCTGCTACTTCTTTCATGAACTGTTTACCTTCCATCAGCATTACCTTCACCTCTTTTCCTTTAGATTTCTCCTCCTTCTCCGTCAATGGTAGTAACTTTATAACCTTACCATCTTTAGTGATTGTATAGATGTTTCTAACACCATCATGTTGTGCCTTCAAATCATATTGCCATGGTCTACCAAATAAAAGATTGCAAGCATCCATCGTGGTAATATCAAACAACAACTTATCCTTATATGCTCCAATCTGAAATTCTACCCAAGCCTGCTCTTCTACAGTTGTCTGCTGACCTTGGGTAAGCCATGAGACTTTATATGGGGATGGGTGAGGCAATCTCCTAAGCTTAAGCTTTGTCACCATTTCTTCAGACACAAAATTTTCAGTAGAACCAGAGTCAATCAAAACTTTACATGCCTTACCTCCTGCTTTGCAAATAGTCCTGAAAAGAGACTTTCTTTGAGGGGATCCTTTGTCAGGTACCTTCATGGTAGTCACTGTTCTTCTCATCATTAGAGACTCTCCACTTTCTGGGTATCCACAATTATCAGGAGCATTCACACTCTGAAAAGCATTAGAGCCTGTCATACTTTGATTATCAGGTTCTTGGATTAGATTTGTTCTCCTTTCTCCTGTTGAGCTTGTGGCCTTTTCTAGACATCTACTGGCTATATGGCCTTCTTTGTGACAGTTATGACATCTGATGGATCCTCTGCCCTGGGATCTTCCTCTGAAAGGTCTTCTACCTCTGAAGTTTCCTTGCTGACTATAATTTTCCCCCTGGTTCTGACTATTGTTTCCCTTACTATTGTCATGACTGGATTCTCCTTGATATCCATGTCCATGTCCTCTACCTCTAAAAGGACCTCTTCCACCCCTTTGTTGTCTTCCTCTTCCTCTATTGTGTTGTTCTTGTTTTCTCTTTAACTTCTCTTCCACTTTCAATGCCAACTGAAAGCATTTCTGAACTGTATCTTGATTATGCAGACTTAAATCTTCCTGAATGTTGAACCTCAATTCATTAAGGTATCTGGCTACCTTCTCTTCTTCACTTTCCTTTACCTTTGTTTTCATGCAAAGTTTCATGAATTCTTTTGTATATGAGCTGACATCTAGCTCCTTCTGCTTCAGGTTTTGCTTCCTCTTGTGTAATTGGATACTGTAATCCAATGGGACATAAGCTTCCTTTACTAATGCCATCATCTTCTTCCATGTAGCGAATCTACGCTTTCCTTCCTGTACTCTATCATCTTGGACGAAATTCCACCATGTCAAGGCAGCTTCTTTCATTTTTGACTGGGCTATTTTCACCCTCTGTTGTTCTGGTATCTCCTCTGTTTCAAAGAAATTGTTCAAGCAGTCTATCCACTCCATCACTGAATCAGGTTCCATCTTTCCTGTAAACACTGGCAAATCTAGCTTCACATCCATGGTTCTCCTCTCCATGGCCTTGAGGGTGTTCAATAGTGGTCTCTAGTCTGCAGGAACGACCTCCTCGTTCCAACTAGGGATCTCTTCTTCTTCCTTATCTTCTTCTCTACCAGAACCTACTCTGTTCCTCAACTTCTCTAACTCATCCTTCAATTCCTGATTCTGAGCCTTCACGGCCTTGCTCTCTGCAATCTGTTTCTTCACCAGAACTGCCAACTCAACGTTGGTCATCCTTGCCAGAATCTCAGATGTTCCTTCGTCACCTGACATCTTGCTATATCCTGATCTTTTCCAGAAGATCCTTCCTTTTCTCTGATACCACTATGATGTAGAGGAAAACGCAACAGAAGCTTACAAATGGGAAGGAGGAGTCATTAACACAACCAGCATGTTAAAATCCTGGACATGCAGTATGTAATACCTATCGGCTTATCATCATCATCATATTTCTTGCTAACACAGACAGCATCATCATATTTCGAAGAGGCATGAAATATCCTCCTGCTAACTACTGTTCACTTCCTTATCGCCTTTCGCCTTTCGCCTGTCATCAGCATCATGATACTCAGCAAGCGCAAACATCCTCCTGATGTTCACTGTTCATCTAGCACCAAACTCTATCGGCAGCATCATGATGTTTAGCATCATCATCACCCTTCGCCAGTAGGATATGAAATATCTGGTTCCTCTCATATATCCTGATGACGACAACTTCTAGCACCTTTCCTTCGATGCTTACGTCACCCCGATATCTGACTACTGAAACAACAGCATCAGGATATGACTTATCAGGTCATATTGAAACATCCTGATGATGATACTCAACTTTATGCCGATGCCAAAACACTTAGCGATAGCAAGATAAACTTGCATAGGGTGATATTCGCAATATCCTGATGATGATGACGTCACTTGCACCTGATGATGATGTCAATGCACCTGATGATGATGTCAATAGGATATAAGACACTTATATCCTCCGCAACCTGATAATGAATATCCGGTGATCTTTTCAATATCCTGATGATGACATTTCTGGTCCTTAGCCAAAAAGTGAACTTTCACTTCTACATGCGATAGCGACATGCGGACGAAAGATGATCCTGACGATGATATACACACTGAGTATATATCCAACTTATATCATCCTGATGCACTTGAAACATACAGTCTTCGTCAGCTTCATAACCCGATCCGGATAGCGATATACTCGTAGATGACGATGCGATTCACTCCGTCTGGAAAAGCACATGCGGATTCCTGTATATCCGTCAGCTGCATGCAAACTCACAGAACCGCACAATCTCACAAAGAAAATATGATGATTGGGCCAGATCACTTTCAGATCAAAACTTAATAGTTTATCTTCCTAAATCCTAGCACATGAGGATGCTAGGTTGATTCATAGCATGCTACCAATCGATCTCCCACACAATGAAATGCATAAATAGAAAACTAAAATACAACCTAAACTAACATGCATGACCATTCCACCGATTCATAGAATCAACCGGTGGAAGGGTTGAAAGTATCCATTAACCTGTAATCAGAATAGAAATTCAAAACATAAACAGCTGATAAACCAGATAATGCAATTTGATGAGATCTTATTCAGATGAAACACAAATGTCCTGTTTCTACAACACTATCGAACAACAATGTTTCACAATGTCTGGACTGATCTCTGGATCTCACTCAATCACCAGTACAACATAACATAACTACTACTCTCTCTGATATGATATTCTCTGATCTCAAACCCTAACTGATCTGAATTATTTATAGCAATATCCTACGAGTACTACCAACTCGGTTCCCAGCGGCTGGGAGCTTCCAAGTGGCTGGGAGAGGATAGCTCAGACAACCTGATCACGAACTCTAACTACCTGCACACTCTCCTAGGCTGATCTAATACATATGCATTGGTCCAATGGACCTTATTACATTATGAAGTCAAACATGCTAAAAATAGACTAATGTCCTGTCATGCGGACAATGAATCTATATCCTATCTTGTAGGGGTGCTCCTGCACCACATACAATACAAAAGATGGAAAAGGAGCAAATATGTGTGAATTGGTTATTGAAAAGAGTCCAGTGTATCAGTTTATGCCTATAGTTTGTGACAGCATAGTATATGAGTATGCAAGACATGCCCATAGAGCTCGATGGTTTGACTTACAATTCAAGTTATGCAAGGACACATTTCCAGTTGGTAGCATTGTTTTAGTCATCAACTTTGCAGAGAACTATAGTCTACAGCCACAACATGAGGTGCAATCACAATATTACAACTCCACACAGATTTCTATATTTGTGCACATCGCATTCATTCATGCAAATGATAGTACAGAGGATGACAGAAAGATCATAAGGGAGTATAATTTCTATATTAGTGATGATTGCACGCATTCTATGGAGTTCATGCAAGGTTGCTTTTAGGTGTTCTACAATGATTTGGCTAGAAGGGGCATATCGTTTAGTCAGCATATCATATGGTTGGATAACTATGCGTCACAATTCAAGAAATCACTGAATTTCTATTGGCTAAGCAGGAGGCATAATTTTATAGGTATTCAACATATGTGGAACTTTTGTGAGGCCAGGCATGGAAAGGGGGAGCATGATGGTGTAGGAGTATGTATCAAAAGAGTCATAGCATGAGAAAAGTTAAAGTATAAAGACAATGCAATGTTGATAGATGCAAAATTGATTATCGAGTGGTGTAATGCTTCCATGGGTCTAGGTAATGAAGGTAAGTCTTCAGTTCATAGATTTTTTTGGTTGATAGATGATACTAACATTACACCATATGAGGACTGTTCTACACTAACAGGATCAAGTGAGCAACACTCTTTCAGAAGCTCAATTGCAGGTTCATGGAGTATCCATATGTGAAAGATCCCATGCTTTTGTTGTTCCTGTACAATTCAAGCCTGGGATGAGTGTGAGTCAAAGGCGTGGGTTGACGAATAGCAATTAAGTTATCTTAGCCCACTTGACATGTATCAACCCCCAATGACACTAGAACTAACATAGATGGAATCATTAGTTGACTTTGACCACATATCAGATCTAGTTCAAGCAGGTAATATATCTATTTGCATAGTTTTTGAAATTCCTAATGTCATCTTACTTTATAGTGTTTTTGTAATGTTGACTAATTTCATTTAATTTGCTACACATATCAATGTAGGGCACATATATGTAGTTATTGCAGATGAAGATAATGAAGAGGGAACATATTATTACTTATGTCGTTGTGTTGAGGCCAAAAAGAAATTGGAGGCCCCAATTACAGATGGAGAAAACATCGAATACCCTACAGGCTTAATGGTTATTACTGGAACATGGCTTAGAAGGTACGCACATAAGAGTGTTAATGTTTGGCTATTTCAGGACTTTGACATGCATCAGAAGATTCTTCATTACTCAAACCTTGTCATGGCATCCAATGTTCATTTGATACAGTATCGGAGTAGACCTTTGAACAAAATCTTGTGGATGGTGTGTGAGTCTGACCATGAAGCAATACGTGACACAATACGTGACACAATAAAGAGTAGAGCATACCTGGATGGTTCATTGGATTAATTTGTAAGTATTCACATTGATTTTGTAAAGTCATGTTACATTGAGTTGTAAGTATGCACATTAATTTGTAAGGTTTGTCTTTTTTTATTTCTTGCTACATTTTTACATATATACACATTTTTACATCATCATGTTATGCTTCATGGGGTTAGACCTAAGTGATGGATGAAGTTGATCCTGAGAATAATGTATAAAATCTAGGTAATGTATAAAATATAGGTGTCTCTAGGTGTCCTGGTTTCTAAATAGATAATAGGTGTCTCTAATTGTGTCTTACGTATATACAATATGTCAACTAGGTAGATAGAGACTAGAAAATAGGTGTCTTAGGTGTCCTGCATCTACTAGACTACATGTGTCTTAGGTATTAGGTGAGGCCACATGAGCTTCCACCTTCACATGGTTCACCTTGTCAATATAGAATATTTATATTTCTTGAAGCTAAGGGAAGCGCTTTTTCTTAATAGGGAAACTTTATCGACTTCAGTTACACTAATGGTGCAGGGGCACCTAGGTTGTCATGCCTCCAAGAGGGGTCAAAAAATAAAATTTTTTTTTGATTGAGACAATTGTATGTAGTAAGGTCTTCTAAAACCATTTCATTTATTTTTAAGTCACTTTGAGTCATTTGGGGTCAGTTTGAGTCTTTGAGTCCTGTTGCAAAAAAGTGTCAATGTTGTCAAGTTGCACAAAGTAACTTTTGCATTTTTGGTGTCCTACTCCTGATGCAACCAAACTGACAGTTCCAATGCATCCAGATGGGTACGTTTAAGCTAGGCATGGTTCTATTTTTCATTGAAACACATCGAAATAGTCTGAGCTACATTGTACCAACGATATCCCTGAAGAGTCCAAAGTGCAAAAAGGCAGCAATCTTTGACGAGATGTTACTCAAAAACTATGTCACTCAGAAACATTCCATCTAAGGAAATGTGATCATGTAGAGTGCCTCTATAATAACCTCTCTCAGTTTTTTATATCTTTGAGGCATTTGCCCGTGGTGAAAGGTTTTTTGCTACCCCAAAAATTGTCAGAAGGAGGCAATGTAAAGTTACAAAGGGGTGTAACTTTCATCCTACTCCTGATGCGACCAAACTGACTATTCCAATGCATCTAGATGGGTACATTTACACTAGGCATAGTCCTTTTTTTCACTCAAGCATGTCGAAACAGTCTGAGCTACATTGTACCGACAATATCCCTGAAGAGTCCAAAGTGCAAAAAGGTAGCAATCTCTGATGAGATGTTACTCAAAACTATGTCACTTAGAAACATTCTATCTAAGGCATCATGATCATGTAGAGTGCCTCTACAATAACCTCTCTCAGTTTTTTATATCTCTAAGGCATTTGCCCGTGGTGAAAGGTTTTCTATTGCCCCAAAAACTGTTAGAAGGAGGCAGTATAAAGTTGCAAAGGAGTGTAACATTCATCCTGCTCCTGATGTGACCAAAATGACTATTTCAACACATCCAGATGGGTACATTTACATTAGGCATGGTCCTATTTTTCACCCAAACATGTCGAAATAGTCTGAGCTACATTGTACCAATGATATCCCTCAAGAGTCCAAAGTGCAAAAAGGCAACAATTTTTGACGAGATGTTACTCAAAAACTGTGTCACTTAGAAACATTCCATCTAAGGCAACATGATCATGTAGAGTGCCTCTAAATAACCTTTCTCAGTTTTTTATATCTCTGAGGCATTTGCCCGTGGTGAAAGGTTTTCTGCTGCTCCAAAAATCGTCAAAAGGAGGCAGTGTAAAGTTGCAAAGGGGTGTAACTTTCGTCTTGCTCCTAATGCGACCAAACTAACTTTTCCAACACATTTGGATGGGTACATTTATGCTAGGCATGGTCCTGTTTTGTACTCAAACATGTCGAAACAGTCTGAGCTACATTGTACCGACAATATCCCTAGAGTCCAAAGTGCAAAAAAGCAACAATCTTTGATGAGATGTTACTCGAAAACTATGTCACTTAGAAACATTCCATCTAAGGCAACATGATAATGTAGAGTTCCTCTACAATAACCTCTCTTGTTTTTTATATCTTTGAGGCATTTGCCCGTGGTGAAAGGTTTTCTGTTGCCCCAAAAATTGTCAGAAGGAGGCAGTGTAAAGTTGCAAAGGGGTGTAACTTTTGTCCTGCTCCTAATGCGACCAAACTGACTATTCCAATGCATCTGAATGGGTACATTTATGCTAGGCATGGTCCTATTTTTCACCCAAACATATCGAAACAACCCAAGCTACATTGTACCGATGATATCCCTAAAGAGTCCAAAGTGTAAAAAGGCAACAATCTTTGATGAGATGTTACTCAAAAACTGTGTCACTTAGAAACATTCCATCTAAGGAAACGTGATTATGTAGAGTGCCTTTACAATAACCTCTCCCAGTTTTTTATATCTCTAAGGTGTTTACCTATGGTGAAAGGTTTTCTGTTGCCCCAAAAATCATCAGAAGGAGGCAGTGTAAAGTTGCAAAGGGGTGTAACTTTTGTTCTTCTCCTCGTGTGGCCAAACTGATTAAATTTTTGACAAATATTAAATCATATAAACACATAGAAATCAGTTTAAAGCATAAACTAACTCCTCCAAGTCAAGGCGTAGATTAAGGTATGTGAAAGTTTAAATATGCACCTAGCAAAAGATAGCCTCATATTTGTCATTTAATGACCTCAATCAATTGTGGATGTCTTAGAATGGTTTTCTTCTTCAAGGAACACAATCATAGTTGCCATTCTTATGTAATTTCTTCTTGGATGCTCATTTCGGTGTGTAGGGAGTCAAAGTGTGCCTAGATGAACTTAGCCCATTCCTTAGCCTTTCAACACTTTCAAACAAGGTGAGGTCTTTTATCCCTATTTCTTGCCTCCTTCACAAGACTAGGCGCTAGTTGAAGGTTGCTCAAGTGACAATATGCGCCTAGATTCTTTGGCTTATTTTCTTCATTTTTGAATCAAAGTAACATTAGATTTCATAGTTTAAGCTTCCTCATGTTTAGGCATTGATATGTGATGTTCTGAGCATGAAATAGTGCCTTGATGCTAATAGGTGTTCTCTCCAAGTTAAGCGCTCATCAAAGGTAAAATGAGTTAAAAATTGTGCCTAAGGTTTTCATGTTTGTTAATCAATGCTTAAATATTTAAGAAAGTCCCCTTCATAATGGCAAAGGGGGCCTTGATTCATGATGTTGAATCTCCTTCCTCCTAGGCGCCAAAATGGATAGTTTAGACAAGAAAAGGCACCTTAGTATACTTAGCTCATTTCTTAGCAATTTGATGGCTTCAATCACTTGTTCAAACCTATAGGATACCATTTTACACTTAGGCACTAGATCTAGAACATCTTCCTTCAAGGCACCAAAATGTGGTTATTTAGACACAAAAGTGTGCCTCCATACAAGATGCTTATTCTCCTTCCACTTGGGTGCTCATTCATGGTGATCCAAGTGACAATAGGTGCCTAGACTTCCTTTGGTAAGATTTAGTCATTTTGAAGGTACTAACACTAGGCGCTATAGTTGGAAGTGATTTGAAGTTCATTTTCCTCTAGGCACCCAAAATGGAAGGTGGAGACAAGAAAAGGTGCCTAGGCTTCTTTTGACAATTTTCAAAGTCTTCCTAAGATATATTATGTTATATTGACCCTTAGGTGAAATGGATGATCTAGGATGACTCTAGGCACATATCCAAGGTGATATCTTTCTAGGCACAATCTTCACTAAGTTTAGACTTCACTTTACATCAAGGCACCAAAATGGATAGTTTAGAGAGATGCAAAAATGTGCCTAGAGGTATGATGCTCAATTTGATGTGTTTGATCATCTTTGATAATCAAGATGAATTGCCTCCCTTAAGGCGCCCTCCTTTATACTTTGAAACATCCTTTCAATCTCAAGGCACATTTTTGAGGTTGTTTGGATGATGAAAGGTGCCTTGATTTCTAGGTGGAGTTTTGAGGTTGTACAAGTAGAGAAATGTGCTTAAGGTCTTAAAGCAAATTTGTGCCTAAAACTAAAAATCCCCGAGGTATGACTTATGGAAGCCTATAGCCCCAATGTTATGTTGCATACTAAAATTAGGTAAGACTCAATGTAATCTCATAACCTCGCCTTATATGCAAGAGGAATTACATTTAATAACCACAATGGTCATCAGGTGCTCATAAGCATATGACTTTGACTATCTTATTCAAAACAACAAACATACTCTTTTCATCCCAATATGGTATAATAATAAGAAATTAAGAAATATTTTCAATTGACCAACTCATAAAGAATATGGATCAGCATACTCATTTGAATATTTTCAATTGAGCAACTCATAAAGAATATGAATATTTTCTGTTCAACATGATGATTCATTTTTTTTTTAAAATAAAACTTTTATCTTTTAGTTCCAAAATGAGGTTTAGGTGATACTTGAATAACAATAGCTAGCTTATTGGATCAACAAACATCCTATGTAATACAACTGGACTTTAAATATTTGAAGTAGCCATCTACAAATATCCATTGAAATGTGGATTTATAATGCAAGTATGGATGCCATCAATAAAAAAGATTTGTATTAACCAAATATCCATATAGGCATACATCAATATCTGTCGATATAAGTATAACATATATACAAAATAACCAGATAGACTTACAAGAATGCCATATACACATACAATGTCAACTATATGCAATACAAAATATATGTCCACAAATGCCATATAGGCATACAACAAAGGAAGACAATAAAAAGTCATTCCCCTTTGGTTGGTGAAGAGAATAAATCACAGGCAGCCTTTGATCTTCTAGGGGATGGAGACACGTATGTGGGTGGTCTACTATGAACCCGAGGGCTGCTCCTCCTATTTAGTTCTTCCTGCATCTTTAGTTGTTACAATAAAAAGTATAGACATTAATATATAGAAATTACATGTTATAAAAAAAGAAACATTTAACAAAATAATCACTTACCGCTACCATATAATCTATCTCCTCACTTGCCTCAGTAGAAAGAATAGGCCATGGTGATGTCATGTCCTATAGAAACCATCTAGATAGAAATTAAACTTCAAATCAATAATCTTTTGATTTTTCAAAAATAAACAAGTATAACAATGAATGTAAATTGAAATTTATTAATCTACCTCATACCCCTATCAATGGCATGGAGCTATGAATTGTAGAGGTCACACCATGCTCCATTGCCCTATGAACATCGGGAGGTGTCTCCGCAGCCTGCATCATCTAGAAATAAAACAACATTATTCAATTACTAAAACTATAATAGTGATGCAAATCATGGCTCCTAACATACACACACGTTCATCTAACAATGAAAGTACACACAATTAAGCACACAATCACATACAAAAATCTAGTAAGTACAATTCATTCATTAAACTATTTATTTTATTACCTTCGTGAAGCTTTGAAGTCCACCACTGTTGGCAATTATTGCTGTGAAATCTCCAATATTAACCTATTCAACATCCAAAATTAGATATTAGAATACCATTCATATAATGATGCTATTCACATGCAATATTTATAATTGTTTACTAGTTACATACCCTGACAGTAGATGATGTAGTGTAATATGCAGGTGGAGAACCACTGAAAACTGCATCAACTTTATGACCCAAAAATTTCATTAAAATCATCAAACTAAATTAGTTAATCTTGCATTTCAAAAATAAAATTTAATAAATTAAATTCAATAAACTTGCTAATATTTACCTAAGTATCAAGGCCAAAAGTTTCACTCAGAAGGGTATCTATCATCAACATCTACTCAGCTACAGATGTAGCCTGTGCACCTACATCCTGACTATCCATGGGGTCATAACCATAGGCTGACCTGCAAGTCTGACAAGCATGGGGTGGGACCCTACTCCTCGCACTATCTCCCAACCCATGTTGTGCTACAGGACTGGCATGCTCTATGATGCTCTGGGTCAAGGCACTAATGGACTAAAGTGTATCGACCTCAACACTCTCCTTCAGAATGGAAGGGATAGAAACATGCTCATGGGTTGGTCTGTTGATTACTCATCTCACTGGCCACTGTGGGTCAACACGTGCCACTGGTCTATCTTGTGCTGACCCCCCACCTCTACCCTGGAAGTCTCACATATCAAAATAGTTTGGCACTTTATTGAGGACAAACTCGCAGTAGAGTTTCCTCAAAAAGTATTGCGGGACCTCATTATTATTGCATGGAGGATGGTCAAAAACCATCCACCACCTCTGCCCAAAATTGTCCCTTATCGCTTGGTTGTTGCACCAATGGATAGGGAACCTCTTGCATGTAATGGGTGGAGGTTGATTTGTTTGTGGGTTTAAGAAAATAGAACACAAGTCTAATTTTGTAATTTGTAACTTTTTCACATCTTCATATGATTGCTTGTCTACATAATAGTCTCTAAACTCTCTCCTCTTATCCGACCAACTAGATATTTGCTTGTTAATTGAATCTACATTTGATAACATAGATTCAAGAGATTGAGCAAGCATGGACCTATGTAAGGTTGAAGTGGAAGGATCTTTCAACCTTGCAATTATGTCTTCAATTTCTTTTTTATTGTTTTCAATTTTTCCCATTAGATTTTCTTGTGTTCAAGGGGCATGTCAAGGAATGGATGGAGGAGTTTGTTGTTAGGGTTGTTTTTCGGCAAGTATTTCCTCTTCAAGATTTTGTAGATTTTGAGGAGGAGGAGGAGGAGGTACATTAACATTTCTTGACAATTAACAAAATTTACATCAAAAATCAACTCAAACCTACCTATTTAGAAACAAATTCAAATAAAAAAACAAATAAAACTCACTCCTTTGGCCTGCTCGATGTCATGGTGGCATTTTGGCGATGAATCGGTAAGATTTTGGTGTTCAATTAAGTCTTCCAAAATGTGAGTGCACTTCTTAGGGTTTGCAGGCCACGGGTGTAGAGGAGAATAAAGAAATGAAATGAGATGAAAAGCTTTTTTTAAAATTTATAATAAGTCATAACGCGCTCATGTTATAATGCGAGCGCATTATGGTTTGGTTTTGTCGAGCCTTAGGCTTGTCATTACCAAACCATAATGCTAGCACATTATGTATTTTTTTTTTTGGAAAAAAATTGGCGACTTTTTTGCCCCCCAACTTTTTGCACTTACCCTCCCATAAAATCCTTTTCCTAGTTTTGTTTTCTTCACATACATCAGAAAAATGTGCATGTGTCTCCCTACTTTGAAACTGTTAAAACATATTTATTAAGACAATGTACCATATTGAAATGTATAGTAGCATTTAATATATATATGACATAAGGATTACCATGGCTTCCCTTCAAGATCACAAAACAAATACAGAAATATTGTCTTATCATTTGGTTTATATCTTTGAGTAAATGTTTATGTAAAGTGTTTGACACCAACTAAAGATTCTTCCATTTAATAATAAATACACTTCACAGATATCAAATTTTATGGATGTTTATTTCTTGTTCTAAAGATCTTGTTTTGACATAGGTGGGGAGGATGTTGGAAAGGGTTGTAGAATCAGTGTTCCATGAAATTACATTTCATTGAGACAACTTGTCAAATAGTTCACATGCCTTGCATGTGCTTCAACATTTTGCATAGATTTCTATCAAGGCACATGCAACTATAACATTTGACAAAAAATAACTTTCAATTATGTTTTGATGGATGTTGATAACATGTTCTCAATCTCCCATTTTGTCACAAGTTGGGAGGATATTGGCAAAGGTTATTGGACTTAAGCCTTACACCTGTCAATTGTATTTGCTTAATAGTTTCCAAGGCTTTTTTACTAAACTCATTTTTGCATATCCTACAATCATCCCAGTCCATGAGAACACATCTTGTGATGCATTTTGTCAAACAACTCACATGCCTTGTGTATGCTTCCACATTTCGCATACATGTATACTAGGGCACTTGCAACCACAACATGTGATAAAAATTTACTTTTGATTATGGTTTTATGGAAGTCCTTCCCTTGTTCTAAAGCTCCCATTTTGGTATACATGGGAGTATGTTGGAAAAAGTTGTGGAATTTGGCTTAATGTCTTCAAATTGCATTTGCTTAAAAGTTTCCAATGCATTTCTGATAAACCCATTTTGTGTATATCTTGTAATCATTATAGTCTGTGAAGGGATGAAAACATTTGGAGGAACATTTAAGAATCTTCTTACATGAACAACTAAGCCATTAGGGAAATTGGGAAAAATACCTACCTAATATCCACTATACTCTTAGCATTTTTGTATCGATACCTTATAGACGATTAATGCTCTTTATGTTATATTGTTTATGCCCCATCAATTACATTGTTTATGACTCATCAGTTACATTAATTATGCATAGTATTTCTTTTGGGCATTAAATGAGTATAGTATGTTGCATTATTGACTTTTGGAGATTTTTTAGAAGTAGCTAAAAGGCTATTAAAATGGAGAAGAACTTGTTTAAAATATGATAACCAAATATGACTAAAATAACAATAATTCACATAGAGAATGGTATATCAGCCAAATAAAATAACTGTGAAAGAAGGATAAAAAATCAAAAGAATATTGGTTCAATTATTCAATTGATTTTAATGGTAGAGACTAACCACAAAGTATAGTTGTTATCAACTAGGATTGCACCCATGATGCAAAGATGGAAAGGTTAGCAATCCTATGTAACATGGGAATACCTTCAAGTTGTGGGTATCCTATGACAAAGGTAAACGTCTAGATTATGGGTTGGCTCCCCTCTAATTTTCTAATAAATTAATGACTTTGTAGGAAAAGGGTTGGAAGGTTTTCTAATGGATGTACTAAAACTAGATTTAAATGGGTGGTGATATACCTAAATGATAGAAACTTGCAGCCCTGATTCACAACTACCTTCAAAATATCTATCCACACAAATCAATTTGGCAATATGACCACAAAAATAATTCAAAAGGAAGGCTTGAATAAACTATCTCTTGGAGAAAAACTAGGTTTTCACAACATGGAAGAAATGATTATTCGACGGCACAACCTAAGACCTATGATTCTTCACTGCTTTGAATGCATGCAAGTATGAATGAGACAAATATTTAAAGGTTCTAATGCTAAAACACAATAAAATTTCATCCAATCATTAATAAAAAAGCACAATCGAGAAGCTAAATACTTGATCTTACTGAAAATGAAGGAATATCTGTATAGATGACAAAAAGATAACCTGTAACCTGATGTACTATATAAATATGTAAAAAATGAGTTACAAACACTCCTCTCTACAATGCACAAGAGAGCAAAAAGGCAAGAACTTCAAAAAAACATAAGTTTTTTCTCCTATATACAAAAGATGACTCCAATGAGTCAGATTGCATTAATTGAAGTTAACTCAACTAAAAAATATCTCCATGAATCTCTCTCATAAGCAAAGATGAAAATCCCCAAAAAGAGGGGTCAAAACTGATGTAATTTGAGCAAAAATAGCCTCAAACTCACTATCACAATCAGTTTGACCAAAGCTGACTTTGAAATCACATGAGATAATTGAAAATTAGGACCAAACTCTCCATTTCAACTCCTCTCCTCTAATTTTGCATGATTTGACATGAAGTTATCAATTTGAACAAATAAAAAGTAATCACTGATAAATTACTTTATTGGGTGTCATGGATTTTCTCAATCTTTTGTATTTTTTGACAAATAATAAGGTAATTTATAAACTATTACTTTATTATTTGTTTACATTATTAATTTCATTTCATCTCATGAAGACTCAAGGGGAATTACATATTTTCAATTTCACCATTTCACCCTTGGTCAATAAAAGATAAATACACAAACACCTTATGACTCCCTTTGTCCTTCATGTTTTCCTCATGCATCTATATGATACTACAGTCTCAACACTTGCTCAAATTTGACTAAGGCATGTAAATAAGGTCAAAAACTCACCTTGCCCTCAAAAGCCATATTTTCAGATAATGACACATATGATAAAAAAAAACACAACCTTATATCTCCCATGCCATCAGATGTATTCCTATCTCAAATCTTAATAAACATTTCAAAACACATCATAAAGCACCTTATGACTCTCTTGGAAACCTTCAAATAATGGGCCCCTCAACAAATGACTAGGTCTTTTGACTAAAAAGTCTTACACCATGGGCTACATTTATTTAGCATAATGATTTTCTTAAAAAACTATGTCAAAATGCCCATCGAACCTCTCACAGGCTAGGGTTTCCATGTGAACAAAATACTTGAAACCCTAAAAAATTTTCATTTCCTTCCTTCATTTCTCCTATTCACTAGAGAGCGTTGCCCTGAGGTTTTGGAGCGTTGTTGTTTCTAGAGGGTTTCTATGAGATCTAGGACCATGTAGAGACTAAACATAGACTCCACTGCTGGTAAATTGCCTCTTATTGCTCCATCTGAAAGTAATTTGTCTCCTTTGCTAAGTTATTTCAATATAAGAGACAAACATGTCTTCATTTCACAGCTTTTGAAAAATGTTTTTCTTTATAATATGAGTTTCCTCTTGAATAAAATGGCATAAAAGCCTCTATTCCTATCGTAGTGTTTAGGCTTGTCTTCAAACTATTTATGGCTCATCTTTGAATGCTTTGTAGGTGCACCTCAAGTGTTTTATTTACTAAATGCTCTTGGATCTTTTTTTGATGTTCAATCATATTTGCATATGAGAGTATTTCCTTTTTCTTTGGAAGGGACTGTTCTACATCTTCCTTCAGTCTTCTGAGAAGAAATGACTGAAGGATCAAGTGAAGCTTTGAAATTACTTGAACTCTTCTTTTCTCCTCTTCTTCCTCTTCTATTAAATTATCAGAATCATTATCTTGGGCATCTTCTTTGCAATTTTCTAGCATGACCTGAACTGCATCTTTTGCCTTTTCCTTTATTGCACTAGGCATCATCATCTTCTTCTTTTAGCCTCTGCTACCATTCCCTACTTTGTGATATTTTGCATCACTATTCTCATTAGAAGTAGTCCCTTTTCTCTTGTGACCACTACCAACACCTCTTACCTCATGCTTAGGATCTTTTGCATCACCATTCTTACTTCAACCAAATTTAGCATCTTCCATTTGCTCAAGCAAAAAGTCTGAATAAAGCTGAGTCTGGTTAAGAAGTGCCTCCAATCTACAAAAAACCAAATCTCCAATTCGTTGAGTTCCATTTTTCATTTGTTTTTCATTTTCCTCCTCTCGTTTTTCTCATTCTTCCTCTAAGTGTTTCTCCTCTATGGAAAGGTCTTCTGGAACCCGCAATACTTCCCCATCACATGGGGAATCATTATCCTCCACATCAATCCGTAGATCACTTATAGATCTTCCCTCATCTTCCAATACAGATATTGATGAATCTGCATCTCCTTCAACCTTGGCAGCCACAACATTAACCATTTCCAAAGCCTTTTAGACCTTTAGCAAAGTCATACTGCCCCTATTCAAATCAAATATATTTCTTTCATTCTTTGTCAAACTCTTACATTTGCTTACAAGTCCTTTAAGGTGAGGGCCTTTTTGACCAATGTAGGATCTCTAATGTTTGAAACCATATAGGCCTTTTTATAATGGTTGACCATACTATTCACTTGTTTGGAAAGCTCCAAAACATTAACAAACTTCTTCAAAATGCATGATAGAGTTCCAAATGAAAGTGCAAACATGCTGAACTGATGTATCTTGGATGAACTTTGTTGGATTTTGAGAAAAAACAAAGGAGACCACTGCTATCTTCTCTAGCTTTGTATTTGAAAACTAGCATCTCAAACTTGATAATGCTTATTTCATCTCATCTACATGAAGGCTAAGGGTCCTTGAAGAAAAATCTCCTTTGGTTGGTATATTACAATGTAAGATGATGCTATGGCTATCAAAAACATGAATCCAATGCAACCTCCTCTTCTCTTTTGATATGATCTTGGTACCTGACTTTTTTCACATCTCTTATGCTTCCTACTTGAATTATCAAAAGCTTCAAGAATGACTGCAATAAGTGAAATTGATCACTACTCCACTGTTCCTTTTCTGTCAGCTGTCTTAGACAATGTAACTATTTTGTTAATGCTGGAACAACATCAAAGAAGGTTGTTTTGACTATTTTTGTTGCTACTTCATGTTTGTTGTTATCATGTATTGCTAGGATAGTCATAAAATGATTGACTTTTTGTCCTTTATGGCTATCATACTTCTGATATGGTCATTCTCTTATGACTGTCCTAGTTTCTTTTATTACATTCAATAGTAATTTTAACCTCATTCACAACAAAAGTGATAAATATTTGTCTTATTCCTCTTGCATGACTGCTATTCCTTACATTCTTTTTTTGGCTGTCATGTGATTGTCCTATCTTATATGGTTGTCCTAGTATAGTTGTGACTACACTTTGCACTCAGAATTTGATCTTTAAATAGAATATGCTTTATTTGAAAAGCTTAATCATGTATTTTTCTTATCCATGTCCCTCTTAAGACTTAGGGGGTAGCATGCTGGACTCAAACCTTGTGGGAGCCCATTTTTTCACCACATGCTAAAATATCATGCACAATGATGAATGTACCTATACCTGCACATTGCACAAACAAGTTAGATAAAACATACCTTCAGTTATATGACATGATGCTTATTGTGTGGATTTATCTTCTAATCTGGTACTTGCATCTGCTATTCAGCTATCTCTTCCACTTTTTCTTTTTGTATTATTTGATAATATGAGCATTTGGGTTTGATGCTTCATAAAGGTAAACAATAAATCTGTTGCTTTTGTATATAAAAATAATTTGAACACCGAGCTCTAACAACTCTCTCATGTAGGTATCTTTGGAGCTCACTGGATGGAGGGAGTTGAAGATGGACCTGGTCAACCTTGGGATTCATCATTCACAGGCAATGACGGGTCCCTACTCTCTTCATATGTTCTTTTCTCTTTTCAGATATATAGTTTAGTTTTATGTTGCATCTTTCAGTCATTCCCACGGCTTGTGTGGGACACCTTAAACACTTCTTTTGAATACAATCAATTATCTTCATATTATGTAAATGACTTATATGTTTCTTTCCTTTTGTGACTCAATTCCTTAATATGAACTAAAGTATTTAAAGTACACATGTTTATATCATAAAAAAAAATAGTTATAAATACCTCTCTTTTGCAATTGCATTGTCTTGTACTGATAAACAACAACATACTTGATCAAATCTGATATCCTTTGAATGTTTGCTTTCTCAATGAGGATAATTAATTTATTTATCTAGGTTGTGTAACAGCTCGACTTGAACTGTTACATGATCCCGATAAATAAATTTTGTAACTTGCTCACTAAGACAACCAATGTTGACTGGATATCTCATGTTATCAAGAATTTTTCTTACCCCCTTCTAACACTACTAGGCATATACTTGGGGTTACTGGTAATCAAGTAAAAATATAGTTAATTGCACAATGAGATTAGTAAATCAAATAAATAATGCATAAATAGGCTGTACTCCAATCATCTATTGCTAAAAATTAAACCTCTTCAGCATTGTATTAGCAATAGAACACCTAAACATATGATTTGTAACAGTGATTTGTAAGTATTAAGATCCTAATCTAACCATAACCTACCTCTTATCTAACCAGATCTACAAAAAAAGAACAAAAGATAAGGGTTTATAGAGTAAATAAAATGAAAATAAAGAGGGTCATCTTTTTATCTAATTTGCAATCTGTTATCTTGGAATATTCAATGAAATTTAATCAACCTACAGTTCTATAACTAGTATTTCACACAATCATAAACATCATAGATGCAATATGCTAAGGAATATTGTGAAAATTGTAAAGCAATTGCATAAAACTACCATATTACATGTGGAAGTATTACACAATCTTTGACAATTCCACCATGAAAGATATAACATTCAACACTTTATTGAGTTTCACCAAACAATCCAAGTTTCAAAACAACAAATACAAATGAATCACCACCCAAAGTGTAGAACTAGCTTGTCATTGGCATGTGACAACTTCCAACAAAAATCCACACTGTAAATTGCCTTTTGTCCTTGTTCTTTTGCTCTCAAAATTGCCCTCCTAGCTCCGTTTAAAACAAAATGATACTCCTCCTTTAATAGAGGTGATTTTTCATTTCACTCCATGACTAGGTCAACCTAATTTGAAATTTAGGACCCCCCTTATAGGGTAGGACCTAATGAAATTTACAAGTTACACTAAGATAAAGTAAGTCCTATTTGACCTCCCTATAAGTGAATTACATCTCAAAATCAAAATTATTTCTTTCTTGTCTTCCTTATGTACCTATATCTCTCCATCCATCAAGCAAAAGTGACCTTGTGCGGTTGAAGAAGATTAAATCATCCAAGTTCAACATGCCTCTCTGATGCCTCAGCACACCTCCATAGTGTGTCCAGTACCCTAGACCTACAAACAAGCAAAGAGAGCATCAAATTATTTATTATCAAATCAAATCAAGAAAAAAATCATCAAGATACATCATGCCAACCACTGAGCCTATTAATTCTAAATTTTGGGCAAATTTGTTGCCATTGGCAACTTCTCAAGTTTGGAGTTACTCTATTTGTTTTCATCATTTACTTTCTAGTTTATTTATGACAATATCACAATGGCATTCCATGTTTCCCTACAATATTCTTCTCAAATCCCAAATCTTTTCATTATATATCATGGCTATCACAATTATGATGCATATTCTTGGGGTTGTTATAGCTCCAGTTTCATTAGCATGCAAGATAAGATGCTATGATGGTTGTTGATTATTGGACTACTCATTCGGATTGTTTAATTTCTTTTACTTTGACAATGAGTACAAAATGGAATCCATTGTCTGGCGTATATCAACACTTCACTTTAAAACAAGAACTATACTTAACATAATACTGAAGGCCCATATAAATTATTTCTGAAGCCAATTAATAGGTGTCGCAAGAATAATGTGCCTCCTGATCAAAACCTATCATTTATCATGCACTTTGTATTGGAGTTTTGGAGATTCTTTTGTTATGTACACCTAATTACAATTATTAATGATAGTTAGGTAAAAAATGAGTTTTTAAGCTTCCACAACATAGTTTTACTTAAGGATGCATTCAATCATAAAAGACTTAAAAAGGTGCAAAAAAAATGAAAAAAATACGTATAAAACCATGCACCCACTAGAATATTAAACCAAGAGTAACATGCAAAAATTAATATTAGATCTAAACTTTAATAGTTAAAGCTTTACTTTTGTATATAATTTGGTGGACAATTTATTATTGTAATGGTGAAATTAGTATACACATGTCAATTCTCTATTAGTTGTGGGTTTATTTTGATGGAATATTTTAATTCATGATTATTTATTAACAAGTGGCACACTTTTCTGTTAGTTTTGGCTCACAACATAATACATTTTATTTATCTATATTTTATTCATTTACACTTATTTAAAGTAGACTTTCATATATTAAACATTTACACATCATTTATTATCCTCTTTGCACTCACATCCACACATTTATTCATTTCATTGAAACCAAAACCTTTCTATGGGACAAGGTCAATCCCTAGAGGCTCATGACTAATCCCAAAACAAAATTTCAAATCTCAAATTCCAATATTCTTACCCCTTTTCACTAATCATTGTGAGCCAACTTGACACATGTTTTCTAAGTTGTTATTATGTCTTGCTACTTAAAGACAATAATTTGTGAAATTAATACATATATAAAGGAAAAATATGTGAAATACATATCTAAAAACAAGGAGAAAGTACTAGATTTCATTTCTAAGGGACATAGAACCTTAATTTACACTAGAATCATCTAGGCCATCTACAATTCCATTCATGTTGACTTAAATAACTTTCTAAAAGCTATAAAATCTCATTTGAATAAGGGATAGACCTAAGCAATTTTGACCTTGGCAGTCTAATAATCTCCACTAAGGTTTTTATAAACACCACCTTGATAGCACTAGTTGTAGGGAAGAAAAATCCAAAGAGATCACTACTGAATCTTTATATCAAATCATTCTTATAGGCCATAGCTGATTCCCACACAATAAATCATCCTCACAACACTCGGGTTCAATCTTGAGGGTTTTAAGACTATACTAAACTTGAGACATTCATTAGACCATGAGCATTGATTTTATGTACCTTGGTGATTGGACTTTATACACCATCAAAATTAAATCTTCATCATTGTTCCCAAAACTAAGTGTGCTTATCCTCTTATTTAATTACACCTTGTTTGTGACTAGACATGTGACTCTTCTTAACCTAGAGACCTGAGCTAACACATAAGACCATAGGTATGTCTTCAAAGGTGGAAGGTAGGACTCTTGATCATATTGCAATATGAAAGGACCAACTGATAAGGATGGATAACTCCTCCTTCTTGTGGTTCGACTAGATCAAGGGAGTGTTCCTTAAGGTGTATCTCTTTGAAGATTTAATCTAGCAAACAATAATAAAATTGACTTTGACCTAGAAACCATATCCAATGAACTTAAGAATTCTATTTGATTGTCACTAAGAACAAATGTATTGGCTTATCTTGGACCAAGGACACAACACCTCTTATATGTAGATACAACAACCATTTGACGACTAGAATGTCTTCTTCTTAGAAAACTTTATGTACCTTGGTGATTGGAATTTAAACACCATCAAAATTAATTCTTCATCGTTGTTCCAAAAACTAAGTGCATCTATCCTCCTATTTAATTATTGTATGCATTGTTCTTTTATTGACATCCTATTGGTGACTAGACATGTGACTCCACTTAACCTAGAGACCCGAGCTAACACATAAGGCCATGGGTATGTCATCAAAGGTGTAAGGTAGGACTCATGATAATATTGCAACATGAAAGAACCAATTGATAAAGATGCATAACTCCTTCTTCTTGAGGTTCTACTAGACCAAGGGAGTGTTCCCTAATGTGTATCTCTTTAAAGATTTAATCTAGCAATGAATGATAAAATTGACTTTGACCTATAAACCATATTCAATGCACTTAAGACATATATTTGATTGTCACTAAGAACCAATGTCTTGTCTTATCTTGGACCAAGGATACAACACCTCTTAAAGGTGGATGTACCAACCATTTGGAGACTAGAATGTATTCTTCTTAACCTCTTAAGATTTGCAGTATATTATCTTGATGGTAGAAACAATGTAGATTTCACTATGAATGACCTTCATGAGGTTCATAGATAATTTGTGGTAACAAGGTAGTGAAATAACGTAATGCAATGGATCAACTACTACTATTAATACTCCTAAAGGTTGATTTTTTATGTTTTCTATAAATGAGGTGGAATGACAACATGTTGAAACAAATTGTAGATGGGCATCCTTATAATGTATAAGTAGACAACTTAGGAATCCATAACCAAAGAACATTACTTAGTAAACCATAAAGTGACACCTTATAAAAGATGGAAAAAATGACTTTTCTTTGTAATCCTACACATAACATAGGCTCTACATGTAGAGATTGAAAATGGAAGATATTGCAGGGAAATAACATGAACATATCATAATTATCCATCACATAACATAAAATATTTTAAAAATTATTTAAAGTTTAGTGAAAAATTTATTGAAGGAAATATTTTTGTAAATATAGAACAAGATTTGAATATTTAAAATTCAAAAATTACAAATTATATATGTATGGAAAGTTAAAATTTGAACAAAATTATGGAATTCACCACATATATGTTTATACTAGTGAAACCTTATAAGTTGGTGTGAATTATATAAGAAAATGCAGCAACTTTTACTCTAGAAAATGATAAATTGAGATATATAATATTTTATTCTATCAGTGACATTTAGGAAATAAAAAGAACCTTGATGAAAATAGACTTTCCTCTATTGCATTGCTTTTCTTTTAGAGAAAAGGTGTAGGGACACCCATACTATATTAAAACATACAAGTTCAAATATATAGGTAGGAACCAAAACATAAAAATAGATACATTACTAGGGAGCAAACATATCGATGTGGAAGCCTCTGTTGCATTATTATTGTACCCTTATATATATATATACCCTAATTAAAAAGTCACATTGGCACCAGTTAGATCATGGTTTTAGTGATAAGATTCTTTGTGTCAATGCCAGAGACACTAAATCCATCTCTTTCTTTGTAGAGAAGTTGGAGACCTTCTGACAAAGAATATGCATGATCTTTGCTAATTGTTGGAACATTATCAGGTTTTAAATATTCCCAATTTAATTCTTTGAGTCTTTCATCAATTAAAGAATTGAGATATTTCAATGCATCTTCCTCTGTGGATCCGGGATGGTCTTTCATATAACATGTTATACATGATACTACTTCTCCTCGATCTGCCTCAGCCTTCAAAAACAACATTATTATTTTTGTAAGGTTTCAAACATAGTTACCCTTAAATATGATCAATTTCAATCATACGAATGAAGGAACACAAGGTTGTGAAAGTTAAATTGTCCAAATTTGTAGCATACCTTGAAAGTCTTTGTGTCACCTCTTAATCTAAGAGTCAAGCATAAAAGCTCATTGAACCTTGATGTATAGTCAATTTCTTTTAGAATGTCATCAGAAAGAGGCACATCTAATGACAGTATAGGTTGCAAGGTCACAATGCGAGCCCCAGAACTTACTTTTCCATTCTCTAAATATTCCTCCAAAGATGGTGTATAACCCATAGCAAGCCACTCTACTTCTTGGAATTAAGCATCTATGTAAACTTCCCACTTTAAATTCAAAAAGAATTCCATGTTAATATTAATACTTTATGTAACAAAATTAAAAATATAAAGAAACCAAGCTCCCCAAAATAATTATTAAAACAAATATACATACAACTTTAAAAATGTTAAAGTTCAAATTCCTTCATTATGCTAAGAAAGGGTAAGAAAAGTATGGTCTTTAAACATACAAGGAAAAATATATCAATGAATGTTTTATATATAGATTATATTGCAACCTATTTTCACTTTTTGAAGAGGTTCATATTTTTTAATGAATTATAAATTAGATGTAAATAGTAATGAGGTTGGGTTTAAGATTAAAAAATCTAGTTAAATGAATACCTTAATTGAATAAAATCAATTATCTATTCACTCTATACAAATAGAACATAGATTATATTTATTAAAAATTAATATTTATAAAATCATACAGCTTTACGTGCATAGTCAAGTGTGTCTTTGCCTTGAGTTTTTTCAGCATCTTGAGCCATATCCCTCACACCCTCATCAAAGGCCTTGAATGCTACTTTAATAAATTCCGGTAGTCCTTCCATGGCTTCCAAATCCCACCTTTGATATAGCACAAGATAATTTATTACTATACTATCTATCTATATATAACAGAATGTTCATTGTCCCTTAGTGCATCTAGAAATGTGTTTGAGAAAGTACATAAGAAATATGGAAAATTAAACCCATTTATGTCTACCCACTATAAACCATGACACATTATAGTCAATGTGCTAGCTATTTATATGGACACTAAGGTCCCCACATAAATAACTAGACTTTCTATCATGGCTATGGTTTAAGCTATTCCTTTGTGTCACCCCAATTTACCAATATAAGTAAAAAAAAATACCTCTTAATGGCTTATGTGAAGCGCTTGAGCTCGTCCAAAGTTCCATAAGTGTCATAAATATCATCCAAACAAGTGACAAATGTAGCCATCTTTGCAAATCCAATTCTAAAAGTAGAATATTTTGGCTCAATACACCCTCTAGCTGCCCAAAAGTAAAATAATTATATTGTAAATCTTCAAGTATAGATTATATTGTAAATAATTTAAGCTTCAAACAGAGAGAATATCTTCCATAACATGAATTTCTCACCTTGAGAGAATTTGAAGTTCTTGTTGTTGCACTGATTGGATCATATTGAAGTCTAACTTTGCCAATTCTAAAACCTTTGAGTTGAAAATACTGTAACAATTTCGACATTACATTGTAAAATAATTTTAGAGAACTTCAAGCAGACTTAAAACATTCAAATTTATGTTCTATTAAGAGATCTATTTTTTTAAAAGTTTCTGCCTGAGGTTATGAATTAGGAGGAGATGGGTATGTTACAAGGTATTGAAATTACTTGTTGATGGTCTTGGCATCTCCATATATGTCAATATAAGTCTTTGCTTCCAACCTAGGCACATTGGTGTGCCAACCATAGTCTAGATAGAATTCTATCTGTTACATCACATAAATTAGAATCCTGATTGATAAATGTATTCGGAGACTTATAATAAAAAATATTAATGGGTATGGATACCTCCTTTGAAAGACTAGTATTGTTAATCTTTGGTAGAGCTTGTTTTAAATATGTAGTAGAAAAGGCTTTGGCATCATCCAAAGCTTGCTCCCGGGGAAATGCAATGAGTGAAGCCCGGAACAAATTTAGAATGCTTCTTATTTCCTCCTCCTTTGATTGACTATTTGAGTGCAGCAATTGGCCATCTTTACCATTGAACTGTTGCAACACGCCTGCCATAATATCAAGTTAGAAGCAATCTCATGCTTTCATAATATAACCTAAAGTAAATCTAATATTAAGGTTTAGTACTTTTAGGGATAAGAAATTTCATTCTAAAAATAAATCCAGTTAAATATTTTCGACTCAATGATTGCAGAAATCACCTGGAGAGACGCTGTGGTGTTGAGCTCTACACAAGGACTCTCTCTACCACATCCAATGCCTTTGTCATTCCAATATCTGCTATTCAAATAATTCTTAGACATGAGAACGGAACTAAGGATTACTATCTACAATAGACAAGTACAACTACAACTATTTACTTGTAGACCCAGGTTCCAACCTAACAAGTTGATGCTGGAACATAATATCAATCTTGAATCTTAAAGAAACAAGCAAACCTGTAAACGTAGTCAAGAGCTGCTTTTATTTCATCTTGAAAATGGCGCTCAATTCCAAGGCGTTCTACATTGTTTACCATTGAAAGATTGTGCATGAAGAGTGTGCATGAAGGGCATTGATCTCCTTAATGAGCTTTTCAGCACGTTCACCGTAAGAGGGAGCCTGCAAGCCATCACAGATTAAAAAATAAGACAAAACAACAATAACTTTCAACACTTTCTATTTAGAAAGTGAGCACCCCTTAAACTCAGTTCATTTGAGTAACTTACATTATAAGATTTTGAGAGAGATTGTAGGAATTCAACGCCATATTGATAGGAAGTTGAAACCATAGTTGAAACCAAAGGTGTAACGCAACACACAGACAAAGAGGATTTTTTTCTTTGTTATGGTGAAGCTTGTCTTCCACTCCAATTTATAGAACTTCCATCAGATTTTCCAAGGCTGATAGGAAGCTTGTTTGACCCTTATTTTTCTTCGTATACAGATTTTCCAAGGCTGATAACAAGTCCGATGGCACGTTGCTTGAAAATGTGAAAGTGTCTGCTTCAAATTAATGGGACGGTTTGTTCGGAGATTCCACCTTTCAAGATAATATAGAGGTTGATGGCGACATTTGGACCTCATGGAAAATCACAAAAAGATATTTGTTTTGGAGTACTGTTCTAAATTCCTACACCAATATCCTCTTCTCCACTCTACTTCTAACGATGAAATTTGGATACTCTTGCCAATTCTCATCTACTCTATTTAAATATCATCGACTTTATTAATGGTCAAACAATCAATAGCTAATTTACACTTCATCTATACCAAAGAGTGGTAATTATTTGTCCTATTTTTATTGGTCAAAATTGACATTTGACTGTTGAAGTGGACGATGTTTAAGAATAACCATTCCCATCTAGTTTGGGGCCCATTATGATAGAATGTCTTCATAGGATTGACAAGTGGTTATTTTAGTTCTATTTACACTTATCTTTATACATTCATTTTATATAAAGACACATTATTCTTAGTCTTGCACGTGGGTTTGTTTTCTTCCCATAAAATGTTTTTCCTAGTTTTGTTTTCTTCACATACATAAAAAAATGTGCATTGAAAATATTAACACCTATTTATTAAGTCAATGTACCATACACATTGAAATGTAATGTCTATATTAGAAAAAAAGCATTTAATATATGACAATGACTACCACGAGTTCTCTTCATGAACACTGAAGAAATATAGAGATTTAGAATGGATGTCTTATCATTTGGTTTGTATCCATTGAGTAAATGTTCACAAAAAGTGTTTTTTTTTTCATTTAATAATAAATACACTTCACAAACATCAAGTTTTTATGGAAGTCCATCTCTTGCTCTAAAGCTCTTATTTTGGCATAGGTGGGGAGGATGTTGGCAAAGGTTATATAATTAGTGTTCCATGAGATTACATTTCTTTGAGACAACTTGTCAAATAGTTCACATGCCTTGTGTGTGCTTCCACATTTTGCATACATGTCTATTAGGACACTTGCAACTATAACATTTGACAAAATAAATTTCAATTATGTTTTGATGGATGTTGATACCTTGTTCTAAAGCTCCTATTTTGGTTCAAGTTGGGAGGAACCTATCAAATGTTATGGAGTTAGGCCTTATGCATGTTAATTGCATTTGCTTAAAAGTTTCCAAGGCCTTTTCACTAAACTCATTTTCACATATCCTACAATCATGCCAGTCCATGAGACCACGTCTTTGTGATGCATTTTATCAAACAATTCACATGCCTTGTGTATGTTTCCACATTTTGCATACATGTCTACTAGGGCACTTGCAACAACAACATGGGATAAAATATTACTTTTGATTATGCTTTTATGAAAGTCCATCCCTTATTTTAAAGCTCCCATTTCGACATAGGTGGGAGGATGTTGGCAAATGTTGTGGAATTTGGCTTAATGCCTTCCAATTGCATTTTATTAAAAGTTTCAAATGCATTTACGATAAACCCATTTTGTGAAAGGAAGCAAGGTATGCAGAAACAACTTCCTACACTAATCTAATGAGGAAAGTTAAGCAAATTTTAATCTTTACTAGTTACAGGTTATTAGATGCACATTAACAAAAAGGTAATGACACATCAAAAACAAGTACAATGCTCACAACACAAGATATACGTAGGGAAAACCTTTTCAGGTAAAAAACCCCACACTCCAAAACTTGTACAATATATTATCAAATCAAAAGATGATTACAACACACTTGCAATGCAACCTCTTTCAGGAGTACACAATGTCAATTCTCATTCACATCCCATGACCTTTCACATTCTCTAGCCGCTTATTTATCAAACTTCCTTAGCAGTTATCCAATGTTGGTTTTTTCCATGTGAGCCAATAACAAACTAATTGCTGATGCCTTTATTAAATATAAGGTGTTTTTTTCTTCGGGGGCATCGCCCCCAGTAGCCCCCACTGGGACATTGCCCCCAGACCCCTATCATGGGCTTTGCCCCTGGTTCCCCCAAGGGGGATAAGCCCTCTGGGCCTTGCAAGAGGGGCTTTGCCTCCACTGCACTCCCCCATTAATTATTTTGGGGGAAAATCATAGCTAACAAAGTCACCAAAATTTACCTTGCTACATGTACCCACAACCCTGCATCATGATCAGTCACAACATACTAACAACTTGTCACACCTATCATTTCAACTCTTACATGTCATAGAATATGTCATAACTCATGACACATTATCACAAGGTACTGACACATAGCAAAACTATGCCAAGTCAACATGGGATGCCTACCTCCTCATATGAAAACAAAATTTACATAGAAAATTACAATAGTAGGCAAGAATTAAATAAATACAAAATTAGGAACTTGCAAAGGTTGAGACACCTTAATTCCCAACATTCTTCCACTTGTCGAACACCTTTCAAGAGCCAATAGAATGATAAGATTTAATTGCTAGGGGCTAAGAGGCCCATAGACTCTGAACACCATCTGAACTTCTCCATTGTCACAAGTTTTTTTTAAGGCATCTGCAACATTCGTCAAAGTGTCAACTTTCTCCAAATTCACCTTCCCATCCTCTACCATGTCATGAACAAAATGGCACTAGACATCAATATTCTTTGTCCTCACGTGGAAAGTGGGATTCTTCACCAAACATATGGCACTCTGACTATGACAACAAATAGTAATCTTCCATGCAACAAACTGACATTAGAACACAATCTTTTAAACCAAATGGCTTCTTTACAAGTATGAGTTGCAGCCATTTACTCTGCTTCAATAGTGGACAAAGAGACCACAAGTTTCCGCTTACTCATCCAACTAATAGCACCACCGAACATAATGAATACATAAAAGCACTAGCGAATCTCTTACTACCAATGTCACCTATCCAATTTGAATCAACAAATCCTCAAATACAAAGTGAATTCCAATCCCTTATAAGATAGCCATGATAACATAAGGAATACTTGGAAGCACCCCACAAGAATCTAAACACTCTCTTCACTACATCCCAATGTACCCCAACCAAGATTAGCAATAAATTGACTAAAGACTCCCACTGCTTGGGCAATGTCTGGTCTTGTACAGACCATAGCATAGATCAAGATATACCAACTACACTAGCATAAGGAACTCTGCTCACATCCTCCATATTAGAAGGAGACTTCAGACAATCTATAACAAATAACTTTGTCCACATCATAACATGAACAGTCAACGGTCTACAAGCTTCCATGTTGAATCTTTCCAACATGCTGTTCACATACTTACTCTGGCCTAACCACAGTTTTCTATTAGCTCTATCTATTCTAATTTCCATTCCCAAGATATATCTTGTTGCCCCTAGATCTTTCATCTCAAATTGTGTTGACAATTGGGACTTCAAATCAGAAATCAAATTCTTACCATTCCCAATGAACAACATATCATCAACATATAATGCAATAATGAGAATGTGATCATTATCCATCTTAAAGTGAACACAATGATCTGATTGTGATCTTAGAAATCCCAAACTCAACACAAAGCCATCAAATTTCTAGTATCACATCCTAGGAGATTGCTTCAAACCATACAAAGACTTTTTCAACTTGCAAACTAGATTTTCTTTACCTTTTACCATGCAGTGCTCTGGGTGTGACATATAGATTTCTTCCTCCAACTCACCATGAAGGAAAGTTGTCTTCACATCCATTTGTTCAACTTCTAAATCATATGATACAATTGATAACAAGAATTTGATAGATGTCAGCTTTATAACAGGAGATAAAACCTCACCATTATCTATTCCCTCGACCTGGGAATAACCCTTTGTGACCAACCATGCCTCAAACTTCTCAACACTACCATCTGAACCAAATTTCTTCTTGAACACACATTTACATCCAATAGGTTTGCATCCATCAGGCAAGGGTGCTAGATTTCCCAAGTATTGTTTTTCTCCATGGAAGCCATCTCTTCTTCCATGGCCTCTTTCCAGGAATATGCATCACTCATACCCATAGCCTCGCTTACGGTCCTAGGCTCATCAATGTTAGAAATCAAAGCAAAAATACATATGGAATCATGCAAAGAATAACCAAACCTATAAGTTTGTTTCCTTATCCGTGTGGACCTCCTAAAATATTGACGCTGAGGTTCTTCATCTTCTTCTGAAATTTCAAAGCTACTAGAGCTCTCCTCTTCATCAGGTCTAACAGATGTCTTCGGTTCAACTTTCTCAGGGGTGGAAGGAAGTTGAACCATGTGCATACTCTTTCTCTTCTTATTTCTCTAGCTGTAGAACAACAAAAGAAGGATTGAGCTCTACGAAGATCACACTTCTACTATACAGACTCTCTTGGCCACTAGATCCCAAAGCTTGTACCCTTTCACATCGATACCATAATTGATGAAGATACACTTCACAACCTTGTTCTCCAACTTAAACCTCTTCTCCTTAGGCACATGTGCATATGCCTCACAACCAAATACTTAAATGTGTCTCAATGAAGGATTTTTACCAGACCACACCTCCATAAGTGTCTTATCAACAAGTGCCGATGTAGGGGATCTATTAACTAGGTAAAAAGTGATAGCAACAACTTCAGCCTAGAACTTTTGTTCAAGGCCAACTCCACTTAGCATACTCCTTGCCCTCTCCATCAACATTCTATTCATCCTCTCTGCAACTCCATTCTGTTGAGGGGTATATAGAATTGTCTTGTGCCTCTCAATCCCACGTTCTTTATAGAATTTGTTAAAATCTACTAAACAAAAATCACCATCATTATCAGTCCTCAAACACTTAATATTTCTATCCTTATGATTCTCTATAAGAGCTTTGAACTCTTTGAATCTACTATAGACTTCATATTTTCTTCTAAGGAAATACACCCATGTCCTTCTACTATAATCATCAATGAATAAAACAAAGTAAAAAGATTTTGAAATTGAGGGAACATTAACTGGACCAAACACATCCAAATGAATCAAATCCAACACCTAAGAAGATTTGTGAGAACTGGAATAAAACTGAACATGGTTTTGTTTGTACCATAGATGCAATGTTCACAAAATTCAAACTCAAGATTACAATCATTCATAACCTCAACAAGGTTTTTATTTTTGAAGGTCCTCAAACTATTTTCACCAATGTGACCAAGCCTTTGGTGCCATAACATTGTCTTATTAGCTAGAATTTTTATCTCCATAGAATGAGCACCCTTAGGTACCCAGAAAGCACAACCATCAGAAGTAGATGCAATAGTCCTCTTCGCTGCTGGCTCCAATGGTGAGGATAAAGACTCTAAAGTTTTCTTCTTTGAAACAAAAGCACTATTGCACTGAACTGTGCATGCATGAATCTAAAATAGAGTGTCAATCCAAGCACCCTTAGCTAGCACCATAGCTCCTCTATTCATCTTGCATCCTCCATTCAAGAAAACAACTTGCACACCCACATCATTCAAATTACTTACAAATAATAGATTCTGTGCCAAACTAGGGATATGCAAAACACCATTGATCCCCTTCACTCATCCATCAAGGAATCAAATCAAGACTCTTCCATGACCAACAATCTGTTAGAAATGAAGGTGCAAACTACACAATGGAAATCTGATCCAAACTTTATTATTCTCTAAACAATGTAGAATCAATGGAGATTGCGACATAAATTAAAACCCATCACATAGAAATAACATGCACTAAGAACTGAACACATAACATAGTATGTAATGTGGAGAAAACCCTTTCAGCTAAAAAACTCCACCAAGAAAAGAGGCTCCAAGTTGTATTATCTTCAAATATGAGATTACAATACATGCACTTCCTCCGTTTCTTCAGTCTTCAATCTAGTGGCGCCTGTTACTGTCCAATCTAATAAAAACATACTACAAATATCCTTATAAAAAGAGGTTCCCTTCTAGGGCAAGATAACTAACAAAATATCAACTGTCAGATTTGTGATCTAATGATGAACGATCCATATTCACAATGATAAAATATAAATAAAATGTGGTTTCGAGGGTGCTACCCCTGAACCTACACCAAGGTACACGGCTCCTGGACCCCCCACCAGGGGGTGATCCCCCTAGACCACTAGCAAGGGAGAAACCCCCTATGACCCCCCATCATGACTGAATGAGCGTCGTGTACTGGATATATACATATGGCTGAAACAAGATTGCTACTGGTGATTTACAAACAATATTAGGAGTAATTAATTACATAGGATTTACAAGGTTGATGGCACATTAATCCTAACACAATCTTTAGGTGAGAGTCATCACCCAAGTACACCTTCCCACCATCATATTCTTCATACTTTGAAAACCAACCTCGATGATAGGTCATGTGAAAAGATGCACTAGAGTCAATAATCTTACATCCTTAGATGCATGCATTTCCAAGCAGTGACAAATGCTTCTCCATCATCTTGAGACAACTTGTCAGAATCTGAATCATAGTTCCTTTTCTTTTTCTTCTTCTCCTTACACTCCTTGTGGAAGTGACTGGGTTTTCTATAGTTCCAACATAGAGCCTTGGACTTCCAAGGAGACTTGGATCTCCCATGGGATTTGGATCTTCCTTTTTCTTCCCTTTCTCTTTAGATCTACCACGAACTGCAAGAGCTTCCTTAGTTGACTTGAAAGATTTATTCCACATCTCTTCAAACAACAACAAGGAAAGCACTTCATCCATCTTGAAGGTGGTAATGGTACTCCCAATGGACATAACAAGGTGGTCCCACGAATCTAGTAATGAACACAATAATGTCATACATCAATCCTCCTCCTCTATCTTCACACCAATAGAGGTCAACTAGGCAACAAGCATATTGAAAATATTCAGGTGATCAACGAAAGATCCTCCATCTTCTGCCCTCAAAGAATACAATTTCTTTTGCAGGAATAACTTTTTCACCAGGGATTTAACCTGATAAACATCTCCAAGTTTCTTCCAAAGATCTTTTGTAGTCATGTCTTCATGGATATTTAGGATCACTGAATCAGCCAAACAAAGTTTTATCAGACCCTTATCCTTCTGATCCATCAGATCCCAGTCTTCTTGTTTCATGCTCGATGGAATGGTTCCAGATACTAGGATCCATAGATCTCTATCCACCAATAAACTTGTCCTTCATCTTGAGTTTCCACAACTCAAAGTTACCTCCATTAAACTTCTCTATCTCAAACCTCCCAGATGTGCTCGCCATCTCTTTCCTACAACAAATATTTCAAAATCCTCTACACAAGCTCCCTCTAAAAATAAAGATTAGCTCAAAAAACCCTCTACCCAACAACTAGAACCAAAGGTGATCAAGCTCTGATACCAACTAAAAGGAAGCAAGGTATGCAGAAACTACTTCCTACACTGATCTAATGAGGAAAGTTATGCAAATCTCAATCTTTACTAGTTATAGGTTATTAGATGCACATTAATAAAAAGGTCATAACACATAAAAAACAAGTACAATTATCACAATACAAGATATATGTGGGGAAAACACTTACGAGTAAAAAACACCACTCCAAAACCTACATAATGTATTATCAAATCAAAAGATGATTACGCAAGCTCTTTCAGGAGTACACAATGTCAATTCTCATTTGCATCCCATGACCTTTCACATTCTCCAACCACTTATTTATCAAGCCTCTTTGGTGGTTATCTAATGTTGTTTTTTCCATGTCAACCAATAACAAATTAACTATTGATGTCTTTATTAAATATAGGACATTTTTTGCTTTGGGGGCACTATCCCGAGGTCCCGGCCAAGGGCGCTATCCCTAGCAACCCTTGCTGCGAGCATACCCCAAGACCCCTACCAGGCCCCCACTTTCAGGCCCCCGCCAGGGGATAAGCCCCCTACACTCCCTGTTAATTTTTTTTGGGGAAACTGCGGTTGACAAAGTCACCAAAATTTACCTTGCTACATGTACCCACAATCATGTAGCATGATCAGTTACAACATACTAACAACTTGTCACACCTTTCATTTCAGCTCTTACATATCATAGAATATGTCATAACTCATGACACATGACCACAAGGTGCCAACACATGGCAAAACTATGCCAAGTCAACATGGGACACCTACCTCCTCATATGAGGACAAAATTTACATAAAAATTACAATAGTAGGCAAGAATAAATAAATTGAACATTAGGAAATTGCAAAGGTTGAGACACCTTAATTCCCAACATTTTGTGCATATCTTGCAATCATTATAGTCCATGATGGAATGAAAATATTTCAAGGAACATTGATGAATCTTTCTACACAAATAGTAGGCCATTACAGAAAATTAGGAAAAATGCATACCTAATATTGACATGTCTGTGATTGCTTGTTGCTGAGTGATTCTGGTGAACAAGTCTTTAATAAACATCTTCATTTGATTCAACTGCATTTTCAACTCATCTTTAGCCTGTTTATCTTTTTCACTACATCCACCACTAAATCCAAGGAGTTTATTTGTTCATTCAGGTCTACTTACCTAGATTTACTCTTGTAATATGATAATCTTTGGATAAGAGTTCCTTGTCATCTTTGTCAGCAATAGAAGTTGCAATTTTTGCATTCCTTTCGCTATGCTTATTGACTTTGATAGAAGATTTAAGGTCCTATGCTTCTTCTTTTCCTTATTCTTATCCACCTCTACCATCATATCCTATAGGATTAAAGGTTTAAAAACTATTTGTTGCCACTTTTGTAGGTTCAAATTTAACCATGAGGGGACTGCAAGAGGTGGCAATTGATTTTGTAGTATTTGTCTATCTAGTTTCTACTTTGCATCACTGCCTTCTTTGTTTTCAATCTTCTCTTCTTCCTCAATATTCTCTTCCTCTCTAGTTTTCTCTTCATCCCCAGTTTTTTCTTCCTCCCTAATTTTCTCTTCCTCTTCAATGGACTTTGTTATTTCAGCATGTTTCTATTGTTGTTCAAGACTTTTAATGAGTTGTTGTTCTTCTTCAACATTCAAGACATGCTCCTCCATTTGCTAATGTGCCTTGTCGACATCATCAGAAAAAAATGAGTCAAGGTTTCTCCAAGGTGATCATCTTCTTTCAATACTTACTCTGTTGTCTCAAGGATAGCCTCTTCTTGAGTTGAAGCCATATCCACATGATCACTTTTTGTGACTTACTGCTGCTCTTGATGCTCTGTATCTTCTTCATCTGCAATAGTCTCTTCCTCTTGATACTTTACATCTTCTTGTTGAGCATCCTCTTTAGTAACCTCCTCTTGACCTTTATCTTCTTAACTCTTATCTTCTTCACCCTCGGAGATATCAATAGGGACATTTTTTGTAGGAGGCTAATTTGATTGTACTTCTCCTTTCATAGGGGAATTTGCTCATGTTTGATCCTACTCGCCCATGGTCTCAGCTCCCTCTCCTAGAGTTTGTCCTAAAGCTAGCCTTGGTGGAATGATTTGTGCTTATGGAATAGCACCCAGGCCAGCAACAAGTCATGCATTTGCAAATTTCTATGTAATAGATGCCTTTTTGAAAGCATCCCCTATATTGGATGCCAACTGCTCAGGAGAAGCAGTATCAATTGATCCCCTCATTTTATTTGGTGGGGCTTTTTGACTCTTTTGATAGATTTTGGGCTTAGAAACTAAAGGTGAACCTGTGTCTGAAGTCTTCTATCTTTTATATGTTTCTTGCTTTGATGAAGGGGTCTTTTTCCTCCTCTTGCCTTTACCCTTTGTTGGGGTTGGCTTGAAGTTCTACAGTTTGAGATTCAACCACTCATTGCTTTGTTGTAGGACCCCTGCACCGAGTTCTCTCAAAGAGATGTCTTCTTTCTGGGACCAATCTATTAGATCTAACCTCTTAGTGTCTATGGTGTCCAACTAATATACTAGATCCAGAATGAACCTGTCATCTTTAAATAGTTCTTTAGGTATATCATTTCTCAAAGTGAATTCTCTTAACTAAAAAGTAGTGAGCCTTGTATATTTCTTCTTTATCACTTCAAGAACATCTTTAAAATTGGCCCAAAAGTCTTCAAGAGAGTGTTTGTCATCAAACCCCATTGTGGGAAACAATTGCTTAAGTCTGCCAGCAGGGTCAAAATTCTCCCTTGCCTCATACAATTTTAAATTTAAAGCATCAACCTCGTCTGTTGTTGTCTTGGCAACTTGTATGGATGGGAACTCATAAAAACCCAACACAAATGGATACTTGACTCCAGATTTATGTTTCCCAAACAATTTAAGATGTACTTCACTTATTTTTCAAGAAAATTTAATCAAAATTAGACTATCACTACAATGCCTTGGCAATAGAAAGGGTGCCCTCTTGAAACCTACAACCCTAATGTATGTAGATTTGGGGAATTGAATGAACCATTCTCACCATCCCCTTACTAGCTCCATGGCCTTATCTAACATTCTCCATCCTATATCTCCTGTAAGTTGGAGGATTATTGCATATAAAAATGCATCATTAACCCTCTTAAAGTGTTTCTCAACATCTTTTATTTCCAAATGAGCGAAGAAATCCCAAACTTTATTCTATCTTGGACTTTCTCCTCTAACTCCCACTATGCTTTTAAACCAATAAAATCACCAACTCTAGTTGCTAGGTACACAATGTAGGACGTAATGTAAAACTTTTTGGTGTTGGTGACTAACATTATTTGCTCATGACTGCAATATGAGACCATTGCACCCCAATCCAAGTGTATATCACCCTTAAGAATAATATAAATAAACTGAAACATCTAGGTCTCATAGTTCCTGGACTCTTCCTTACCACATGCCCTACTGAGGAGGGTTATCGAATCCCCAACCTCCCCTTTAAAATCTGATCTAGTAAGCTTTGTTGGGACCTTAGATATAGATTTATTCTCTATAGCTAACCAATATTTGTTTAGATATTTCTTGTAGCCATTGATGTCTATGTCATATTACTTTATTGAATCTGTAATGGATAAAGGGATAACCTACCCATATAGAGGAAGATCAAAAGCTTCTCTAACCATGGACGTGTGATGTCTAATACCAATTGTTCATTTTAATCTACACATCTCCTAGTGTCTGGATCATAGTAATGAGAAATTTGAGAATCAACTTTGGGCATTGAACAACTTGGGGAAATACTACCACATGAGCTAGGTTAGATGCAACTATCCTCCTAGAATGAGGTGTGACATCTGGTGAGGTTTCTGAGTTAAACTACACCAAATCAATGTGTCCAAGGTATGTTTCTGTGATGTTTGCTAGTTCACTTTTGAACTTAGACACTTTAGGGATACCTTGGAACTTATACTTCATAGTGATAGGTGGTTCTCTCTTGGTATTTTATTTCTTCTTCTTCCCTTTCTTTAGAGGCTCACTGGAAACACTCTCTTGGGTAATGTCTTCTATAGATTTTTCAAAGTCCAAGATAGTTTCTTCACTTGCTTGAGTAGCTGTTTCAAGTTATAGCATTTAATTGTACTTGCAAGAGGCATAGGAGGGAGTAAAAACCAAAGAAAATCTAAATCTACATAAAATTTTGATCATTTTGAGTGTTTTGTCAATTTTTGGGTTTTCGAGCCCATTTTAGACATTTGGACCAAGTCCAATTGTGCTCTCAGGGCCCGAAGTCTTACTAGGAATCCATCAATTTTTACTTAGGCCTTTGGTTAGTGGGAGGATGTTGGTTTTTCAGTCATTTCTATCTTTTATCTTTAGGGTCTGAAAATCCTCTCCTGGCCTGAGATCCTAATTGGACTCTTTACAAGGAATTGTGAATTTGATAGTGGGGCGTGAGGCTCTGATAGGCTTTGGGATATTTGAGATTAGAGCCAAAAGTCCCTTCGGGACCTAACATCTTGAAGGAACTTCCTTTTGGAAGGTTTTCTAAGCAAGTGGAGTCTGCGCAGGAAGTAAGACTCTGAACAGATTTTGGCTATCTTAATTCACGGTCAAAAGTGCAATTCATACCTAGAATCCCACTTGGACCTTATTTTTCTTATTAGCTAAGTCAAACACTCCTACAGGGCATGGAAGCATAGGTGAACATGGGTTTAATGGTTTCAAAAGTTTAGGACCAAAAGTCTCGTTGAGAATTGATGTTTTGACAGACTTTCTTTCAGTGACTAATACTTCAGGAGGCGAGGCCTCAGGGGAATTTAGGACTTTGGGTTCTAAGGTGTTAGGGTCTTAAGATCCTTTTGGGACTTGAAGTCCCAAAAGGATATTTCATTTTGGATAAAATTTTCTAAGTCTTTTAATGTGGTGTGAGGAGCGGGGCCCCAAGAGAATTTAGAACTTTTGGTTCTACATCCTTGGAAACCTAAAATCCTTTCAAGACCTGAAGTCCCAAAGGGATTTCCTTACTTAACACTTTATGCAGACCTATGGGGGGTAGGGTCATAAACAAGTTTAGGTCCCTTTATATTGAGGCCAAATATCCTTTTGGGACTCGAGGTTCTAAAAGGATATGTTTAAAGAATTTCACGAACTTATGAATATATTTTTTGAAAACTCAAAGCCAAGGTTGGATTTCCAACCTTGGAGTCCATTTATTCAAACCTAAAACTGAAAGGAAAAACACATAAAAATGATAAAAACCCAAAGCTAAAACAACACCAAAACCTAAATTAAAACCTAAAGAATGAATTAAAAACCTAAACTAAACATAAACAAAACAACAACATAATTCAAATGTTCAAACCAAACCAAACAAAGAAAAGATAAGAGAAAGATAAGGAATGAGAATGAACCCCCCTTACTGGGAATCAATGATGGTTGAGGGATGAAGAACATGGAAAGAAAACAAGAACAATGACCTCCAACTTCCAAAATCTCTAGCTCAATTGACCCAAGATCTTCAAATATTTGCAAGTTTCGATGCAATAAGCTTTATCGAACTCTGAGAGTTGAAAATCATGAAGACACAAGCATAAAATGAGGATAAAACATCAAGTGAAGGATTAAATACCTTCGTATTTAATCCTTCCTACCACAATAAATGTGGTAGGTCAGGGGTGGAAGCGCAGAGGGAAATCAAACTTTTGGACTAAAGTCTAAAAGTTTGAAAAGCTGATTGGGGCCTGAAGTCCCCATTAGACTTTCTAGAAAGAATCTAAAATCCATAAATGGACCTGAGGCCTGGGATCTTAGAAGTTAAAGAACTCCTAGAACAAGTTCACAAAAATACTCAAAACACTTTCTTTGAAAAGGACAAAATGCCTAAGTGGAAACTTAGGACTTAAAAACAAAGAAAATGAACAACAAAAGAAAAACATAGAAAGAAGAAAAAGAAGCGGGCCCCCAACTAGAAAACAAAGGTGGGGTGTGTATGCAGGGCATAATAGGTAGGTGTACAAACATCCTCCATTGTGTGAAGGTGGGTAGAGGGGGTTTTAAGGTGCATCTTTTAGGATCTCTATTGGGTAGAGGATAGTTGTGGTTGTGGTTGTGTGTGTGTGAGTTTTGTTGTAGGTAGAAAAAACCTATAACTGTAAAGGGCATATGCTCTAAAATAAATATATGTTATGTTTTGATGTCATGCTTGTAGGTGTGTGCAGGTTGTTGAGGTGAAGTTGTAGATTGTGTGAGTTGTACGTGGCTAAGATGTCAAAGAGGAAGAGTATGACGTTGGCCTTGGGAAGGGATTCAGGAATTTCTTTACTTGTGAGGAGAGAGAGAAGATTAAGAGCTAAGCTTAACAATATGCAGAAGGTGCTGAAAGTTTTAAGAGAGAGTAGGGTAGAGATTGAAAAGAGAAAATAAGAGAAGAATAGGGGTAAGGGTGAGTCTTATTATCTTCCTGATGATAATTCGTTTGCAAGTAAATTCGTGTGTGTAGAAAAAGATGAGGGAGAAAGAGCAAAGTGCCATGTTGATGACACTGAAGAAGAAGATGAAAGTGCAGCAACAGGAACATGTCTTGTCGAAGGCATGAAGTAGTTAGTGAAAGAAGATGAAGATGAAAGAGGAGAAGATACTATAGCAAAGAATAATGAAGAAGGAAAATTTGTAGAGACAAAGAAGAGTGAGGTTTCAATAGAAATTTATCCTTAGAAGGACATATTGGTAAAAGAAGAGAATGATGAGGAAGGAGTTGCAACAGTAGTAGAGAAGGATTACCAAGGTAATGGTTAATTTTTTTTATTTTTATAACAAAGAGGATGATAATGAGTTGTATGTAGATAAGGTGGTGAGGGTGGATGAGGAGGTGAATGCAGAAGAGAAGATGAATTTTTTTTATGATCTTGTTAGTACAGGTGTATGCAGGTATTGTAGAGGATGGTGTAGAGGATGGTGGTGGAGGCTAGATTATGGTGGGTTGAATCCCATGAGAGAAGGGAAGAGAGGAAATCACAATTGGAGGAGGAGGTTAGCTCATGGTGGATTAATTTCCATGAGAGGAAAGATGAGTGAAGAGCAGAGTTGGTGGAGAAGGATGAAATTGTCCCAACCAAATGCAGGAAGAGGAGAAAGAAGAATGTTTGTAAAACCTATTGTAGTGATGGAGTTTGTTGTAGGTTTTTTACAACTTGGAAGGGTAATTCAATCATCCAACTCTATTTTATGAGTCATGCTCACAAAATTCTTCTTACATGTCGTATCTAATGCAGGAGCATTTTGGTCCATAGGCAATCTTGCATCGCCAAAAATATTTTTAGTTTTAATTGTATTTTTGGTTTGATTTGGTTGTTTTAGTCATCTCTCTACATTAGGAAACTTTTGATTTGGTCAAATTTGCAAAATGAAGATTTCACCTAAACGTAGTTTTAAAGCTTTGCAGGTAGTTTTATTGAAATCATTATTTTTCAAAATCCATGAGGACTGGAGACAAATTCTTTTAGAGGAATGTTTAAAATTGTATTTTATCAAATTTAGCAAGTTTTTGTGGCCATATTCTTCACTAGTTGAGAGAAATTAATTTTCTTTGTTTTTGCCTGATAAGTTACAAAAATTATTCATTCTAGAGATTTTTCAAAAGTTGGAGTAAAATGGTTTTACAAGGGTCTTCACGAGTTTATTCTAGTCAAATTGGCCAGATTTAATGTAAAAATAAATACCTAGTCATAAATTATGTAAAAAGTCATTTTCTGTGCTTTTTGGGCATCTGATGAAAATCAAAGGGACTTAAAAACGTGAGAGAGTAGCCACCTAAGAGAAAAAAATGGATTTGTTGTTCTAGACAACAAATTTCCATTACTAAAATAAGGTGAACTAATTAAAGAATATGTTGTTAAAAATTAACTATTACAATGCCACTTTGGTAGTCAAGGCACCTATTTTTGGAGGAAGAATTTGCAGTTTTTAAATTGAAACAACCTCCTTTTATGAGGCATTAAAATTTAAGATGGTACTCCATTTTTTTAATGTTATATTTATGAAGTAGCTAAATAGTGGAGATGGTGGCATGGAAAGGTAGAGGAAGGTGTTGAAACTCATTTTAGCACCTTTTTTTCATCTATTTTATTTGATATTTTTTATTTGGAGGAATAGTGAAGGGGAGATGAGAAGAGGGAGTGGAAAAGGATAGAGAGCTACTAGAGGTGCAACCAAAGAAAGAAGGGAGAGATGAAATTAAAATTCTGAAATACATAGTGTTTCTTGTAGATTGAGAGGATGAGGCCATGAAGGCCATAATGTCACATGTTTTGTTGTAGATTTTTTGTAATTCTTCAGTTGTGAATTAATTAAATCAATGAGAGTTTGAATTCCATTTTTATTTTACCTCCAATTTGTGATGTGTTGTGTAGTAGCCACTTGGTTTTATGGTTTGATAAAACCCTTGATCATTGATCTACATCACAAATCTATCAATCCAAGCCTCCTCTCTCATCCAAGGCATCAATAAGAAATATTTGTAGGTACATGCTATCATACTAACCTAAGTCTATTAGAGAAACTCAACAGAGCAAATCATCATCAAGAACTTCCTCAAAAGGAGCCATCATTCATATCAAGGAAAGATATGAGCTTTTGTTTAGTCTTGCATTTGTTCTAGTTTACTTTCCTTTCATGCTCTAATCTGAGGTAGAGGTAGTCTAGTAGCTTAGGTTGCATTTCTAGATTAGATTTTTTCCCTTCTATAATATCCAGTTCCAAGCCACTTGGGCCCATGGATATAACAAAAAGAGGTGCTTGAGGGCTTGCAAATATCTGCAAAAACAATGAAAGGGATTGGAAACACCTACATGGATAAGGCCGGATCTAATGACAAGACCATGATATAAGAGGCACCATGAAAAGTGACCTAGTTTGGGATCCAAAATGGTTAGCCAAACAATTTAAAATTTGTAGTACAATTGAGTGGCAGTGGACTAAATGTTTCTCTTGATATTAATTTTCCAAACCATGGGAAAGTGGGGAGAAAGGGAAGAATACCCCTAGAAGGTCTTGTAGTTCCTAAAGGGAGTGTCCATATACCACTCCCAATCATTCTACCAAGGTACAATACATTGAATCCAAATCTTATGCATCATTTATAGAAAAATAGACTCCATAATGGTTTGAAATGATCCAATATCTTTGTTCCAAGCCTATATCTAGCTTGAAACTTTGGTCAAGATAGCCAATTCTTAGTGGCTCTTGAAGAGAGGTATGAAATGAAGCAAATCCCATTCTTAAAGAGCTTTAGAACATGGACCTAGGGAACTTCAGAAAGAGGTCAACCCATGCAAATAATCATATGAGACCACCAAAATGATTGTTCGTTGAAAGAAATATCATAACTAAAATGCTTCCCTTTCCAACTAAGCAAAAATTTAATAGCTTCCCAAGCCTTCTATTTATACTTTTGGCAACAAAAGTGCTTTGAATTTTCATTGGCTCCTTAAGGATATGAATGGAGTGAAGACCTAGACCTTTCCATGCCTATCAACTACTACTTAAACATAGACATGCATGATATTTAAGTCTAATGATTCTATTTTACATTACAAGGTCCTTAATTCTAGGGTTTGAGATCAAGTTAATTTTTTTTGAATAGTTGTGTGGTTTTCCTTTTCTTCTATCTATTGAGGTCTACTTTCCTCTTTAATGGATCGTAGTAGAGGGTGGGAATTCCACCTCTTTAGATCTAGTTCTAGATCACATGTTTGTGAAAAATAAATTGATGTAGCAATAGTAGTAATTGGTAAGAATGAATTGGAATCTGCTACATTCATGTTGAATCTAGAAGAATCCCTAATTATTAATGTTAATCATGATGAGTTCAAGAAAACTATTTCAACATTCCAAGGTCATAGCTTGATTTGTATGTTCCTTGATCCTCAAGTCTATTTGGAGGAATCAGTTCTTTGGGATAGAAAGAATCAAAAGTCTCAAGGAGTATATTAAATCCAATCTTGTGCTAAAGGGAATTTCATAGCTAGTTTTGCAAATGAATCAAATAGAGATGGATCATTTGAAGAAGGTTCATATTTCTTTTGAAATGCTACCCTTCTCATGAAGCATTGGCATGTGGGGTTTAAATCTTCAAAAGAAATCCCTATGACTATTTCAATTTTGATGTATGCTCTTCCTCAAGTGTTATAGTCTCCCTTTGTCTTTGAGACAATTTCTAGTTACTTTAATACAACCATTGATATTTAAAAAGCACTCCATAGGTATGGTAAATTTGTTTATGCTAGAATATGTGTGGAAGTGGATCGTGTCTCTTCTTCCATTCTTAAGAGTATCACTATGTGTGCTAGAGATTTTTAATGGTCTTAGGCTCTAGATTATGAAAGTTTTCCTTTTATATGTAGATGATGGCATTAATATGGTCATTTCATTCTTGGAATACACTAGCTTTCAAAGAAATACCAAAAATGAGAAAAAGAAAGTTGAGAAAAAATAGGCACAGAGGGTTTCACATTTCCAAATGAACAACAAACTTTCAACATTAGAAATTTTATTTCTCTAAATGTTAAGGATAATGTGGGTTTAGCTTCTAACTCTAGGAAGGAGGAAAATCATAAATAAGATTTACATTAGAATGAAGGGACAAGCAAGAAGGAAATGCTCAATGATTTTGAATTCAAAGGTGATATGGAACAACTTTTGGTTGAGAAAGAATCTATAGATTTTTGGAACTTAGAGATGCAAGGGAAATAAAAAATACCTCTTAGCTTAACTTTCCCATGCAAAAATTCAATTAAATAATAAGGCCCCTCAAGATTATTTGGAGGGTTGTATCTTAGAGCAACAAAGTGTAGAAAAACTAACTCCAAATAGATGACTAGTAAAGAGGGAGGGAGATTTTGGGCATAACAAGGTGGGGAGACCTAGTGGGTATATTGCATTACAAAATACAACTATGGAAAAGGTTACAATTGGAAATCAATACCAATTAGAGTCTGTATTTGTTGGAACCATTTAAACCAATATTGATCAATAACAGTGCTCTCTTGGAACATAAGGAGATTAAACTCCACATCCAAAAATATTTTACTTTAGAGTGTCTCGGAGAAATACAACTCATAGATTATTATGTTACAAGAACTAAATCTATGAATATGGATAATTTTAAACCTTTCTCTAGGTCCTCTAAGAAATGGTGTGTTTTAATCACATAGGTAGTGGGCTTCCTACAATCAAGAATAATGTGGAGGTTTTATTACTGAAATCCTTTCTTCTAATTCATGGATGATTCCTCAAGTTAGTTGTGTGTATTCTATGTAAAATTTATGTCTTGTTAATGTTTATGTCCCTCTATCTTTTAAAGAAAATGAACAATATTGGGTTTAAATCTTATCTGTTATGAGAGCTAACTTTGGAGAAAGATGGCTTGTGGCTAGAGATTTTAATTCTAGACTTGATTATTGTAAGAAGAAAAGGGTGCTAAAATAAAGGAGATAACCAAAATTTCACTTCTTTCTTAAGAGATTTTTATTTGTGGGATGTTAAACCTTAGAATGATTGGTTTGCTTTCTTTAATAGAACAAATGGATAGGATAATATTTTGGCTAGATTAAATAGGTTTTTCCCTCTACCTCCTAGATACAAATAGATATTATTTTAATTATGAGGTTCTAATGGAAATGAGTTTTTACCATTGGCCTGTTTTCTTAACCTTGTTGATGATAGTTTTCTAGGAATGACTTCCTTTAGGTTTGAGAAAGTTGGTTGTCACATAAGGACATCGATGAAGTCAACTACACTTTCTTAAATGGTCCTCATTCCATTTTTGGTACTGCAATGTACATTTTACCCAAGAAGTTAAATTTATTAAAGATTCTTCTTGACTATTGGAATAGAGATGTGTTCAAAAAATCTTTTTCATAGTAAAAAAATAACATAGAAAATAGAATGGTTGAAATTTAAACATAAAAACACATTGGTTTTGGCCACTAAAGCATTCAAAGATGAGGAGAAAGAGGTGGCTTCTTATCTTGATGAGACTTATAGATGTGAATAAATATTTTGGAAACAAAATCCTATACTAAAATGCATTAATGATGAGGGTCATAATACAAAGTTTTCTCATATTTCCTATAAAAGGAGAAGACACAAGAACTTTATATCTAATTTGGAATTAGATGGAGGTCTAATAAGGGATCATTGGTCTCTATTTCACGTAATATATGTAAATTGGAGAAAAATTGGATGGGGAAGCAAAAAAATCTCTTTTCCTTAATTCTATTCCTTCCAAGATTGGCCTAGAGGAAAATAAAATCTTGTTGATGAGGATATCCTTCAACAGAGTTAGATGTACTCTTTTTGGCATGGATGGAGATCATGCTTCTGGGCCTCATATATTTCCTTCTTATTGCTTTCAACATTTTTGGGATATCATGGTTCAACATATTTTGGAAATGGTGCAAAAATCCGTAGACTAAAGATAGATTCTAAAGGCAATGAACTAAACTTTTCTTTCTCTTATTCCAAAACAGAAGGATTCTCTAAAAGCTAAAGATTTCAGGCCTACATCACTTTGCAATACCATTTATAAGGTTATTTCTAAGATTATTGCTAATAGACTCAAATCTCTCCTTGTTTAATTTTTTAAGGGCAAGGGAGATTCTTTAAAGGCCAATAGATAATAAATGGTATTATCTTAGTTCATGAAACGATACACTTTTACATTGTTAGTAACAAAAAAGGTGTGCTCATGAAATCGGACATTGCAAAAGCTTATGATCATGTTAGTTGGTGATTCCTCAATAGAATTCTGCAAAAATATGGTTTTGTTAATGACTAGATGGAATGGGTCATTGGGTCTTATTCTTTTTCCCTATTTCTTATTCTTGTTAGTGGATTTGCAAAAGGTTTTTTCTCTTCCTTTTACAATATTTGGCAAGAGAATCCCTTATCTCCCTACTTTTTAATCCTTATGGCCTAATCTCTAGGAAAATTTATAAGTTCTCTTAAAATAAAGGGTTCCTTACATGGACTTAAAGCTTCATTAATAGAGAATGACATCACTCATCAACAATTTGTGTAATGACAGTACAATTTTTCCTTCCCCTCTTATATTTGAAATAAAAATAATTAGAGACTTTTTATCACGTTATGAACACACTTCTGGTCAGCTTGTGAATAGAATAAAATATTCAATTTTAATTCTTGATGTTGGGGATATGGAGCAAGATTTTCTTTGTAGATGTCTTTGCTTTAGAAAAGGCTCTTTTACTAATTTCTACCTTGGTTTCTTTCTTTTCTATGGAAGGAACAACAAATTTCTATAGATCTTATTTTGGACAGTTTTATAAAATTGTTGGCTAAATGGAAAGTTGGATGACTTTCATCAACTGGAATGACATTTGTATAAGTAGAGATAAAGGGGGCCCAGGGATTAAAGATGCTGAGATTTTTAATGAAGCCTTATTAGATAAGTGAGTTTGGAGAATCATTTCTTCTATCAACAAGATTGAATTCATATTCTAAAAATTAAATATCTCAATGGTGCACTCCCTTTGACCAATTTGAAGATCATTCATTGACCAACACTGCTTTGGGAAATTCCCTTTATTTCAAGTGTCTTTATATATCTTATGACTCACTAGGAATCCAAAGTTAAAGATTATTGGGAAGAAAATAATAAGAGCTATGGTATATCTAGATCCTCGAAACCTTTACATACTATCTATGAGGTTGATGAAAGAGATCGTCTTAATCTATCTATGTTATTGAAAATTTTTAATCCTACTTGAAACCTCAAGAGAGTTAATCTAGGTTGTAATCTTAAAGATGATTGGAGATACATAGTCAAGGATGGATATGAAAAACTAATGATATCAAAGCTTACTCTAAAAGATCTTAATGATCTCAAGTAGCCTATTAATGCGGGGTATTTCCCAAACCCCTAGTGTTCCATGAAAGAACAATCATTTTTGAGGAATAAAGAAATGAGAATCTAAACTACAAATAACCGTAAATTCCACCAATATTTCTCCTATTATCTTTACTTTATCTTGATCTCTTCCCACTTGAATACAACATTTGGATTTAGTAATCCCATGAAAAGCATTTTTGTTAGCCCATGAAACATTTGGATTTTTTTTTGTTTTCTTAATAGAGATAAAAATAGGAAGTTTGAAGGCATGTTGGTTGATATTCAATGGATGGGACGAAATCCCTGACGCAGCTTCTTGAAATTTCCCAACACGGTTTGTTCAGAGATTCTGCCATTTGATGAAAGTGACTGTAAGGGATTTATGAAAAAATACAAGTATTATTCTTAGTCTTTGTGTGTGCATTTGTTTTCTTCCTGGGTAAGTGCAAAAAGATGGGGGCCAAAAAGGGGTCTTAAGTGGCTACTTTTTTTTTTAAATCAGGAAATACTGGCCTTGGATGAGAAATTGAGCATAGTTACACTCAAAATTTAGAGATGCAACCAAAACAATGTTCATAGTACTCTGAGTCTACTTTCTAAACTACTATTTATTTTTTGAAAATGGTATAGATTAAGGGGTTCAAAAGAGGGAGCCATAGAAGTTGGTGTTGTTTCTGTCAAAAAAACATAACATAATATGTTTTGTGGCTCCCTCAAAAGGTCAACTTTTTTTTGGTATTTTTAAAATCACTTTAGTGAGAAATTATCTAACAACATGTAGTATATGCCTGATTTTTCTTATAATTTTTTGATGAATATTTGATTTTTTACTAATTTTCAAAGTGGACACATCCTAAAAATAAAATTTTGGCCATGCTACCCCTATAAATTTTAAAAACTAATTGAAAATCATTTTTTTCTTTTTTTAATATGTGTAGAATGGAGTCTAGCTTCTAAATATGTAATTTTTTTGAAATTCAATGAATATTTAATTTACAATGAAAAAAAGCCAAACAATGGTTTTTGCCAAAAACGGACACACAAACAAAAGAAATTAAAGATGAAAGGCTTAACATTGTCAAAATGTGAAAAAAATCACATCGTCAAATAGCTAAGAGAAAGTCTAACATTACCTAGGTGTTCAATTTGTTCGACCTTGAAACACGTGTAAATTTGAGGGTTAGCATGAACAAAATTATGTGAAATCCTATAGAATATGGAAAACATGTCTCTGGACATTGGGAAGGCACTCCAAGCCTTTGGGTTGGAAATCCCAAGAAAATCCCAAGCCCAAGGCTCGGGTTTCCCAAAACAAAACATAATGTGAGCATGTTATAACATGCTCGTGTTATGTTTTACTTTGCATTTTTCCTTTTCCATAAAGGTTTGTGCACTGTTTGTCATGTTTGAAATAACGTGAGCACGTTATAAAGTGAGCGCATTATAAAGTGAGCACGTTATAAAGAGAGTGCATTATAAAGTGAGCGTGTTATAATGTGCTCGCGTTATGTCCCCCTTGAATTTTTTATGTTTAAGGTTATTAATCATGCATGTATGTATGTATGCATATATGTATGTATGTATCTATGTATACCTATATGTATGTATGTATAGTGTTGAGGGTAGAGGAGGGTAGAGATGGGGGTGAGCCAGATAGGGGAGGAGAGGGGTGGATAAGGATTGAGTGATTAAGGTTTAAGGTTGAGGGTTGAGGGTTTAGGGATAGGATTTATAGTTTAGGGATAAGGGATTAGAGTTAGGACCTTGAGGGATTAGGGTTTAGGGATGAGGCTTTAGGGATAGCATTTAGGGTTGAGGGTCGAGGGATCAGGGTTAAGGTAGAGTGTTGAGGGTAGAGAGATTAGGGATAGGGCTTAGGGTTGAAAGTTTGGGTTTGAGGGATTAGGGTTTAAGGTATAGTTTTGAGGGTTAAGGGTTTAGGGATAGGGTTTAGGATTTAAAGTTTAAGTGTTGAGGGTTGAGGATTTAGGGATAGGGTTTATGGTTTAGGGATAAGGGATTAGGGTTTAGGGTTTAGCAATTAGGGTACCATAAATTATAATTAGGGATTAGGGTTTATGGTTTAGGGACTAGGGATTAGGGTTTAGGGTTAAGGGATTAGGGTTTAGGGTTTAGGGATGTACAATTAAGGGGTACCATAAATAAACTAGAATTTAGGAAGGGTTGGGAAAATTTTGTGAATCATCATGGGCTGAAGATTAGAGTCAAGTACATGTCCAAGTCATAATTTAAGGTTAAGATATTTCAAAGAACAGGGTGTGTGAAAAACATAAATGCTCTTCAGCTTATGAATACCAACATTGATACAGATAAAAGATGCCCTTCTTCTAACAGAGTATGTAGTTCAAGTCAACCAATGGGTAGAAAGTTGTCGAATGAGTTGGTTTAATGGTTGTGTCTCCTTCTTCATGGCCTAGGTGGGTAGGAGTGGGATGTACAATTAAGGGGTACCATAAATAAATTGGAATTTAGGCAGGGTTGGGAAAATTTTGTGAATCATCATGGGCTGGAGATTGGAGATTTCGTTGTGTTCAAGTACATATCCAAGTCATATTTTAAGGTTAAGATATTTCAAAGAATAGGGCGTGTGAAAAATATCAATGCTCTTTAGCTTATGAGTACCAACATTGATACAGATAAAAGATGCTCTTCTTCTAACAGAGTATGCAGTTCAAGTCAACCAATGGGCAACAAGTTATCGAATGAGTTGGTTTAATGGGCGTGCCTCCTTCTTCAAGGCCCAGTTGGGTAGGAGTGGGATGTACAATTAAGGGGTACCATATAAATAAACTAGAATTTAGGTAGGGTTGGGAAAATTTTGTGAATCATCATGGGTTGGAGATTGGAGATTTCGTTGTGTTCAAGTACATATCCAAGTCATACTCTAAGGTTAAGATATTTCAAAGAACAGGATGTGTGAAAAACATCAATGCTCTTCAACTTATGAATACCAACATTGATACAGATAAAAGATGCCCTTCTTCTAATAGAGTATGCAGTTCAAGTCAACTGATGGGTAGCAAGTTGTTGAATGAGTTGGTTTAATGGGCGTCCCTCCTTCTTCAAGGCCCAGGTGGGTAGGAGTGGGATGTACAATTAAGGGGTACCATATAAATAGACTGGAATTTAGGCAGGGTTGGGAAAATTTTGTGAATCATCATGCGTTGGAGATTGGAGATTTCATTGTGTTCAAGTACATATCCAAGTCATATTTTAAGGTTAAGATATTTCAAAGAACAGGGTGTGTGAAAAATATCAATGCTCTTCAGCTTATGAATACCAACATTGATACAAATAAAAGATGCCCTTCTTCTAACAGAGTATGCAGTTCAAGTCAACCGATGGGCAACAAGTTATCAAATGAGTTGGTTTAATGGGCGTGCCTCCTTCTTCAAGGCCCAGGTGGGCAGGAGTGGGATGTACAATTAAGGGGTACCATAAATAAATTAGAATTTAGGCAGGGTTGGGAAAATTTTGTGAATCATCATGGGCTGCAGATTGGAGATTTCGTTGTGTTCAAGTACATATCCAAGTCATATTTTAAGGTTAAGATATTTCAAAGAACAGTGTGTGTGAAAAATATCAATGCTCTTCTGCTTATGAATACCAACATTGATACAGATAAAAGATGTCCTTCTAACAGAGTATGTAGTTCAAGTCAACCAATGGGTAGCAAGTTGTCGAATGAGTTGGTTTAATTGGCATGCCTCCTTCTTCAAGGCCCAAGTGGGCAGGAGTCGGATGTACAATTAAGGGGTACCATAAATAAACTGGAATTTAGGCAGGGTTGGAAAAATTTTGTGAATCATCATGGGCTGGAGATTGGAGATTTCATTGTGTTCAAGTACATATCCAAGTCATATTTTAAGGTTAAGATATTTCAAAGTATAAGGTGTGTGAAAAATATCAATGCTCTTTAGCTTTTGAATACCAACATTGATACAGATAAAAGATGCCCTTCTTCTAACAAAGTGTGCATTTCAAGTCAACCGATGGGTAGCAAGTTGTCGAATGAGATGGTTTAATGGGCGTGCCTCCTTCAAGGCCCAGGTGGGCAAGAGTGGGATGTACAATTAAGGGGTACCATAAATAAACTAAAATTTAGGTAGGGTTGGGAAAATTGTGTGAATCATCATGGGTTGGAGATTGGAGATTTCACTATGTTCAAGTACATATCCAAGTCATATTTTAAGGTTAAGATATTTCAAAGAATAGGGTGTGTGAAAGATATCAATGCTCTTTAGCTTATGAATACCAACATTGATATAGATAAAAAATGTCCTTCTTCTAACAGAGGATGCAATTGAAGTCAACCAATGGGCAGCAAGTTGCTGATCTTGAATTGGTTTCTGATGAAGAAAATAATGAAGTTGTTGAAGCAATGGAAGAAAATCAAAATTGTAAGTATAATTTAATTTATTTCAACTTTCAAAGCAGGCATTTGAATTGTAGCTTTACCTAAAGGATTGGTATAACAAAAACTTAATTATGTTGCATGCCTTTCTTTGAATAACCCTAGACATTATGGACCCTATCATCTAGAAAAGCAGATGACAGTGAACTCTACCCCACCTTTCAAATTAGATATTTACCTTTTTATTCAATGAAAATGAAGTCACGGAATGTAAACCGACCATGCATACTAGTAAGATCAAATTCCCTGCCTTCTATTCATATTACTCTTACTTTATTAGGAGAAGAGTGTCAAAAAGAATGGGTTTAATTGTAAGCTAACATAAGGCAAAGTAGTTTTGTTATTACATTTTTCTGAGGGATCTCTAATAGTCTAATATAATGCAGTCTTCTATAATATGAACATCTGCATTTGTGTGAATGCTAAGTTTTAATATAGTATAGTATTAAATCAATGCAATCAACTATTTATTGGGTTAAAATAACTTAGTTTTTGTAATGGTTTGGGAATGCAGGAGTTGCCAAAAATAGGTGAATGTCCTCTACAATTAACAAGAGAAAAAAGTTTAGTAGTTCTTGTGGATAGAGCCAGTAAACAATGGGAGATTATTTGCCTATTTCATAACAATATACCTCCCCTAAGTACAGGGAGGACAACAAGAAACATAGATGTACCCCAATGCAAAGCTTTTCTCATAATGATCATCCTTCTGATTTCAACTATTAATTACTCACTGTGGATGTACCATATGTAAAGCTCTTCTCATAGTGTGTACACCTATTGGCATAATGAACCCCAGAAGAGCTAGAAAAACATGTCATATAACAAATTACTAACATTAAAAATGTTCATAGCCATTTTTCTTACATATTCTTGCAACTGAGATATCTTTAAGAGAAGAGTGTAAAAAATGATGGGTTTAACAACCTAACATAAGGCAAAGCAGTTTTGTTGGGTTTAGGGATAGGGTTTAGGGTTTAGGGTTGAGGGATTAGGGTTTAGGGTTGAGGGATTAGGGTTTAAGATATAGTGTTGAGGGTGTAGTGTTTAGGGATAGGGTTTAGGGTTGAGGGATTAGGATTTAGGGGTGATAGATTAGGGTTTAGGGTTGACGAATTAGGGTTTAATGTTGAGAGTCAAGGGTTGAGGGTTGAGGGTTTAGGGATAGAGTTGATGGTCAAGGGATTAGGGTTAAAGTAGAGTGTTGAGGGTAGAGGGATTAGGGATAGGGTTTAGGGCTGAAGGTTTAACGATTGAGGGTTGAGGCTTTAGGGCTGAGGGTTAAGGTATTGGGGTTTAAAATATAGTGTTGAGTGTCAAGGGTTTATGGATAGGTTTTAGGGTTTAAGTTTTAAGGGTTAAGGGTTGAGGGATAGGGTTTAGGGTTTAGGGATAAGGGATTAGGGTTTAAGGTATAGTGTCGAGGGTTGAGGGTTTAGGAATAGGGATAGCATTTAGGATATAGGGATGAGGGATTAGGCTTGAGGGTTGAGGGATTAGGGTTTAAGGTATAGTGTCAAGGGTTGAGAGTTTATTGATAGTGTGTAGGGTTGATGGTTGAGGGATTAGGTTTTAGGGTTGATGGATTAGGGTTTAAGGTATAGTGTTGAGGGTTGAGGGTTTAGGGATAGGGTTTAGGGTGACGATTAGAGTTTAGGGTTAACATATCAGCATTTAATGTCAAGGTTAGGGTTAGAGTGTCGAGAGTAGATGGATTAGGGATAGGGTTTAGGGTTGAAGGTTTAATGATTGAGGGTTGAGGCTTTAGGGATGAGGGTTTAAGGCTTAAGATATAGTGTCCAGTGTTGAGGGTATAGGGATAAGTTTTAAGGGTTAAGGGTTAAGGGATAGGGATTAGGGTTTAAGGTATAGTGTTGAGGGTTGAGGGTTGAGGGTTGAAGGTTTAAGGATTTAGGGTTGAGGCTTTAGGGATGAGGGTTAAGGGATTAGGGTTTAAGATATAGTGTCTAGTGTCAAGCGTGTAGGGATAGGTTTTAGGGTTCAGGTTTTAAGGGTTAAGGGTCGAGGGATCAAAGTTAAGGGTTAAGGGATTATGGTTTGACATTGAGGGTTGAGTACATTAAGGTTCGAGGGTTAAGGGTTTTGGGATAGGGTTGAGGGTCGAGGGATTAGGGTTAAAGTAGAGTGTCGAGGGTATAAGGATTAGGGATAGGGTTGGAGGGTTTAGGGATAAGGGATTAGGGTTTAAGGTATAGTATCGAGCCCGTTGAGGGTTTAGGAATAGGGATAGGATTTAGGGTTTAGGGATGAGGGATTCGAGTTGAGGGATTAGGGATTAGGGTTGAGGGTTAAGGGATTAGGGTTTAGGTATAAGGTTTAGGGTTGAGGGTTGAGGGATTAGGGTTTAAGGTATTGTGTTAAGGGTTTAGGGATAGGTTTTAGGGTTGAGGGATTAGAGTGAAGGGTTGAGGGATTAGGATTTGATGTTGAGGGTTGAGGGATTAGGGTTTAAGGTATCGTGTTAAGGGTTTAGGGATAGGTTTTAGGGTTGAGGGATTAGAGTGAAGGGTTGAGGGATTAGGATTTGATGTTGAGGGTTGAGGGATTAGGGTTTAAGGTATCGTGTTAAGGGTTTAGGGATAGGTTTTAGGGTTGAGGGATTAGAGTGAAGGGTTGAGGGATTAGGATTTGATGTTGAGGGTTGAGGGTTGAGGCTTTAGGGTTTAGGGTTTAGAGATAGCATTGAGGGTTGAGGGATTAGAGTTAAGGGTTGAGGGATTAGGGTTTGACATTGAGGGTTGAGGGTTGAGGTTTGAGGGTCGAGGGTTTAGGGATAGGGTTGAGGGTCAAGGGATTAGGGTTAAAGTAGAGTGTCGAGGGTATAAGGATTAGGGATAGGGTTGGAGGGTTTAGGGATAAGGGATTAGGGTTTAAGGTATAGTATCGAGCCCGTTGAGGGTTTAGGAATTGGGATAGTGTTTAGGGATTAGGGATAGGGTTTAGGGTTGAGGGATTAGAGTTATGGGTTAAGGGACCAGGATTTGATGTTGAGGGTTGAGGGTTGAGACTTTAGGGTTTAGGGTTTAAGGATAGGGTTGAGGGTCAAGGGATTAGAGTTAAGGGTTGAGGGATTAGGGTTTGATGTTGAGGGTTGAGGGTTGAGGTTCGAGGGTTTAGGGATAGGGTTGAGGGTCGAGGGATTAGGGTTAAAGTAGAGTGTCAAGGGTATAAGGATTAGGGATAGGGTTAGAGGGTTTAGGGATAAGGGATTAGGGTTTAAGGTATAGTATCGAGCTCGTTGAGGGTTTAGGAATAGGGATAGTGTTTAGGGTTTAGGGATGAGGAATTAGAGTTGAGGGTTGAGGGATTAGGGTTTAGGGATAAGGTTTAGGGTTGAGGTAGACAAGAAGCGACTGAGAGACATAGAGAGGGGAGAGGTAGAGAGGTGAGGGGGAGAGATAAGTGAGATATAGAACATGAGCTAATGGAACTAGAGGTGAGATATTGTAAAGGTGCTATCAAAGGTGAGACAGGCACAAATATTTATGGATCAATCTATAGCACGACAAAATGTGAGCACATTTTGTCCTGCTATAGAAATGGTAAAAAGGTGTTGACCCCCATGATCCAGGCCCACATGCTCTATTTTCATGTTGATTATGCGCATGCTCTGACAAAAAAGAAGTGCTTTCATGCTGTTGGGAAGTTCACATGAACATTTTACACATTCTACCACCTTTGCATGATCTTTCCACCACGTTTTCTGCTTTGCCAACTTGAGAAGGAGGAAATAACATAGTTTTCACACCAAGTTTGGTATATATCTATTCAAGTTTCAATTTTTGTAGTGTTGCAATGTTAATTGTGATTCAATTTTAGGAATTTAACATTATAAATTGGTTAATATTATTGTTGTTAGTAATTATATTTTAGTGTTATTCAATTTAACATTGAAAAGGAAGCAAGTGGTGAAAAACTCAAATTGTTGAGGAGTTTGATGCAAGAAGAAAAAAACACTACATAATTGGGTACTCTCTCCATTCGAATCTTCATTTTTTAGGTATGTCAAGTCTTTACATGCATGTTCTTTACATTTTCATTAATTCTATTTGAATTACTTTATCATGTTTTATCATATATGTTTAAAATAGACACATTCCCAATCAAGAAAGCAACCTACAATCTCACATGATGCCATGTATATTTTCTACACTTGGGCACTTTAATAATTATGTGTAATAAATAGACCTTAACATACCATGATGTCAAACTATACAAGAATAAATCCTTACAACATAATAAAAATGCAATCCCACTATTATCTTGTCATATTAACAAGTTAAAATACAAATGAATAGGTGCCAAGATCATACAAGTATGCACATGACATGATGATTTGTATGCACATATCTTGGGCTAGGACATTCCTTATGCACCTATTCATGATGATTTGTACATGCACATGACACAACAATTGTTGTCTATTCCTTCACAAGCTACCCAAATCCTAGTATCCCTAGTACCAACAAAACACCTTCTCAATTCCAAATCCTAGTAGCCCTAGTAACAACAAACATGTCAAATTGGGTCTGCCTCAACCTTTTCAAGCATGAAGTCCCATGTACACTTTTCATGTCTGCAATAACTTGTTTTTTATGCTTTGCACCTATTTTGGTTGAGTGACATTTACTCTTTTACATGATGATTGTATGTACATTTACTATGAAGGGTTGAATGACATATATTTTAGTTATTTGTATGGATTCATTTCTTAGGAACTAATATTGGTCTCTTTATCATGCTATAGACAAATTCTCCGTCATGCCGAAGAAACGATAAGGAATTAAACCAACATAGGAAGAGATAGAAGCTAAGAATGCAAAGAAAGTAGCGGTTATGAGGGAACTTCATGAGAAGAGGAAATTGGACATGATAAATGAAGACATGCCAATTGAAGAGGAACCACAACCATCACAAAGAGATATGGTATTGGTGGCACAAAGAGAATGAATGCAAAAACTTCATGCTACGAAAGACTTGAATACCATAGTTGGAGAAACATCCTCTACCGCAAGTCAACATGTAGGGACACCATCTACCACATCTCAAGTTGAGAGTACATCATCACTCACATGCGATGAAGGAGGTATGCCATCGTTCGCACCTCAACCTCAAGGTATGTCATCTATTCCATCTTTGATCAAAGGTATGCCATCTAGCCCATCTCATTTAAATATTGATGAAATTCCTAATGTTGAGATGAATTCACCTAACTTAACACCACCTAGAATTTTGCATAGAAAGCCAAAGTATTTGATTGATATTGATGAGAATATTTTGTAGCCAATGGAAGGTAAGATTCCAACATGCAGTTGTAGAAGATATTCTCATAAGATTTGGAGATTGCTCTTTGAAAAGTTAAATGAGTTAGCAAGATGTCAAATATTCGTTGAAATGATGTGAAGTATAAAATATAGACCGTCCATCATGAAGATTCTTGGGTTGAGAATATCAGAGGCTTCAAGTGAAAAATCTATTGTCAAGAATCTAATAAGTGTTTATGAGAGTGTGGGTAACACCTCACACACAAAATATGCAACACGATGTGTGATTACATCGACTATAGTAAGTATTCAAATGAGGAAAGCTCGTCTCATTAGAAAGATGAGTCAAGAATTGAGAATTAATAGGAAAAATTTATCAAGAGCCATTGGAAGATGCCAAAGAATTAAGGACACTAATGCCAATGAATTATGGGCATTCTCAGGGAGACTACCACGAAAAGATAAGCCAATTGTTGAAGCATTGAGATCACTAACTGAAGACTTTTGGAAGAATTACACAAGGGTATCTCCAAAGCAAAGGGATGTGGTAAGACGGATAATCGGTGTTAGAACCATGAGCCACATCCAAAGCATTTTTTGGATGAGACTCAAACACAGTTTTATGGTAAATTTCTAGAGAAGTATCCTCAAATTAAAATTTGTCAAAGATATTTTGAAATGCTAAAACCTTTCTATGTCAAGATAAATCACACACGCACTACTTGTGTCTGAAGTCTTCTATCTATTATATGTTTTAGATAGCTTTGATGAAGGGGTCTCTTTCCTCCTCTTGCCTTTACCTTTTGTTGGGGTTGGCTTGAAGTTCTATAGTTTGAGATTCAACCACTCATTGTTGTGTTGTAGGATCCCTGCACCAAGTTCTCTCAAAGAGATGTCTTCTTTCTGGGACCAATCTATTGGATCCAACCTCTTAGTGTCTATGGTGTCCAACTGATATACTAGATCCAAAATGAGACTGTCATCTTTAAAAAATTCTTCAGGTATATCATTTCTCAAAGCAAATTCTTTTAACTAAAAATTAGTGAGCCTTGTATATTTCTTCTTTCTCACTTCAAGATCGTCTTTACAATTGGTCCAAAAGTCTTCAAGACAGTGTTTGTCATCAAACCCCATTGTGGGAAATAATTGCTTAAGTCTGCCAGCAGGGTCAAAATTCTCCCTTGCCTCATACAATTTTAAATTTAAAGCATCAACCTCCTCTGTTGTTGTCTTGGCAACTTGTATGGATGGGTACTCGTAAAAAGCCAACTCAAATGGAAACTTGACTCCAAATTTATGTTTCCCAAACAATTTAAGATGTACTTCACTTATTTTTCAAGAAAATTTAATCAAAATTAGCCTATCACTATAATGCCTAGCCAATATAAAGGGTGCCCTCTTGAAACCTGCAACCCTAATGTATGTAGATTTGGGGAATTGAATGAACCATTCTCACCATCCCCTTACTAGCTCTATGGCCTTATTTAACATTCTCCATCCTATATCTCCTGTAAGTTGGAGGATTATTGCATATAAAAATGCATCATTAACCCTCTTAAAGTGTTTCCAGCTTCTTTTATTTCTAAATGAGGGAAGAAATCCCAAACTTTATTCTATCTTGGACCTTCTCCTCTGACTCCCACTATGCTTTTAAACCAGGAAAATCACCAACTCTAGCTCGTAGGTACACAATGTAGGACATAATGTAAAACTTTTTGGTGTTTGTGACTGGCATTATTTTCTCATGAATGCAATCTAAAACCATTGCACCCCAATCCAAGTGTATATCACCCTTAAGAATAATATAAATAAATTGAAACATCTAGGTCTCATACTTCTTGGACTCTTCCTTACCACATTCCCTACTGAGGAGGGTTATCAAATCCCCAACCTCCCCTTTAAAATCTGATCTAGTAAGCTTTGTTGGGACCTTAGATATAGCTTTATTCTTTGTAGCTAACCCATGTTTGTTCAGATATTTCTTGTAGCCATTGACGTCTATGTCATATTGCTTTATTGAATCTATAATGGCTAATGGGATAACCTACCCATATAGAGGAAGATCAAAAGCTTCTCTAACCATGGAGGTGTGATGTCTAATACCAGTTTTCCATTTGAATCCACACATCTCCTAGTGTCTAGATCATAGTAATGAGAAATTTGAGAATCAACTCTGGGCATTGAACAACTTGGGGAAATCCTACCACATGATCTAGGTTAGATGCAACTATCCTCCTAGAATGAGATGTGACATCTGGTGAGAAGGTTTCTGAGTTAAACTACACCAAATCAATGTATCTGAGGTATGTTTCTGTGATGTTTGCTAGTTCACTTTTGAACTTAGTCACTTTAGGGATACCTTGGAACTTATACTTCATAGTGATAGGTGGTTCTCTCTTGGTATTTTATTTCTTCTTCTTCCCTTTCTTTACAGCCTCAGTAGAAACACTCTCTTGGGTAACGTCTTCTATAGATTTTCAAAGTCCAAGATAGTTTCCTCACTTGTTTGAGTAGCTGCTTCAAGTTATAACATTTAATTCTACTTGGAAGAGGCATAGGAGGGACTAAAAACCAAAGAAAATCTAAATCTACATAAAATTTTGATCATTTTGAGTGTTTTGTCAATTTTTGGGTTTTCAAGCCCATTTTGGACTTTTGGACCAAGTCCAATTGTGCTCTCAGGGCCGAGTGTCTTACTAGGAATCCATCATTTTTTTCTCAGGTCTTTGGTTAGTGGGAGGATATTGGTTTTTCAGTCATTTCTATCTTTTATCTTTAGGGTCTGAAAATCCTCTCGGGGCCTAAGATCCTAATCGGACTCTCTATGATGAACTATGAATTTGATAGTGGGGTGTAGGGCTCTGATAGGTTTTGGGACATTTCAGATTAGAGCCAAAAGTCCCTTTAGGACTTGACATCTTCAAGGAACTTCCTTTTGGAAGGTTTTCTAAGCAAGTGGAGTCCGCGCAGGAAGCAAGACTCCGAACAGATTTTGGCTATCTTAATTCATAGTCAAAAGTGCAATTCAGACCTAGAATCCCACTTGGACCTTATTTTGCTTTTCATCTAAGTCAAACACTCCTATGGGGCATGGAAGCATAGGTGAACATGGGTTCGATGGTTTCAAAAGTTTAGGACCAAAAGTCTTGTCGAGACTTGAGGTTTCGACAAACTTTCTTTCAGTGACTAATACTTCGGGAGGTGAGGCCTCAGGGGAATTTAGGACTTTGGGTTCTAAGGTGTTAGGGTCCTAAGATCCTTTTGGGACCTGAAGTCCGAAAAGGATATTTCATTTTGGATAAAATTTTCTAAGTCTTTGAATGTGGTGCAAGGAGTGGGGCCCTAAGAGAATTTAGAACTTTTGGTTCTACATCCTTGGAAACCTAAAATCCTTTTAGGACTTGAAGTCCCAAAGGGATTTCCTTACATAATACTTTATGCAGACCTACGTGGGGTAGGATCATAAACAAGTTTAAGTTCCTTTATATTGAGGCCAAATATCCTTTCGGGACCCAAGGTTCTGAAAGGATATGTATAAAGAATTTCATGAACTTATGACTATATTTTTTGAAAACTCAAAGCCAGGGTTGGATTTCCAACCCTACAATCCATTTATTCATACCTAAAACTGAAAGGAAAACCTAGCCAAAAAAGAAAAACACATAAAAATGACAAAAAACCTAAGCTAAAACAACAACAAAACCTAAATTAAAACCTAAAGAATGAATTAAAAACCTAAACTAAACATAAACAAAACAACAACATAATTCAAATGTTCAAACCAAACCAAACAAAGAAAAGATAAGAGAAAGATAAGGAATGAGAATGAACCCCCCTTACTGGGAATCAACGATGGTTGAGGGATGAAGAATATGGGAAGAAAACAAGAACAATGACCTCCAACTTCCAAAATAACTGGCTCAATCGACCCAAGATCTTGAAATATTTCCAGGTTTGGATGTAATAAACTTTATGGAACTCTGAGAGTTGAAAATCATGAAGACACAAGCATAAAATGAGGATAAAACATCAAGTGAAGGATTAAATACCTTCATATTTAATCCTTCCTACCACACTAAATGTGGTAGGTCAGGGGTGGAAGCGTGGAGGGAAATCAAACTTTTGGACTAAAGTCCAAAATTTTGAAAAGTTGATTGGGGCCTAAAGTCTCGATTAGACTTTCTAGAAAGAATCTAAAATCCATAAATGGACCTGAGGCCTGGGATCTCAGGAGTTAAAGAACTCCTGGAACAAGTTCACAAAAACACTCAAAACACTTTCTTTGAAAAGGACAAAATGCCTAAGTGGAAACTTAGGACTTAAAAAAAAAAAATGAACAACAAAAGAAAAACAAAGAAAGAAGAAAAAGAAGGGGGCCCCCAACTAGAAAACAAAGGTGGGGTGTGTATGTAGGGCATAACAGGCATAAGGTGTACAAACATCCTCCATTGTGTGAAGGTGGGTAGAGGGGGTTTTAAGGTGCATCTTTTAGGATCTCTATTGGGTAGAGGATAGTTGTGGTTGTGGTTGTGGTTGTGTGTGTGTGACTTTTGTTGTAGGTAGAAGAAACCTATAACTGTAAAGGGCATATGCTCTAAAATAAATATATGTTATGTTTTGATGTCATGCTTGTAGGTGTGTGTAGGTTGTTGAGGTGAAGTTGTAGATTGTGTGAGTTGTAGGTGGCTAAGATGTCAAAGAGGAAGAGTATGAGGTTGGCCTTCGAAAGGGATTCAGGAATTTCCTTACTTGTGAGGAGAGAGAGAATATTAAGAGCTAAGCTTAACAATATGCCGAAGCTGCTGAAAGTTTTAAGAGAGAGTAGAGTAGAGATTGAAAAGAGAAAATAAGAGAAGAATAGGGGTAAGGGTGAGTCTTATTATCTTCCTGATGATAATTCATTTGCAAGTAAATCCGTGTGTGTAGAAAAAGATGAGGGAGAAAGAGTAGGGTGCCATGTTGATGACACTGAAGAAGAAGATGAAAGTGCAGCAGCAGGAACATGTCTTGTGGAAGGCATGAAGTAGTTAGTGAAAGAGGATGAAGATGAAAGAGGAGAAGATCCTATAGCAAAGAATAATGAAGAAGGAAAATTTGTAGAGACAAAGAAGAGTGAGGTTTCAATAGAGATTTATCCTTAGAAGGACGTATTGGTAAAGGCAAAGAATGATGAGGAAGGAGTTGCAATAGTAGTAGAGAAGGATTACCAAGGTAATGGTTAATTTTTTTGACTTTTATAACAAAGATGGTGATAATGAGTTGTATGTGGATAAGGTGGTAAGGGTGGATGAGGAGGTGAATGTAGAAGAGAAGATGATTTTTTTTTATGATCTTGTTAGTACAGTGTATGCAGGTGTTGTAGAGGATGGTGTAGAGGATGGTGGTGGAGGCTGGATTATGGTGGGTTGAATCCCATGCAAGAAGGGAAGAGAGGAAATCACAATTGGAGGAGGAGGTTAGCTCATGGTGGATTAATTTCCACAAGAGGAAAGATGAGTGAAGAGCAGAGTTGGTGGAGAAGGATGAAATTGTCCCAACCAAATGCAGGAAGATGAGAAAGAAGAATGTTTCTAAAACCTATTGTAGTGATGGAGTTTGTTGTAGGTTTTTTACAACTTGGAAGGGTAATTCAATCATCCAACTCTATTTTATGAGCCATGCTCACAAAATTCTTCTTACCTGGCATATTTAATGTAGGAGCATTTGGGTCCATAGCCAATGTTGAATCGCCAAAAATATTTTTAGTTTTAATTTTATTTTTGGTTTGATTTGGTTGTTTTAGTCATCTGTCTACATCAGGAAACTTCTGATTTGGTCAAATTTGCAAAAATGAAGATTTCACCTAAACGTAGTTTTAAAGCTTTGTAGGTAGTTTTATGGACATCATTGTTTTTCAAAATCCATGAGGACTAGAGACAAATTCTTTTATAGGAATGTTTAAAATTCTATTTTATCAAGTTTAGCATGTTTTTGTGTCCATATTCTTCACTAGTTTAGAGAAATTAATTTTCTTTGTTTTTCCCTGATAAGTTACAAAAACAATTCATTCTAGAGATTTTTAAAAAGTTAGAGTAAAATGGTTTTATAGGGGTCTTCAGGAGGTTATTCTACTCAAATTAGCCAGATTTAATGCAAAAATAAGTACCTAGTCATAAATTATGTAAAAAGTCATTTTCTATACTTTTTGGGCATCTGATGGAGATCAAAGGCACTTGAAAACGTGAGAGAGTAGCCACCTAAGAGAAAAACATGGATTTGTTGTTCTAGACAAAAAAATTTCATTTCTAAAATAAGGTGAACTAATTAAAGGATATGTTTTTAAAAAATAACTATTACAATGCCACTTTGGTAGTCTAGGCACCTATTTTTGGAGGAAGAATCTGCAGTTTTTAAATTGAAACAACCTCCTTTTATGAGGCATTAAAATTTAAGGTGGTACTCCATTTTTTTAGTGTTATATTTATGAAATAGCTAAATAGTGGAGATGGTGGCATGGAAAGGTAGAGGAAGGTGTTGAAACTCATTTTAGCACCTTTTTTTCATCTATTTTATTTGATGTTTTTTATTTGGAGGAATAGTGAAGGGGAGCTGAGAAGAGGGAGTGGAAAAGGATAGAGAGCTACTAGAGGTGCAACCAAAGAAAGAAGGGAGAGATGAAATTAAAATTCTGAAATACACAGTGTTTCTTGTAGATTGAGAGGATGAGGCCATGAAGGCCATAATGTCACATGTTTTGTTGTAGATTTTTTGTAATTCTTCAGTTGTGAATTAATTAAATCAATGAGAGTTTGCATTCCATTTTTATTTTACCTCCAATTTGTGATGTGTTGTGTAGTAGCCACTTCATTTTATGGTTTGATAAAACCCTTGATCCTTGATCTACATCATAAATCTATCAATCCAAGCCTCCTCTCTCATCCAAGGCATCAATAAGAAATATTTGTAGGTACATGCTATCATATCAACCTAAGTCAATTAGAGAAACTCAACAAAGCAAATCATCATCAAGAACTTCCTCAAAAGGAGCCATCATTCATATCAAGAAAAGATATGAGCTTTTGTTTAGTCTTGCATTTGTTTTAGTTTCCTTTCCTTTCATGCTCTAATCTGAGGTAGAGGTAGTCTAGTAGCTTAGATGTCATTTCTAGATTAGATTTTTCCCCCTCTATAATATACAATTCAAATCTACTTGGGCCAATGGATATAACAAAAAGAGGTGCTTCAGGGCTTACAAATATCAACAAAAACAATGAAGGGGATTGGAAACACCTAGATGGATAAGGTCAGATCTAATGAGAAGACTCTGATATAAGAGGCACCATAAAAAGTGACCTAGTTTGGGCTCCAAACAATTTAAAATTTGTAGTACAATTGAGTGGTAGTGGACTAAAGGTTTCTCTTGATATTAAGTTTCTAGAACATGGGAAATTGGGGAGAAAGGGAATAATACCCCTAGAAGGTCTTGTAGTTCCTAAAGGGAGTGTCCATATACCACTCCCAATCATTCTACCAAGGTACAACGCATTGAATCCAAATCTTATGTACCATTTATAGAAAAATAGACTCCATAATGGTTTGAAATGACCCAATATCTTTGTTCCAAGCCTATATCTAGTTTGAAACTTTGGTCAATATAGCCAATTCTTAGTGGCTCTTGAAGAGAGGTATGAAATATAGCAAATCCCATTCTTAAAGATCTTTAGCACATGGACCTACAAAACTTTGGAAAGAGGTCAACCCTTGCAAGTAATCATATGAGACCACCAAAATGATTGTTCATTGAAAGAAATCTCATGACTAAAATGCTTCCCTTTCCAAAAAGCCAGAGTTTAATAGCTTCCCAAGCCTTCTATTTATACTTTTGGCAAAAAAAGTGCCTTGAATTTTCATTCCTTCCTTAAGGATGCGAATAGAGTGAAGACCTAGACCTTGCCATTCCTATCAACTACTAATTAAACATAGACATGCATGATGTTTAAATCTAATGATTATATTTTACATTATAAGGTCCTTAATTCTACGGTTTGAGATCAAGTAATTTTCTTTTAAATAGTTGTATGGTTTTCATTTTATTCTATCTTTTGAGCTCTACTTTCCTCTTTAATGGATCCTAGTACAGGGTGGGAATTCCAACTCTTTAGATCTAGTTTTAGATCATATGTTTGTGAAAAATAAATTGATGTAGCAATAGTAGTAATTGGTAAGAATGAATTGGAATCTGCTACATTCATGTTGAATCTAGTAGAATCCCCAATTATCAATTTTATTCTTGATGAGTTCAAGAAAACTATTTCAACATTCCAAGGTCATAGCTTGATTTGTATGTTGCTTGATCCTCAAGTCTCTTTGGAGGAATCAGTTCTTTGGGAAAGAAAGAATCAAAAGTCTCAAGGAGTATATTAAATCCAATCTTTTACTAAAGGGAATTTCATAGCTAGTTTTGCAAATGAATCAAATAGAGATGGATCATTTGAAGAAGGTTCATACTTCTTTTGAAATGCTACACTTCTCATGAAGCATTGGCATGTGGGGATTAAATCTTCAAAAGAAATCCCTATGACTACCTATTTCAATTTTGATGTATGCTCTTCCTCAAGTGTTATAGTCTCCCTATGTCTTTGAGACAATTTCTAGTTACTTTAATACAACCATTGATATTTAAAAAGAACTCCATAGGTATGGTAAATTTGTTTATGCTAGAATATGTGTGGAAGTGGATCGTGTCTCTTCTTCCATTCCTAAGAGTATCACTATGTGTGCTAGAGATTTTTAATGGTCTTAGGCTCTAGATTATGAAAGTTTTCCTTTTATATGTAGATGATGGCATTAATATAGTCATTTCATTCTTGGAATACACTAGCTTTCAAAGAAATACCAAAAATGAGAAAAGAAAAGTTGAGAAAAAATAGGCACAGAGGGTTTCACATTTCCAAATGAAAAACAAACTTTCAACATTAGAAATTTTATTTCTCTAAACGTTAAGGATAATGTGGGTTTAACTTCTTACTCTAGGAAGGAGTAAAATCATAAATAAGATTTACATTAGAATGAAGGGAAAAGAAATAAGGAAATGCCCAATGATTTTGAACCCAAAGGTGATCTGGAACAACTTTTGGTTGAGAAAGAATCCATAGATTTTTGGAAGTTAGAGATGCAAGGGAAATAAAAAATACCTCTTAGCTTAACTTTCCCATGCAAAAATTCAATTAAATAATAAGGCCCCTCAATATTATTTGGAGGGTTGTATCTTAGAGCAAGAAAGTGTAGAAAAACTAACTCCAAATAAATGACTAGTAAAGAGGGAGGGAGATTTTGGGCACAACAAAGTGGGGAGACCTAGTGGGTATATTGCATTACAAAATACAACTATGGAAAAGGTTACAGTTGGAAATCAATGCCAATCAGAGTTTGTGTTTGTTGGAACCAATAAAACCAACTTTGATCAATAACAATGCTTTCTTGGAACATAAGGACATCAAACTCCACATCCAAAAATCTTTTACTTTAGAGTGTCTCGAACAAATACAACTCATAGATTATTATGTTACAAGAACTAAATCTATGAATATGGATGATTTTAAACCTTTCTCAAGGTCCTCTAAGAAATGGTGTGATTTAATCACATAGGTAGTGGGCTTGCTACAATAAAGAATAATGTGGAGTTTTTATTACTAAAATACTTTATTCTAATTCATGGATGATTCTTCAAGTTAGTTGTGTGTATTCTATGTAAAATTTATGTCTTGTTAATGTTTATGGCCCTCAATCTTTTAAAGAAAATTAACAATATTGGGTTTAAATCTTATCTGTTATCAGAGTTAACTTTGGAGAAAGATGGCTTGTGGCTAGAGATTTTAATTCTAGACTTGATTATTGTAAGAAGAAAAGGGTGCTAAAATAAAGGAGATAACCAAAATTTCACTTCTTTCTTAAGAGATTTTTATTTGTGGGATGTTAAACTTTAGAATGATTGGTTTGCTTTCTTTAATAGAACAAAGGGATAGAATAATATTTTGGCTAGATTAAATAGGTTTTTCCCTCTACCTCCTAGCTACAAATAGATATTATTTTAATTATGAGGTTCTAATGGAAATGGGTTTTTACCATTGGCCTATTTTCTTAACCTTGTTGATGATAGTTTTCCATGAAAGATTCCCTTTAGGTTTGAGAAAGGTGGTTGTCACATAAGGACTTCGATGAAGTCATCTAAACTTTCTTGAATGGTCCTCATTCCATTTTTGGTACTGCAATATACATTTTACCCAAGAAGTTAAATTTCTTAAAGATTCTTCTTGAGTATTGGAATAGATATGTGTTTAAAAATCTTTTTCATAGTAAAAAAATAACATAGAAAATAGAATGGTTGAAATTTAAACATAAAAACACGTTGGTTTTGGCCACTAAAGCATTCAAAGATGAGGAGAAAGAGGTGGCTTCTTATCTTGATGAGACTTATAGATGTGAAAAAATATTTTGGAAACAAAAATCTATACTAAAATGGATTAATGATGAGGGTCATAATACAAAATTTTCTCATATTTCCTATAAAATGAGAATACACAAGAACTTTATATCTAATTTGGAATTAGATGGAGGTCTAATAAGGGATCATTAGTCTCTATTTGGCATAATGTATGTAAATTGTAGAAAAATTGGATAGGGAAGAAAAGCAATCTCTTTTCCTTAATTCTATTCCTTCCAAGATTGGCCTAGACGAAAATAAAATCTTGTTGATGAGGATATCCTTAGACAAAGTTAGATGTATTCTTTTTGGCATGGATGGAGATCGTGCTTCTGGGCCTCATAGATTTCCTTCTTATTCCTTTCAACATTTTTGGGATATCATTGTTCAACATATTTTGGAAATGGTGCAAAAATCCATGGACTAAAGATAGATTCTAAAGGCAATGAACTAAACGTTTCTTTCTCTTATTCCAAAACAGGGGGATTCTCTAAAAGCTAAAGATTTCAGGCCTACATCACTTTGCAATACCATTTATAAGGTCATTTCTAAGATTATTGCTAATAGACTCAAATCTCTCCTTGTTTAATTTTTCAAGGGCAAGGGAGATTCATTAAAGGCCAATAGATAATAAATGGTATTATCTTAGTTCATGAAACGATACACTTCTACATTGTTAGTAATAAAAAAGGTGTGCTCATGAAATCGGACATTGCAAAAGCTTATGATCATGTTAGTTGGAGATTCCTCAATAGAATTATGCAAAAATATGGTTTTGTTAATGACTAGATGAAATGGATCATTGGGTCTTATTCTTTTGCCCTATTTCCTATTCTTGTTAGTGGATTTGCAAAAGATTATTTCTCTTCCTTTTACAATATTTAGCAAGAGAATCCCTTATCTGCCTACTTTTTAATCCTTATGGCTTAATCTCTAGGAAAATTTGTAAGTTCTCTTCAAATAAAGGGTTCCTTACATGGACTTAAAGCTTCATTCATAGACAATGAAATCACTCATCAACAATTTGTGGATGACAATACGATTTTTGCTTCCCCTCTTATATTTGAAATAAAGATAATTAGAGACTTTTTATCACGTTATGAACACGCTTTTGGTCAGCTTGTGAATAGAATAAAATATTCAATTTTCATTCTTGATGTTGGGGATATGGAGCAAGATTTTATTTGTAGATGTCTTTGCTTTAGAAAAGGCTCTTTTACTAATTTCTACCTTGGTTTCTTGTTTTTCTATGGAAGGAACAACAAATTTCTATATATCTTATTTTGGACAGTTTTATACAATTGTTGGCTAAATGCAAAGTTGGATGACTTTCATCATCTGGAACGTTGGTTTTGTTCAAACATATCTTTCAAGCTATTCCTTTCTATTTATTTTCACTTTTTTAAGCTCCTGAAAGTATCATTGGAAAAGTCAATTAAGTAATGAGGGACTTTCTCTAAAAAGGTTCAAGCAATCATTTTAAATTTCCCATGTTAGTTAGGAATGACATTTGTATATGTAGAGATAAAGGGGGCCTAGGGATTAAAGATGCTTAGATTTTTAATGAAGCCTTATTAGATAAGTGAGTTTGGAGAATCATTTCTTCTGTCAACAAGATTGAATTCATATTCTAAAAATTAAATATCTCAATGGTGCACTCCCTTTGACCAATTTGAAGATCATTCATTGACCAACACTACTTTGGGAAATTCCCTTTATTTCAAGTCTCTTTATATATCTTATGACTCACTATGAATCCAAAGTTAAAGATTATTGGGAAGAAAATGCTAAGAGCTATGGTATATCTAGATTCTTGAAACCTTTACCTACTATCTGCAAGGTTGACGAAAGAGATCGTCTTAATCTATCTATGTTATTGAAAAATTTTCATGCTATTTGAAACCTCAAGAGAGTTAATTTGGGTTGTAATCTTAACGGTGATTGCAGATACATAGTCAAGGATGGATATGAAAAACTAATGATATCAAAGCTTACTCTAAAAGATTTTAATGATCTCAAGTAGCCTATTAATGTGGGGTATTTCCCAAATCCCTAGCATTCCATGAACGAACAATCATTTTTGAGGAATAAAGAAATGAGAATCTAAACTACAAATAACCATAGATTCCACCAGTATTTCTCTTATTATCTTTACTTTATCTTGATCTCTTCCCACTTGAATACAACATTTGGATTTAGTAATCCCATGAAAAGCATTTTAGTTATCCCATGAAACATTTGGATTTATTTTTTGTTTTCTTAATAGAGATAAAAATAGGAAGTTTGATGGCACGTTGGTTGATATTCAATGGATGGGACGAAAACCCTTACACAGCTTCTTGAAATTTCCCAGCATGGTTTGTTCAGAGATTTTTCCATTTGATGAAAGCGACTGTAAAGGATTTCTGAAAAACTACATGTATTATTCTTAGTCTTTGTGCGTGCGTTTGTTTTCTTCCCATAAAATCCTTTTCCTGGTTTTGTTTTCTTCACATACATCAGAAAAATGTGCATGTGTCTCCTTACTTTGAAACTATTAAAACCTATTTATTAAGACAATGTACCATATTGAAATGTATAGTGGTATTTAATATATATGTGACATAAGGACTGCCATGGCTTCCGTTCAAGAGCACAAAACAAATACATAAATATTGTCTTATCATTTGGTTTATATCTTTGAGTAAATGTTTATGTAAAGTGTTTGACACCAACTAAAGATTCTTCCATTTAATAATAAATACACTTCACAAATATCAAATTTTATGGAGGTTTATTTCTTGTTTTAAAGATCTTGTTTTGACATAGGTGAGGAGGATGTTGGAAAGGGTTGTAGAATGAGTGTTCCATGAAATTACATTTGATTGAGACAACTTGTCAAATAGTTCACATGCCTTGTGTGTGGTTCCACATTTTGCGTAGATGTCTATCAAGGCACATGCAACTATAACATTTGACAAAAATCAACTTTCAATTATGTTTTGATGGATGTTGATAACATGTTCTCAATGTCCCATTTTGTCACAAGTTGGGAGGATGTTGGCAAAGGTTATTGGAGTTAGGCCTTACACCTGTCAATTGTATTTTCTTAATAGTTTCCAAGGCTTTTTCACTAAACTCATTTTTGCATATCCTACAATCATCCCAGTCCATGAGAACACATCTTGTGATGCATTTTGTCAAACAACTCACATGCCTTGTGTATGCTTCCACATTTCGCATACATGTATAATAGGGCACTTGCAACCACAACATGCGATACAAATTTACGTTTTATTATGCTTTTATGGAATTCCTTCCCTTGTCTTAAAGATCTCATTTTGGTATACATGGGAGTATTTTGGCAAAAGTTGTGGAATTTGGCTTAATGTCTTCCAATTGCATTTGTTTAAAGTTTCCAATGCATTTCTGATAAGCCCATTTTGTGTATATCTTGCAATCATTATAGTCTGTGAAGGGATGAAAACATTTGGAGGAACATTTAAGAATCTTCTTACATGAACAACTAAGCCATTAGGGAAATTGGGAAAAATACCTGCCTAATATCCGCTATACTCTTAACATTTTTGTATCGATACCTTATAGACGATTAATGCTCTTTATGTTATATTGTTGATGCCTCATCAATTACATTGTTTATGCCTCATTAGTTACATTAATTATGCATAGTCTTTCTTTTGGGCATTAAATGCATATAGTATGTTGCATTATTGACTTTTGGAGTTTTTTTAGAAGTAGCTAAAAGGCTATTACAATGGAGAAGAACTTGTTTAAAATATGATAACCAAATATGACTAAAATAACAATAATTCACATAGAGAATGGTATATCGGCTAAATAAAATAACTGTGAAAGAAGGATAAAAAATCAAAAGAATATTGGTTCAATTATTCAATTGATTTTAATGGTAGAGACTAACTAGAAAGTATAGTTGTTATCAACTAGGATTGCACCTGTGATGCAAAGCTAGAAAGCTTAGCAATCCTATGTAACATGGGAATACCTTCAGGTTGTGGGTATCTTATGACGAAGGTAAACCTCCAGATTATGGGTTGGTTCCCCTTTGATTTTCTAAAAAATTAATGGTTTTGTAGGAAAAGGGTTGGAAGGTTTTCTAATGGATGTACTAAAACTGGATTTAAATGGGTGGTGATGCACCTAAATGATAGAAACATGCAGCCCTGATTCACAACTACCTTCAAAATATCTATCCACACAAATCAATTTGGCAATATGACCACAAAAATAATTCAAAAGGAAGGCTTGAATAAACTATCTCTTCGAGGAAAACTAGGTTTTCACAACATGGAAGAAATGATTATTTGAAGACACAACCTAAGACCTGTGATTCTTCACTACTTTGAATGCATGCAAGTATGAATGAGACAAATATTTAAAGGTTCTAATGCTAAAACACAATAAAATTTCATCCAATCATTCATAAAAAAGCACAATCGAGAAGCTAAATACTTGATCTTACTGAAAATGAAGGAATATCTGTATAGATAACAAAAAGATAACTTGTAACCTGATGTACTATATAAATATGTAAAAAATGAGTTACAAACACTCCTCTTTGCAATGCACAAGAGAGCAAAAAGGCAAGAACTTCAAAAAATCATAAGTTTTTTCTCCTATATACAAAAGATGACTCCAATGAGTCAAATTGGGTTAATTGAAGTTAACTCAACTAAAAAATATCTCCATGAATCTCTCTCATGAGCAAAGATGAAAATACCCAAAAAGAGGGGTCAAAACTGATGTAATTTGAGCAAAAATAGGCTCAAACTCACTGTCACAATGAGTTTGACCAAAGTTGACTTTGAAACCATATGAGATAATTGAAAATTAGGACCAAACTCTCCATTTCAACTCCTCTCCTCTGATTTTGCATGCTTTGACATGAAGTTATCAATTTGAACAAATAAAAAGTAATCACTAATGAATTACTTTACTGGGTGTCATGGATTTTCTCAATCTTTTGCATTTTTATGACAAATAATAAGGTAATTTATAAACTATTACTTTATTATTTATTTACATTGTTAATTTCATTTCATCTCATGAAGACTCAAGGGGAATTACATATTTTCAATTTCACCATTTCACCCTTGGTCAATAAAAAACAAATACACAAACACCTTATGACTCGCTTTGTCCTTCATGTTTTCCTCATGCATCTATATGATACTACAGTCTCAAGACTTGCTCAAATTTGACCAAGGCATGTAAATAAGGTCAAAATCTCACCTTGCCCTCAAAAGCCATATTTGTAGATAATGACACATATGATAGAAACAAACACAACCTTATATCTCCCATGCCATCAGATGTATTCCTATCTCAAATCTTAATAAACCTTTCAAAACACATCATAAAGCACCTTATGACTCCCTTGGAAACCTTCAAATCATGGGCCCCTCAACAAATGACTAGATCTTTTGACTAAAAAGTCTTAGACCATGGGCTACATTTATTTAACATAATGATTTTATTAAAAAACTATGTCAAAAAGCCCATCAAACCTCCCACGGGCTAGGGTTTCCATGTGAACAAAATACTTGAAACCCTAAAAGTCTTTCATTTCATTCCTTCATTTCCCCTATTCATTAGAGAGCATTTCCCTAAGGTTTTGGAGAGCTGCTGTTTCTGGAGGATTTATGTGAGATCTGGGACCATGTAGAGATTAAACTTGGACTTTAGTGCTGGTAAATTGCCTCTTATGACTCCATCTAAAAGAAATTTGTGTCCTTTACTAAGTTATTTCAATATAAAGGACATAAACATGTCTTCATTTCACTACTTTTGAAAAATGTTTTTCTTTATAATATGAGTTTCCTCTTGAATAAAACGGCATAAAAGCCTCTATTCCTGTAGCAGTGTTTGGGCTTGTCTTCAAACTATTTGTGGCTCATCTTTGAATGCTCTGCAGGTGCACCTCAAGTATTTTATTGAATAAATGCTCTTAGATCTGTTTTTGATGTTCAATCATACTTGCATACGAGATTATTTCCTTTTTCTTTGGAAGGGACTGTTCTACATCTTCCTTCAGTCTTTTGAGAAGAAATGACTGAAGGATCAAGTGAAGCTTTGAAATTACTTGAACTCTTCTTTTCTCCTCTTCTTCCTCCTCTGTTAAATTATTAGAATCATTATCTTGGGCATCTTCTTTACAATTTTCTAGCATGACCTAAACTGCATCTTTTGCCTTTTCCTTTGTTGTACTAGACATCATCATCTTCTTCTTTCAGCATCTACCACCATTCCATACTTTGTGATCTATTGCATCACTATTCTCATTAGAAGTAGTCCCTTTTCTCTTGTGACCCCTACCAACACCTCTTACCTTAGGCTCAGGATTTTTTGCATCACCATTCTCACTTGAACCAGATTTAGCATCTTCCATTTGTTCAAGAAAAAACTCTGAATAAAGCTAAGTCTGGTTAAGAAGCACCTCCAATCTGCAAAAAACCAAATCACCAATTCGTTGAGTTCCATTTTTCATTTTCCTCCTCTCATTTTGTTCGTTCTTCCTCTAAGCATTTCTCATCTATGGAAAGGTCTTTTGGAACCCCCAATACTTCCCCATCACATGGGGAATCATTATCCTTCACATCAATCTGCAGATCACTTATAGATCTTCCCTCATCTTCTAATACAGATATTGGTGAATCTGCATCTCCTTCAACCTTGGTAGCCACAACATTAACCATTTCCAAAGACTTTTAGACATTTAGCAAAGTCATACTACCCCTATTCAAATCAGATGTCTTTCTTTCATTCTCTATCAAACTGTTACATTTGCTTACAAGTCCTTTAGGGTGAGGGCCTTTTTGACCAATGCAGGATCTCTAATGTTTGAAACCATATAGGCCTTTTATAATGGTTGACCGTACTATTCACTTGTTTGGAAAGCTCCAAAACATTAATAAACTTCTTCAAAATGCATGATAGAGTTCCAAATGCAAGTGCAAACTTGCTGGCTTGAAGTATCTTGGATGAACTTTGTTGGATTTTGAAAAAAATAAAGGAGACTGCTGCTATCTTCATTAGCTTTGCATTTGAAAACTAGCATCTCAAACTTGATAATGCTCATTTCATCTCATCTATATGAAGGCTAAGGGTCCTTGAAGGAAGATCTCCTTTGGCTGGTAGATTACCATGTAAGATAATGCTATGGCTATCAGAAACATGAATCCAATGCAACCTCTTCTTCTCTTTTGATCTAATCTTGGCACCTGACTTTTTTCACATCTCTTATGCTTCCTACTTGCATTATCAAAAGCTTCAAGAATGACTGCAATACGTGAAACTAATCACTACTCCATTGTTCCTTTTATGTCAACTATCTTGGACAATGTAATTGTTTTGTTAATGCTGAAACAACATCAAAGAAGTTTGTTTTGACTATTTTTGTTGCTCCTTCATGTTTGATGTTATCATATATTGCTGGGACAGTCATAAAATGATTGAATTTTTGTCCTTTATGACTGTCATACTTCTGATACGGTCATTCCCTTATGATTGTCCTGGTTTCTTTTATTGCATTCAATAGTAATTTAAACCTTATTCACAACAAAAGTGATAAATATTTGTCTTATTCATCTTGCATGACATTTGTTCCTTACACTCTTTTTGTGGCTGTCATGTGACTATCCTATCTTATATGGCTATCCTAGTACAGTTGTGACTGCACTTTGCACTCATAATTTGATCTTTAAATAGAATATGCTTTATTTCAAAAGCTTAATCATGTCTTTTTCTTATCCATGTCCCTCTTAAGACTTAGGAGGCAGCATGCTGGGCTCAAACCTTGTGGGAGGCCATTTTTTCACCACATGCTTAAATATCATGCACAACGATGAATGTACCTGTACCTGCACATTCCACAAACAAGTTAGATAAAACATACCTTCAGTTATATGACATGATGCTTCTTATGTGGATTTATCTTCTGATCTAGTACTTGCATCTACTATTTAGCTATCTCTTCTACTTTTTCTTTTTGTATTAGTTGATAATATGAGCATTTGGGTTTGATACTTCATAAAGGTAAACAATAAATCTATTTCTTTTGTATATGAAAAGAATTTGAACCCCGAGCTCTAATAACTCTCTCATGTAGGTATCTCTAGAGCTCACTGGATGGAGGGAGCTAAAGATGGACCTGGTCAACATTGGGATTCGTCATTCACAGGCAATGATGGGTCCCTATTCTCTTCATATGCTCTTTTCTCTTTTCAAATATATAGTTTAGTTTTATGTTGCATCTTTTAGTCATTCCCATGGCTTGTGTGGGACACCTTAAACACTTCTTTTGTATACAATCAATTATTTTTATATTATGTAAATGACTTATATGTTTCTTTCCTTTTGTGACTCAATTACATAATATGAACTAAAGTATTTAAAGTACATGTGTTTATATCATAAAGAAATAACAGTTATAAATACCTCTCTTCTGCAATTGCATTGTCTTGTACTGATAAACAACAACATACTTGATCAAATTTGATATCCTTTGAATTTTTGCTTTCTCAATGAGGATATTTAATTTATTTATCTGGGTTGTGTAATAGCTTGACTTGAACTGTTACATGATCCCAATAAATAAATTTTGTAACTTGCTCACTAAGACAACCAATGTTGACTAGATATCTCATGTTATCAAGACATTTTCTTACCCCCTTCTAACACTATTGCTAAGGCATATACTTGGGGTTGCTGGTAATCAAATAAAAATATAGTTAATTGTACAACAAGATTAGTAAATCAAATAAATAATGCATAAATAGGCTGCACTCCAATCATCTATTGCTAAAAAATAAATCTCTTCAACATTGTATTAGCAATAGAACACCTAAAAATTTGATTTGTAATAGTGATTTGTAAGTATTAAGATCCTAATCTAACCATAACCTACCTCTTATCTAACCAAATCTACAAGAAAAGAACAAAATATAAGAGTTTATAGAGTAAATAAAATGAAAATAAAAAGGGTCATCTTTCTATCTAATTTGCAATCCATTATCTTGGAATATTCAATGAAATTTAATCAACCTACAATTCTATAACTAGTATTTCACACAATCATAAACATCATAGATGCAATATGCTAAGGAATATTGTGAAAATTGTAAAGCAGTTGCATAAAACTACCATATTACATGTTGAAGTATTACACAATCTTTGACAATTCCACCATGAAAGATATAACATTCAACACTTCATTGAGTTTCACCAAACAATCCAAGTTTCAAAACAACAAATACAATTGAATCACCACCCAAAGTGTAGAACTAGCTTGTCATTAGCATGTGACAACTTCCAACAAAAATCCACACTGTAAATTGCCTTTTGTCCTTGTTCTTGTGCTCTCAAAATTACCCTCCTAGCTCCCTTTAAAACAAAATGATACTCCTCCTTTAATAGAGGTGATTTTTCATTTCATTCCATGACTAGGTCAACCTAATTTCAAATTTAGGACCCCCCTTATAGGGTAGGACCTAATGAAATTTACAAGTTACACTAAGATAAAGTAAGTCCTATTTGACCTCCCTATAAGTGAATTACATCTCAAAATCAAAGTTATTTCATTCGTGTCTTCCTTATGTACCTATATCTCTCCATCCATCAAGTAAAAGTGACCTTGTGCAATTGAACAAGATTAAATCATCCAAGGTCAACATGCCTTTCTAATGCCTCAGCACACCTCCATGTGTGTCTAGCACCCTAGACCTACAAACAAGCAAAGAGAGCATCAAATTCTTTATTATCAAATCAAATCAAGCAAAAAATCATCAAGATACATCATTCCAACCACTGAGCCTATCAATTCTAAATTCTGGGCAAATTTGTTGCCATTGGTAGCTTCACAAATTTGGAGTTACTCTATTTGTAGTCATCATTTACTTTCGAGTTTATTTATGACAATAGCACAATGGCATTCCATATTTCCCTACCATATTCTTCTCAAATCCCAAATCTTCTCATTATATATCATGGCTATCACAATTATGATGCATATTCTTGGGGTTGTTATAGCTCTAGTTTCATTAGCATGCAAGATAAGATGCTATGATGGTTGTTGATTGTTGGACTACTCATTCAGATTGTTCAATTTCTTTTACTTTGACATTGAGTACAAAATGGAATCCATTGTCTGGTGTATATCAACACTTCACATTCAAAGAAGAACTATACTTAACATAATATTGAAGGCCCATTTAAATTTTTTTTGAATCTAATTAATAGGTGTCGTAAGAATATTGTGCCTCCTAATCAAAACCTGTCATTGATTGTGCACTTTGTATTGGAGTTTTGGAGATTCTTTTGTTATGTACACCTAATTACAATTATGAATGATAGTTAGGTAAAAAATGTGTTTTTAAGCTTCCACAACATAGTTTCACTTAAGGATGCATTCAAACATAAAAGACTTAAAAAGGTACAAAAAAAAAGAAAAAATACGTATAAAACCATGAACGCACAAGAATATTAAACCAAGAGTAACATGCAAAAATTAATATTAGATCTAAACTTTAATAGTTAAAGCTTTACTTTTCTATATAATTTGGTGGACAATTTATTATTGTAATGGTGAAATTAGTATACACATGTTAATTCTCTATTAGTTGTGGGTTTATTTTGATGGAATATTTTAATTCATGATTATTTATTAACAAGTGGCACACTTTTGTGTTAGTTTTGGCTCACAACCTAATACATTTTATTTATCTATATTTTATTCATTTACACTTATGTAAAGTAGACTTTCATATATTAAACATTTAGATATCATTTATTAGCCTCTTTGCACTCACATCCACACATTTATTCATTTCATTGAAACCAAAACCTTTCTATGGGACTAGGTCAATCCCTAGAGGCTCATGACTAATCCCAAAAGAAAATTTCAAATCTCAAATTCCAATTTTCTTACTCCTTTACACTAATCATTGTGAGCCAACTTGACACATGTTTTCTAAGTTGTTATTATGTCTTGTTACTTAAAAACAATAATTTGTGAAATTAATACATATAAAGGAAAAATATGTGAAATAAATATCTAAAAACAAGGAGAAAGTACTGGATTTCATTTCTAAGGGACAAAGAACCTTAATTTACACTAGAATCATCTAGGCCATCTACAATTCCATTCATGTTGACTTAAAAAAGCTATAAAATCTCATTTGAATAAGGGATAGACCTAAGCAATTTTGACCTTGGTAGTCTAATAATCTCCACTAAGGTTTTTATAAACACCACCTTCATAGCACTAGATGTAGGGAAGAAAAATCGAAAGAGATCACTACTAAATCTTTATATCAAATCATTCTTATAGGCTATAGTTGATTCCCACACAATAAATCATCCTCACAACACTCAGGTTCAATCTTGAGGGTTTTATGACTATATTGAACTTGAGACATTCATTAGACCATGAGCATTGATTTTATGTACCTTGGTGATTGGAATTTATACACCATCAAAATTAAATCTTCATCATTGTTCCCAAAACTAAGTGTGCTTATCCTCCTATTTAATTATTGTATGAATTGTTCTTTTATTGACATCTTGTTGGTGACTAGACATGTGACTCTTCTTAACCTAGAGACCTAAGCTAACAGATAAGACCATAGGTATGTCTTCAAAGGTGGAAGGTAGGATTCTTGATCATATTGCAATATGAAAGGACCAACTAATAAGGATGGATAACTCCTCCTTCTTGTGGTTCGACTAGATCAAGGGAGTGTTCCCTAAGGTGTAACTCTTTGAAGATTTAATCTAGCAGACAATAATAAAATTGACTTTGACCTAGAATCCATATCCAGTGCAGTTAAGAAATCTATTTGACTGTCACTAAGAACCAATGTATTGGCTTATCTTGGACCAAGGATACAACACCTCTTATATGTAGATGTAGCAACCATTTGGTGACTAGAATGTCTTCTTCTTAGAAAACTTTATGTACCTTGGTGATTGGAATTTAAACACCATCAAAATTAATGCTTCATCATTCTTCCCAAAAATAAGTGCATCTATCCTCCTATTTAATTATTGTATGCATTGTTCTTTTATTGACATCCTATTGGTGACTAGACATGTGACTCCACTTAACCTAGAGACCTGAGATAACACATAAGGCCATGGGTATGTCATCAAAGGTTTAAGGTAGGACTCATGATAATATTGCAATATGAAAGAACCAATTGATAAAGATGCATAACTCCTTCTTCTTGAGGTTCTACTAGACCAAGGGAGTGTTCCCTAAGGTGTATCTCTTTAAAGATTTAATCTAGCAATGAATGATAAAATTGACTTTGACCTATAAACCATATTCAATGCACTTAAGACATATATTTGATTGTCACTAAGAACCAATGTCTTGTATTATCTTGGACCAAGGATACAACACCTCTTAAAGGTGGGTGCACCAAGCATTTGGAGACTAGAATGTATTCTTCTTAACCTCTTAAGATTTGCAGTATATTATCTCGATGGTAGAAACAATGTAGATTTCACTATGAATGACCTTCATGAGGTTCACAGATACTTTGTCGTAACAAGGTAGTGAAATAATGTAATGCAATGGATCAACTACTACTATTAATACTCCTAAAGGTTGATTTTTTATGTAGAAAACTTAGGATTCCATAACCAAAGAACATTACTTAGTAAACCATAAAGTGAAACCTTATAAAAGATGGCAAAAAGGACTTTTCTTTGCAATCCTACACATAACATAGGTCCTACATGTAGAGATTGAAAATGGAAGATATTGCAGGGAAATAACAAGAACATATCATAATTATCCATCACATAACATAACATATTTTAAAAATTATTTAAAGTTTAGTGAAAAATTTATTGAATGAAATATTTTTGTAAATATAGAACAAGATTTGAATATTTAAAATTCAAAAATTACAAATTATATATGTATGGAAAATTAAAATTTGAAGAAAATTATGGAATTCACCACATATATGTTTATACTAGTGAAACCTTATAAGTTGGTGTGAATTATATAAGAAAATGTAGCAACTTTTACTCTAGAAAATGATAAATTGAGATATATAATATTTTATTCTATCAGTGGCATTTAGGAAATAAAAAGAACCTTGATGAAAATAGACTTTCCTCTATTGCTTTACTTTTCTTCTAGAGAAAAGGTGTAGGGACACCCATACTATATTAAAACATACGAGTTCAAATATATATATAATAACTAGGTAGGAACCAAAACATAAAAAAAGATACATTATTAGGGAGCAAACAGATCGACGCGGAAGCCTCTGTTGCATTATTATTGTACCCTTATACATATATATACCCTAATTAAAAAGTCACATTGGCACCGGTTCGATCATGGTTTTAGTGATAAGATTCTTTGTCTCAATGCCAGAGACACTAAATCCATCTCTTTCTTTGTAGAGAAGTTGGAGACCTTTTGACAAAGCATATGCATGATCTTTGCTAACTGTTGGAACATTATCAGGTTTTAAATATTCCCAATTTAATTCTTTGAGTCTTTCATCAATTAAAGAATTGAGATATTTCAATGCATCTTCCTCCGTGGATCCAGGATGGTCTTTCATGTAACATGTTATACACGATACTACTTCTCCTCGATCTGCCTCGGCCTTCAAAAATAACATTATTATTTTTGTAAGGTTTCAAACATAGTTACCCTTAAATATGATCAATTTCAATCATACAAATGAAGGAACACAATGTTGTGAAAGTTAAATTGTCCAAATTTGTAGCATACCTTGAAAGTCTTTGTGTCACCTCTTAATCTAAGAGTCAAGCATAAAAGCTCATTGAACCTTGACGGATAGTCAATTTCTTTTAGAATGTCATCAGAAAGAGGCACATCTAATGACAGTACAGGTTGCAAGGTCACAACGCGAGCCCCAGAACTTACTTTTCCATTCTCTAAATATTCCTCCAAAGATGGTGTATAACCCATAGCAAGCCACTCTGCTTCTTGGAAGTAAGCATCTATGTAAACTTCCCACTTTAAATTCAAAAAGAATTCCATGTTAATATTAATACTTTAATGTAACAAAATTAAAAATATAAAGAAACCAAGCTCCCCAAAATGAATATTAAAACAAATATACATACAACTTTTAAAATGTTAAAGTTCAAATTCCTTAATTATGCTAAGAAAAACTACGTTATTAATTTCATTAAGGAGAACCATATTAATTATAAATAGTAGAATATGTAATATATAGTCAAGGTAAATTTGGATATGTTGTTCAACTTGTCAATGTTTCATTCTTATTAGTACTACAAGTAAAATCAATATATTATTAAAGTGTATCTTACAAACTATAACAAGATAGAATTTACAGAGTAATTGTTCCACCTTGCACACTAGGTTTCCTATGGATGTAAGAGAAACAATAACTTAAAATATAGAAAAATGCTTGTTAACCGAATGCTAATTAAAACTCTTAAAATAAATGTGTAGACATTGTCTTATTAAGAATTTAATAGTGAATTTGAAAGATTTTTGGACAAAGTGCATAGAGATTATGTTCAAAAAGATGTCAAGAATATATTTTTTGGTTTGGTGGTAATATTGATGGTGGAATTTTAATGTTACATCTAGGAATTATATCTTGATCCTTCTTTAAAAAGTCCTTAATCTTTTTTCCTCAATCTTTTGTAAGTTTCACAAGTGATATGGATATAATTCTTCATATTCACTTGGGCTTGTAGAATAAATAACTTGTTAATCCATACATGAGCCCAGGATTGCTAATCTTCTATGGTTTCTAGTCTACCAAAAGATTTTTCTTTGTGAAAAAATATATACAAATTGGTTTGTGTCATCATAATTACCTAGCTTGCCAAATATAGGAGTCTCTCTAACAACTCTTTTCAAAATTACTTAGAAGTGCAGCTGCAATCTTTTTTCTACCTCTTATTTATGATTACTTACAACGTGGATTTTTCTATTTGGAGATACAACACCATGGCATACTTACATTGCTCTAGAATTATAATTTCTTCAAAGCTTATATTTTGTTTTAGCTCTTGAAGGATAGAAATTATGTCAGTTTTAATGTAAAAGCACTAAATCTTGTTTTCTCAACAAGAAAGTTCATGTGCATATCTCTATTTATTTTTAGATGTAGTCACAAATAAAGAAGTTGGTGCTAAAATTCTTTCTTTCTCACAAGACCTACTCAATCAATTGGGAACTACTCTTTGACACTCATATAAGATCACTAGTCTAATATAGGGAAATATATAGCTAATACTTTACAAAATAAAATGGAAAATTTTGATAATGTTAAATAATAAAAATAAAGGTAAGTTTGGTCACAATAAGATGAAAATAGGCCCTCTCACTCCATATATAACATAATTTAAAATGAGGTGTTACTAACTTGTTATAATTAAAGAATAATTAATAAGTACAATATAGGTTCTCATTATCAATAATAATTGGTAAGTCAAGAAAGGGTAAGCAAAGTATGGTCTTTAAACATACAAGGAAAAATATATCAATGGATCAATGGGAATGAGAAAACTAGGTTTTATATATAGGTTATATTGCAACCTATTTTCACTTTTTGAAGAGATTCATATTTTTTAATGAATTATAAATTAGATGTAAATAGTAATGAGGTTGGGTTTAAGCTTAAAAAATCTAGTTCAATGAATACCTTAATTGAATAAAATCAATTATCTCTCCACTCTAAAAAAATTGAACATAGATTATATTTATTAAAAATTAATATTTATAAATCGTACAGCTTTACGTGCGTAGTCAAGTGTGTCTCTGCCTTGAGTTTTTTCAGCCTCTCGAGCCATATGCCTCACACCCTCATCAAAGGCCTTGAATGCTACTTTCATAAATTCTGGTAGTCCTTTCGTGGCTTCCAAATCCCACCTTTCATATAGCACAAGATAATCTATTACTATACTATCTATCTATATATAACAGAATGTTCATTGTCCCTTAGTGCATATAGAAATGTGTTTGAGAAAGTACATATGAAATATGGAAAATTAAACGCATTTATGTCTACCCACTACAAACCATGACACATTATAGTCAATGTGCTAGCTATTTATATGGACACTAACGTCCCCATATAAATAACTAGACTTTCTATCATGCCTATGGTTTAAGCTGTTCCTTTGTGTCACCCCAATTTACCAATATAAGTTAAAAAAAAATACCTCTTAATGGCTTGTGTGAAGCGCTTGAGCTCGTCCAAAGTTCCATAAGTGTCATAAATATCATCCAAACAAGTGACAAATGTAGCCATCTTTGCAAACCCAATTCTAAAAGTAGAATATTTTGGCTCAATACACCCTCCAGCTGCCCAAAAGTAAAATTCCACATGGCGATGGCGAGCAAAGTCTAGTTTAGCTAGACCAGACTCTGTCCACCATCTAAAATGCACACAGATTTCTTAATAAACATGAGTAACTTTGAAATCTTCAAGTTATAGATTATATTGTAAATAATTTAAGCTTCAAACAAAGAGAATATCTTCCATAACATGAATTTCTCACCTTGAGAGAATTTGAAGTTCTTGTTGTTGCACTGATTGGATCATATTGAAGTCTAACTTTGCCAATTCTAAAACCTTTGAGTTGAAAATACTGTAACAATTTCGACATTACATTGTTAAATTATTTTAGAGATTTTCAAGCAGACTTAAAACATTCAAATTTATGTTCTATTAAGAGATCTAAGTTTTTAAAAGTTTTTGCCTAAGGTTTTGAATCAGGAGGAGATGAGTATGTTCCAAGGTATTGAAATTACTTGTTGATGGTCTTGGCATCTCCATATATGTCAATATAAGTCCTTGCTTCCAACCTGGGCACATTGGTGTGCCAACCATAGTCTAGATTGAATTCTATCTGTTACATCACATAAATTAGAATCCTGATTGATAAATGTATTCGGAGACTTAATAATAAAAAATATTAATGGGTATGGATACCTCCTTTGAAAGACTAGTATTGTTAATCTTTGGTAGAGCTTGTTTTAAATATGTCATAGAAAAGGCTTTGGCATCATCCAAAGCTTGCTCCCGGGGAAATGCAATGAGTGAAGCCCGGAACAAATTTAGAATGCTTCTTATTTCCTCCTCCTTTGATTGACTATTTGAGTGCAGCAATTGCCCATCTTTACCATTGAACTGTTGCAACACACCTGCCATAATATCAAGTTAGAAGCAATCTCATGCTTTCATAATATAACCTAACCTAAATCTAATATTAAGGTTTAGTACTTTTAGGGATAAGAAATTTCATTCTAAAAATAAATCCAGTTAAATATTTTCGACTCAATGATTGCAGAAATCACCTGGAGAGACGCCATATCTGTGCAGGCGAAGAATTCGAAAACCCAAGGCTGTGGTGTTGAGATCTACACAAGGACTCTCTCTACCACATCCAATGCCTTTGTCATTCCAATATCTGCTATTCAAATAATTCTTAAACATGAGAACTGGACTAAGGATTACTATCTACAATATACAACTATCCAACCTAACAAGTTGATGCTGGAACATAATATCAATCTTGAATCTTAAAGAAACAAGCAAACCTGTAAACGTAGTCAAGAGCTGATTTTATTTCATCTTGAAAATGGCGCTCAATTCCAAGGCGTTCTACATTGTCTACCATTGAAAGATGGTGATACAGATCGTCTGCGGATGAAGAGTGTGCATGAAGGGCATTGAACATGTTCTTGATCTCCTTAATGAGCTTTTCAGCACGTTCACCGTAAGAGGGAGACTGCAAGCCATCACAGATCAAAAAATAAGACAAAACAAATCAAGACTTGGACCAAACAACAATAACTTTTAAGACTTTCTATTTAGAAAGTGAGCACCCCTTAAACTCAATTCAGTAACTTACATCATAAGATTTTGAGAGAGATTGTAGGAATTCATCATCCCACAAGTTGGGATGATGATTGCCAATGCGCCGTGTGATGCCTTCATCAGTGGTAATCAACGCCATATTGATAGGAATTTGAGCAACTCTGCGGCGTGCAGGTGTTTTGGTTGTTGGGTATACTTTGCTGAAAAGCTTATGTTGAATAGAAGGCTTATGAAGTGGTAGCTTCTGTCCAACCATGGTTGAAACCAAAGGTGTAACGCAACACAGAGACATTTTGGCTCTAATATTATTCTTCTGGGCAAAGAGGATTTTTTTCTTGGTTATGGTGAAGCTTGTCTTCCACTCCAATTTATAGAAATTCCATCAGATTTTCAAAGAGATAAAAAGTCTGATGGCACGTTGCTTGAACCTTATTTTTGTTCGTATACAGATATTTCTTTTTTTCATAGAGATAAAAAGTCTGATGGCACGTTGCTTGAAAATGTGAAAGTGTCTGCTTCAAATTAATGCTTAGCCATTAATGGATGGGACGCAGCTTGAAATTTCCGCTAGCACGGTTTGTTTGGAGATTCCACCTTTGAAGATAATATAGAGGTTGATAGCGACATTTGGAAAATCACAAGAAGATATTTGTTTTGGAGTATTGTTCTAAATTCCTACACCAATACCCTCTTCTCCACTCTACTTCTAACGATGAAATTTGGATACTCTTGCCAATTCTCATCTACTCTATTTAAATATCATGACTTTAATGGTCAAACAATCAATAATTAATTTACACTTCATCTATATGAAAGAGTGGTAATTATTTGTCCTATTTTTATTGGTCAAAATTGACATTTGACTGTTGAAGTGGATGATGTTTAAGAATAACCATTCCCATCTAGTTTGGGGCCCATTATGATAGAATGTCTTCATAGGATTGACAAGTGTTTATTTTAGTTCTATTTACACTTATCTTTATACATTCATTTTATATAAAGACACATTATTCTTAGTCTTGCATGTGGGTTTGTTTTCTTCCCATAAAATGTTTTTCCTGGTTTTGTTTTCTTCACATACATAAAAAAATGTGCATTGAAAATATTAACACCTATTTATTAAGTCAGTGTACCATACACATTGAAATATTGTGTCTATATTAGAAAAAAACATTTAATATATGACAATGACTGCCACGAGTTCTCTTCATGAACATTGAAGAAATATAGAGATTTAGAGTGGATGTCTTATCATTTGGTTTGTATCCATTGAGTAAATGTTCACAAAAAGCATTTTTTTTTTCATTTAATAATAAATACACTTCACAAACTTCAAGTTTTTATGGAAGTCCATCTCTTGCTCTAAAGCTCTCATTTTGGCATAGGTGGGGAGGATGTTGCCAAAGCTTGTATAATTAGTGTTCCATGAGATTACATTTCTTTGAGACAACTTGTCAAATAGTTCACATGCCTTGTGTGTGCTTCCACATTTTGCATACATGTCTATTAGGACACTTGCAACTATAACATTTGACAAAATCAATTTCAATTATATTTTGATGGATTTTGATGCCTTGTTCTAAAGCTCCTATTTTGGCACAAGTTGGGAGGAACCTGTCAAATGTTATGGAGTTAGGCCTTATGCATGTCGATTGCATTTGCTTAAAAGTTTCCAAGGCCTTTTCACTAAACTCATTTTCACATATCCTACAATCGTGCCAGTCCATGAGACCACATCTTTGTGATGCATTTTATCAAACAATTCACATGCCTTGTGTATGTTTCCACATTTTGCATACATGTCTACTAGGGCACTTGTAACAAGAACATGGGATAAAATATTACTTTTGATTATGCTTTTATGAAAGTCCATCCCTTGTTTTAAAGCTCCCATTTCAACATAGGTGGGAGGATGTTGGCAAATGTTGTGGAATTTGGCTTAATGCCTTCCAATTGCATTTTCTTAAAAGTTTCCAATGCATTTACAATAAACCCATTTTGTGAAAGGAAGCAAGGTATGCAGAAACAACTTCCTACACTAATCTAATGAGGAAAGTTAAGTAAATTTTAATCTTTACTAGTTACAGGTTATTAGATGCACATTAACAAAAGGTAATAACACATCAAAAACAAGTACAATGCTCACAACACGAGATATACCTAGGGAAAACCCTTTCAGGTAAAAAACCCCACACTCCAAAACCTACACAATATATTATCAAATCAAAAGATGATTACAACACACTTGCAATGCAACCTCTTTCAGGAGTACACAATGTCGATTCTCATTCGCATCCCATGACCTTTCACATTCTCTAGCCGCTTATTTGTCAAGCCTCCTTGGCAGTTATCCAATGTTAGTTTTTTCCATGTCAGCCAATAACAAACTAATTACCGACGCCTTTATTAAATATAGGGTGTTTTTTGCTTCAGGGGCATTGCCCCCAGCAGCCCCCGCTAGGGACATTGCCTCTAGACCCCTATCGTGGTCTTTACCCCTGGGTCAGAGCCCTGGGGAGATAAGCCTCCCGGACCCTGCAGAAGGGGCTTTGCCTCCCCTACACTCCCCCATTAATTATTTTGGGGGAAAACCGTAGCTGACAAAGTTGCCAAAATTTACCTTGCTGCATGTACCCACAACCTTGCATCATGATCAATCACAACATACTAAAAAATTGTCATAGCATTTCAACTCTTACATGTGATAGAATCTATCATAACTCATGACACATAACCACAAGGTGCCGACACATAGCAAAACTGTGCCAAGTCAACATGGGATGCCTACCTCCTCATATGAAAACAAAATTTACATAGAAAATTACAATAGTAGGCAAGAATAAATAAATACAACATTAGGAACTTGTAAAGGTTGAGACACCTTAATTCCCAACATTCTTCCACTTGTTGAACACCTTTCAAGAGCCAATATAATGACAAGATTTAACTGCTAGGGGCTAAGAGGCCCATAGACTTTGAACACCATCTGAAGTTCTCTATGGTCACAGGTTTTATCAAGGCATCTGTAACATTCGTCAAAGTGTCAACTTTCTCCAAATTCACCTTCCCATCCTCTACCATGTCATGAACAAAATGGTATTGGACATCAATATTCTTCATCCTCACGTGGAAAATAGGATTCTTCGCCAAACATATGGCACTCTGACTATCACAACAAATGGTAATCTTCCCTGCAACAAACCTGACATTAGAACACAATCTTTTAAACCAAATGTCTTCTTTACAAACATGAGTTGTAGCCATTTACTCTGCTTCAGTAGTGGACAGAGCAACCATAGGTTTCTGCTTAATCATTGAACTAATAGCACCACCGAACATAATGAATACATAAAAGCACTGGTGAATCTCTTACTACCAATGTCACCTGTCCAATTTGAATCAACAAATTGTCAAATACAAAGTGAATGTCAATCCCTTATAAGATAACCATGATAACATAAGTAATACTTGGAAGCACCCCACAAGTATCTAAACACTCTCTTCACTACATCCCAATGTACCCCATCCAGGCTTAGCAATAAATCGACTAAAAACTCCCACTGATTGGGCAATGTATGGTCTTGTACAGACCATAGCATACATCAAGATATACCAACTTCACTAGCATAAGGAACTCTGTTCATATCCTCCATATCAGAAGGAGACTTCAGATAATCTATAACAAATAACTTTGTCCACATCATAACATGAACAGTCAACGGTCTACAAGCTTCCATGTTGAATCTTTCCAACACAGTGTTCACATACTTACTCTGGCCTAACCACAGTTTTCTATCTAATCTAATTTGCATTCCCAAGATGTATCTGGTTGCCCCTAGATGTTTCATCTCAAACTATACTGATAATTGGGACTTCAAATCAGAAATCAAATTCTTACCATTCCCAATGAAGAACATAGCATCAACATATAATGCAATAATGAGAATGCAATCATTATCCATCTTAAAGTGAACACAATGATTTGATATTGATCTCAGAAATCCCAAACTCAACACAAAGCCATCAAATTTCTGGTACCACATCCTAGGAGATTGCTTCAAACCATACAAAGACTTTTTCAACTTGCAAACTAGATTTTCTTTACCTTTTACCATGTAGTGCTCTCGCTGTGACATATAGATTTCTTCCTCCAAGTCACCATGAAGGAAAGTTGTCTTCACATCCATTTGTTCAACTTCTAAATCGTATGATACAACTAATAACAAGAATTTGATAGATGTCAGCTTTGTAATAGGAAATAAAACCTCACCATTATCTATTCCCTCAACCTGGGAATAACCCTTTATGACCAACCTTGACTTAAACTTCTCAACACTACCATCTGAACCAAATTTCTTCTTGAACACCCATTTGCATCCAATAGGTTTACATCCATCAGGCAAGGGCACTAGATTTCCTAAGTATTAATTTTCTCCATGTAAGCCATCTCTTCTTCCATGCCTTCTTTCTAGGAATATGCATCACTCATACCCATAGCCTCGCTTACAATCCTAGACTCATCAATGTTAGAAATCAAAGAAAAAATACATCTGGAATCATGCAATGAATAACCAAACCTATCATGTTATTGTCTTATCTATGTGGAGCTCTTCAAATATTGAGGTTGAGGTTCTTCATCTTCTTCTGAAATTTTGAAGCTACTAGAGCTCTCATCTTCATCAAGTCTAACAGATGCCTTTAGTTCAACTTTCTCAGGGGTGGAAGGAAGTTGAACCATGTGCATACTCTTTCTCTTCTTATTTCTCTAGCTGTAGAACAACAGAAGAAAGATTGAGCTCTATGAAGATCGCACTTCTACTATATAGACTCTCTCAGCCACTAGATCCCAAAGCTTGTACCCTTTCACATCGATGCCATAATCGATGAAGATACACTACAAAACCTTGTTCTCCAACTTAAACCTCTTCTCCTTAGGCACATGTGCATATGCCTCACAACCAAATACTCAAATGTGTCTCAATGAAGGATTTTTACCAAACCACACCTCCATAAGTGTCTTATCAACAAGTGCCGATGTAGGAGACCTGTTAACTAGGTAAAACATGATAGCAACAACTTCAGCCTAGAACTTTTGTTTAAGGCCAACTCCACTTAGCATACTCCTTGCCCTCTCCATCAATGTTCTATTCATCCTCTCTACAACTGCATTCTATTGAGGGGTATATAGAGTTGTCTTGTGCCTTTCAATCCCATATTCTTTATAGAACTTGTTAAAATCTACTAAACAAAAATCACAATTGTTATCAATCCTTAAACACTTAATCTTTCTATCCTTCTGAATCTCTATAAGAGCTTTGAACTCTTTGAATCTACTAAAGACTTCTATTTGCTTATAAGTAAATACACCCATTTCCTTCTACTATAATCATCAATGAATGAAACAATGTAAACAGATTTTGAAATTGAGGGAACATTAATTGGACCAAACACATCAAAATGAATCAAATCCAACACCTAAGAAGATTTGTGATAAATGGAATAAAACTAAACACGATTTTGTTTGTACCATTGATGCAATGTTCACAAAATTCAAACTCAAGATTACAATCATTCATACCCTCAATGAGGTTTTTATTTTTGAAGGTCCTCAAACCATTTTCACCAATGTGACCAAGCCTTGGTGCCATAACATTGTCTTCTTAGTTGGAATTTTCGTCTCCATCGAATGAGCACCCTTAGGTACCCAGAAAGCACAACCATTGGAAGTAGATGCAATAGTCCTCTTCGCTGCTGGTTCCAATGGTGAGGATAAAGACTCTAAAATTTTCTTCTTTGAAACAAAGGCACTATTGTACTGAACCATGCATGCATGAAGCTGAAATAGAGTGCCAATCCAAACACCCTTAGCTAACACCATAGCTCCTCTAGTCATCTTGCATCCTCCATTCAAGAAAACAACTTGCACACCAACATCATTCAAATTACTTACAAATAATAGGTTCTGTGCCAAACTAGGGATATGCAAAACACCATTGATCCCCTTCACTCATCCATCAGGGAATCAAATCAAGACTTCCACGACCAACAATCTATTAGAAATGAAGGTGCAAACTACACAATGGAAATTTGATTCAAACTTTATTATCCTCTAAACAATGTAGAATCAATGGAGATTACAATTGAAATTAAAACCCATAACACAAAAATAACATGCACTAAGAAATGAACACATACCATAGTATGTAATGTGGAGAAAACCCTTTCAGCTAAAAAACTCCACCAGGAAAAGAGGCTCCAAGTTGTATTATCTTCAAATATGAGATTACAATACATGCAATTCCTTTGTTTCTTCAGTCTTAAATCCAACGACGCTTGTTACTCTCCAATCTAATAAAAATATAGTACAAATGTCCTTATAAAAGGGGGTTGCATTCTAGGGAAAGATAACTGACAAAATATCAACTATCAGATCTATGATCAAATGACAGACAGTCCATATTCACAATGATAAAATATAAATAAAATGAGGTTTCGAGGGTGCTGCCCCCGAACCTGCACCGAGGTACATGGACCCTAGACCCCCCACTAGGGGGTGATCCCCCCGGACCCCTCGCAAGGGGGAAACCCCCTATGACCCCCCGTCGTGAATGAATGAGTGTCATGTACCGGATATAAACATACAGCTGAAACAAGATCGTTGCTGGTGAAACCTTTCATCCTTTATGGGTGATTAACAAACAATATTAGGAGTAATTAATTACATAGGATTTACAAGGTTGATGGCACCTTAATCCTAACACAATCTTTAGGTGAGAGTCATCACCCAACCATACCTTCCCACCATCATATTCTTCATACTTTGTAAACCAACCTCGATGGTAGGTCATGTGAAAAGATGCACTAGAGTCAATAATCTATACATCCTCAGATGCATGTGTTTCCAAGGCAGTGACAAATGCTTCTCCATCATCCTGAGAGGACTTGTCAGAATCTGAATCATAGTTCTTTTTCTTTTTCTTCTTCTCCTTGGACTCCTTGCAGAAGTGACTTAGTTTTCTATAGTTCCAACATAGAGCCTTGGACTTCAAAAGAGACTTGGATCTCCCATGGGATTTGGATCTTCTTTTTTCTTCTTTCTTCTTATCCTTTTTCTTCCCTTTCTCTTTAGATCTACCATGAACTGCAAGAGCTTCCTTAGTTGATTTGAAAGATTTTCTCCACATCTCTTCAAACAACAACAAAGAAACCACTTCATCCATCTTGAAGGTGGTAGTGGTACTCCCAATGGCCATAACAAGGTGGTCCTACGAATCTGGTAATGAACACAATAATGTCATACATCGATCCTCCTCCTCCATCTTCACACCAATAGAGGTCAACTAGGCAACAAGCATATTGATAATATTCAAGTGATCAACGAAAGATCCTCCATCTTCCATCCTCAAAGAATACAATTTATTTTGCAGGAATAACTTTTTCACTGGGGATTTAGCTTGATAAACATCTCCAAGTTTCTTCCAAATATCTTTTGCAGTCATGTCTTCATGGATATTCAGGAGCACTGAATCAGCCAAACAGAGTCTTATCAGACCCTTAGCCTTCTAATCCATCAAATCCCAATCTTCTTGTTTCATGCTCGATGGCATGGTTCTAGATACTAGGAGCCATAGATCTCTATCCACCAATAAACTTGTCCTTCATCTTGAGTTTCCACAACTCAAAGTTGCCTCCATTAAACTTCTCTATCTAAAACCTCCCAGATGTACTCGCCATCTCTTTCCTACAGTAGATATTTCAAAATCATCTACACAAGCTCCCTCTCAAAATGAAGATCAGCTCAAAAAACCCTCTACCCAACAACTAGAACCAAAGGTGATCAGGCTTTGATACCAACTGAAAGGAAGAAAGGTATGTAGAAACTACTTCCTACACTAATCTAATGAGGAAAGTTATGCAAATCTCAATCTTTACTAGTTATAGGTTATTAGATGCACATTAATAGAAAGGTAATAACACATCAAAAACAAGTACAATGCTCACAATACAAGATATACATGGGGAAAACCCTTACGAGTAAAAAACACCACTACAAAACCTGCACAATGTATTATCAAATCAAAAGATGATTACGCAAGCTCTTTTAGGAGTACACAATGTCAATTCTCATTTGCATCCCATGACCTTTCACATTCTCCAACCACTTATTTATCAAGCCTCTTTAGCGGTTATCCAATGTTGTTTTTTCTATGTCAACCAATAACAATTTAACTATTGATGACTTTATTAAATATAGGACATTTTTTTCTTTGGGGGTACTATCATGAGGCCCCAGCTAGGGGCGCTGTCCCCAGCAACCCTCGTTGGGGGCGTACCCCCAAACCCCTACCGTGGGCTCCGCTCCTGGACCCTGGCCGGGGGATAATCCCCCTGCACTCCCTGTTAATTATTTTTTGGGGAAACTGCAGTTGACAAAGTCACCAAAATTTATCTTGCTACATGCACGGTCCACAACCCTACAGCATGATCAGTTACAACATACTAACAACTTGTCACACCTTTCATTTCAGCTCTTACATGTCATAGAATATGTCATAACTTATGACACATGACCACAAGGTGCCAACACATGGCAAAACTATACCAAGTCAACATGGGACACCTACCTCCTCATATGAGGATAAAATTTACATAAAAATTACAATAGTAGGCAATAATAAATAAATACAACATTAGGAACTTGCAAAGGATGAGACACCTTAATTCCCAACATTTTGTGCATATCTTGCAATCATTATAGTCCATGATGGAATGAAAATATTTCAAGGAACATTGACGAATCTTTCTACACAAATAGGAGGCCATTACAAAAAATTAGGAAAAATGCATACCTAATATCAACATGTATGTGATTGCTTGTTGCTAAGTGATTGGGGTGAGCAAGTCTTTGATAAACATCTTCATTTGATTCAACTGTGTTTTCAACTCATATTTAGCCTGTTTATCTTTCTGCATTCCCTCCTTCACTACATCCACCACTAAATCCAAGGAGTTCATTTGTTCATTTGGGTCTGCTTACCTAGATTTACTCTTGTAATATGATAATCTTTGGATAAGATTTCCTTGTCATCTTTGTCAACTATAGAAGTTGTAATTTTTGCAATCATTTCCCTGTGCTTATTGACTTTGATAGAAGATAAGGTCCTAGGCTTCTTCTTTGACTTATTCTTATCCACCTCTACCATCATATCATGTAGGCTTAAAGGTTTAACAACTATTTGTTCCCTCTTTTGCAGGTTCAAATTTAACCATGAGAGGACTGCAAGAGGTGGCCACTGATTTTTTAGTATTTGTCTATCTAGTTGCTACTTTGCATCACTGCCTTCTTTGTTTTCAATCTTCTCTTCCTCCTTTATATTCTCTTCCTCTCCAGTTTTCTCTTCCTCCTTAGTTTTCTCTTCCTCTTCAGTGGACTTTGTTATTTCAGCATGTTTCTATTGTTGTTCAAGAGTTCTAATGAGTTCTTGTTGTTCTTCAACATTCACGACATGATCCTCCATTTGCTACTGTGCCTTGTCCACATCATCAGAAAAAAATGAGTTGACGTTTCTCCAAGGTAATCTACTTCTTTCAATACTTACTCTGTTGTCTCAAGGATAGCCTCTTCTTGAGTTGAAGCTGATGGAGATTGATTGTCATTGATGTCAAAAGGCTTTACAGGTTCACAAGGTGTTGATATTGACAGGGGTTGTTCATCATGTTCATGGTTTGATATGATTGATATGATTGTCTCTTGTTTTAGTTCATAAATGATGCAATGCATATTTGATGCAGATATGATGCAATGCATATATCTTGTGATATAAAGTTGGTTGACAAAGTGTGTTTCATGTAGCCATGTTGTTCACAGGTTGTCCACTTGGTTTCAATGGGGTAGAAGACATCTTTATATGGTTTGTATAATGCTTATTAGTTTATAGGTTGCAGTGATGTTGTTCATCTCATCTATGCTTTGATGCTTGTTGAGTTGTTGGTGGAATAGAATGTCATTATAAGGTCAAGATTGGAGTATTGTATGCAAGTATTTTTTATTTGAGTTGAGAAGTACATCATCAGGTTGGTTAAGTCAGGAGCTAACAAGATTGGTTTTTCTTTAATCATGTTCATCATGCTTTCAGGATCTTAGGATGTCATGGTGTTGAAGTTGTGATGGTGTTGGGAAAGTAAAGAGATGTCATTGATATATGTTAAGAAGTTCATGCTTCATGATGTCAAGAGTTGGGTTACCTGCTAAAGGGGTTTATAACATGTGTGACCAGTTCCTTTACCTTTCCAAGTGGTCATCTCCTAAAGTTTATGAGCAGCAATAAATAAATAAAAAAATATCAAAAATTAATATTTAATATGGGTGAAGATTTTTTGTTTTAAAGAAAAAAAGTTCTTTTTTAAAAGGGTTATTTTATAAGACTATTTTTAGTCTTTTAAAGGGAGATTTTTAAGAGCTTTTAAAGGAGGTTTTATGAAGTTTTTTTATTTAAAAAAATGGGCCTTCCTCTCTCTCTCTCATGTGGATTTTAAAAGGAGGAGTTTATTAAAAAGAATTACTTTTTAAGAAAGTTAATAGTTGCAGCCCTATTTCTATGGAGAGGCATCTTCTTATTTGAAGAAAAAGCATTTAAAAAGCCTTTTAAAATTTAGCCCACGTATTATGCATTTTTTTAGAAGATTTTTTTTAAGGAAATTTTTAAAATTTCTATTTTATTTGCTTTTTTAAAAGGCATGAGATTTGGGAGATTAAGGATATATATAAATTTTTTTAAGAGCTTTTATAGGAGATGAAGTGATTGAAGTTTTTTGAAGTGCAAAAAGAATATGAAGTATTTTTTTTTGGAGCTATTTTTTTTGTAGATTGAGAAGAACAAGAAGCTCAATGGATTTGAATGTAAAAGCATGGAAGTTTAAGGGGATTTATATTTTTTGCAGATAAATTGATTGAAGATTTTATAGTAGAAGTTGAAATTTTTTTATGCAGAGAGTTTTTGAGAAGAGAACATGAAGAGTTTTTTTATGGGGTTTGATATTATATGTTTTTTGTTTGGAGATTTGAATAGGCACAGAGGAATATGAAAAAAAATTTCTTTGCAGGTGAAAGGTTATTCAATTTGTATAAAATTATTTTTCAGGTGCATTGATGACAGGGTTTTGGGAGACAGAGATGAAATATACAAATGATGAGAGATTGAATACATACAGTGTATTGAGGCTATGCAGATTAATGATGAAAATAATATGATGATACAGATGACCAATTTGCAGAGTAGAAGAAATATTGAATCAAGCTTTGATTGCAGTGATTGATGAAAGATTGATAGTGATAATTTGCAGAGAAAATTGTTTATAGAGATTTGTATATGGAGCTTATTTGCAAAAATGTGTAAAAGAAAATGGTCTTGAATTGTAAAATCAAACAGAAGGTATAAGGTTGTATGATGAAGCACATAAAATACAATGGTGCAAATCTGATTGAACAGCAATCATGTCTTGCACACAAAGATTGATGTTTTGTTAATAGTGATTGTGTATGCCAGTGAGGCACAACAGTATGCCAGTGAGGCTTGTGGTCAGTGAGACCTTGGTCAGTGAGACCTTCCTATGCCAGTGAGGCTTGTGGTCAATGAGACCTCTATATATGTCAGTGAGACATTGGTAAGAAGTTTTCATTTAAGCCAGTGAAGCAGTTTTGGAGTGGTTTTTGTACCCCTGAGGGTTTTCCACTTGGTAAAAAGCTTGTGTCATGCTTCTCATTATTTTCTTCTGTGAGTGCATATTAATGGTTTGATCATGTTTTGTTTATATCTATTATCATAAGTCTTGTGCATATAAACTCAACAAATCACTAATGTCCTCCTTTGTATTTGTCTTGTAAGATAAAGTTTGCAAAAAGTTAAAATTCATACAACACTGATTCACCCCCCCTCTCAGTGTTGTCCTTGACTCCTACAGAAGCCATATCCACATGATCACTTTGTGTGACTTGCTGCTGCTCTTGATGCTCTATATCTTCTTCATCTGCAATAGTCTCTTCCTCTTGATTCCTTACATCTTCTTGTTGAGCATCCTTTTCAGTAACCTCCTCTTGACCTTTAACTTCTTGACTCTTATCTTCTTCTTCACCCTTATAGATATCAATGGGGACATTTTTTGGAGGCTAATTTGATTGTACTTCTCCTTTCATAAGGGAATTTGCTTCTGTTTAATCCTACTCGCCCATGCTCTCAACTCCCTCTCCCAGAGTTTGTCCTAAAACTAGCCTTGGTGGAATGATTTGCACTTGCAGAATAGCACCCAGGCCAGCAACAACTCATGCATCTACAAATTTCTTTGTAATAGATGCCTTTCTGAAAGCATCCCCTAACATGGATGCCAATTGCTTAGGAGAAGCAGTATCAATTGATCCCCTCATTTTATATGGTGGGACTTTTGGACTCTTTTGATATATTTTAGGCTCAGAAACTGAAGGTGAACCTGTGTCTGAAGTCTTCTATCTTTTATATGTTTCTAGCTTTGATGAAGGGGTCTCTTTCGTCCTCTTGCCTTTACCTTTTGTTGGGGTTGCTTGAATTTCAGCAGTTTGAGAATCAATGACTCATTGTTGTGTTGTAGGATCCCTACATCGAATTCTCTCAAAGAGATGTCTTCTTTCTAGGACCAATCTATTGGATCCAACCTCTTAGTGTCTATGGTGTCCAACTGATATACTAGATCCAGAATGAGCCTATCATCTTTAAATAATTCAGGTATATCATTTCTCAAAGCGAATTCTCTTAACTAAAAAGTAGTGAGCCTTGTAGATTTCTTCTTTCTCACTTCAAGATCATCTTTACAAATGGCCCAAAAGTCTTCAAGAGAGTGTTTGTCCTCAAACCCCATTGTGGGAAATAATTGCTTAAGTATGCCAGCAGGGTCAAAATTCTACCTTGCCTCATACAGTTTTAAATTTAAAGCATCAATCTCCTCTATTGTTGTCTTGGAAACTTGTATGGATCGGCACTCATAAAAACCCAACTCAAATGGATACTTGACTCCAAATTTATGTTTCCAAAACAATTTAAGATGTACTTCACTTATTTTTCAAGAAAATTTAATCAAAATTAGCCTATCACTACAATGCCTAGGTATCAGAAAGGGTGCCCTCTTGAAACTTGCAACCCTAATGTATGTAGATTTGGGGAATTGAATGAACCATTCTCACCATCCCCTTACTAGCTCTGTGGCCTTATCTAACATTCTCCATCCTATATCTCTTGTAAGCTGGAGGATTATTGCACATAAAAATGCATCATTAACCCTCTTAAAGTGTTTCTCATCTTCTTTTATTTCCAAATGAGGGAAGAAATCCCAAACTTTATCCTATCTTGGACCTTCTCCTCTGACTCCCACTATGCTTTTAAACCAGGAAAATCACCAACTCTAGCTGCTAGGTACACAATGTAGGACGTCATGTAAAAATTTTGCGTGTTGATGATTGACATTATTTACACATGAATGCAATCTGAGACCATTGCACCCCATTCCAAGTGTACATTACCCTTAAGAATAATATAAATAAACTAAAACATCTAGGTCTCATAATTCCTGGACTCTTCCTTACCACATGCCCTACTGAGGAGGGTTATCGAATCCCCAACCTCTCCTTTAAAATTTGATCTGGTAAGCTTTGTTGGGACCTTAGATATAGATTTATTCTCTATAGCTAACCAATGCTTGTTCAGATATTTCTTGTAGCCATTGACATTTGTGTCATATTGCTTTGTTGAATCTGTAATGGCTAAAGGGATAACCTACCCATATAGAGGAAGATCAAAAGCTTCTCTAACCATGGAGGTGTGATGTCTAATACTAGTTTTCCATTTGAATCCACACATCACCTAGTGTCTGGATCATAGTAATGAGAAATTTGAGAATCAACTCTGGGCATTGAACAACTTGGGGAAATCCTACCACATGAGCTAGGTTAGATGTAACTATCCTCCTAGAATGAGATGTGACATCTGGTGAGAAGGTTTTTGAGTTAAACTACACCAAATTAATGTGTTTGAGGGATGTTTTTGTGATGTTTACTAGTTCACTTTCGAACTTAGACACTTTAGGGATACCTTGGAACTTATACTTCATAGTGATAGGTGGTTCTCTCTTGGTATTTTATTTCTTCTTCTTCCCTTTCTCTACAGCCTCAGTGGAAACACTCTCTTGGGTAACGTCTTTTATAGATTTTTCAAAGTCCAAGATAGTTTCCTCACTTGCTTGAGTAGCTGCTTCAAGTTATAGCATTTAATTGTACTTGGAAGAGGCATAGGAGGGAGTAAAAACCAAGGAAAATCTAAATCTACATAAAATTTTGATCATTTTGAGTGTTTTGTCAAGTTTTGGGTTTTCGAGCCCATTTTTGACTTTTGGACCAAATCCAATTGTGCTCTCGGGGCCCGAAGTCTTACTAGGAATTCATGATTTTTTTCTCGAGCCTTTGGTTAGTGGGAGGATGTTGGTTTTTTGGTCATTTCTATCTTTTATCTTTAGGGTCTAAAAATCCTCTAGGGACCTGAGATTCTAATCGGACTCTCTACGAGGAACTGTGAATTTGATAGTGGGGCACGGGGCTCTAATAGGTTTTGGGACATTTGAGATTAGAGCCAAAAGTCCCTTCGGGACCTAACATCTTGAAGGAACTTCCTTCTAGAAGGTTTTCTAAGCAAGTGAATTCTACGCAGGAAGCAAGACTCCAAACAGATTTTGGCTATCTTAATTCACAGTCAAAAGTGCAATTCGGACCTAGAATCCCACTCGGACCTTATTTTGCTTATCATCTAAGTCAAACACTCCTACGAGGCATGGAAGCATAGGTGAACATGGGTTCGATGGTTTCAAAAGTTTAGGACCAAAAGTCCCATTGAGACCTAAGGTTTCGACAGACTTTCTTTCAGTGACTAATACTTCAGGAGGTGAGGCCTCGGGGGAATTTAGGGCTTTGGGCTCTAAGGTGTTAGGATCCTAAGATCCTTTTGGGACCTAAAGTCCCAAAAGGATATTTGATTTTGGATGAAATTTTCTAAGTCTTTTAATGTGGCGCGAGGAGTAGGGCCCCAAGAGAATTTAGAACTTTTGGTTCTACATCCTTGGAAATTTAAAATCCTTTTGGGACCTGAAGTCCTAAAAGGATTTCCTTATTTAACACTTTATGCAAACCTATGGGGGTTGGGATCATAAACAAGTTTAGGTCCCTTTATATTGAGGCCAAATATCCTTCTGGGACTTGAGGTTCTGAAAGGATATGTTTAAAGAATTTCATGAACTTATGACTATATTTTTTGAAAACTCAAAGCTAGGGTTAGATTTCCAACCCTAGAGTCCATTTATTGAAACCTAAAACTAAAAGGAAAACCTAGCCAAGAAGGAAAAACACATAAAAATGACAAAAACCCTAAGCTAAAACAACAATAGAACCTAAATTAAAACCTAAAGAATCAATCAAAAACCTAAACTAAACATAAACAAAACAACAACATAATTCAAATGTTCAAACCAAACCAAACAAAACAAAGAAAAGATAAGAGAAAGATAAGGAACGAGAATGAACCCCCCTTACTAGGAATCAATGATGGTTGAGGGATGAAGAACATGGGAAGAAAACAAGAACAATGACCTCCAACTTCCAAAATCTCTAGCTCAATCAACCCAAGATCTTCAAATATTTGTAGGTTTGGATGCAATAAGCTTTATGGAGCTCTGAGAGTTGAAAATCATTAAGACACAAGCATAAAATGAGGATAAAACATCAAGCGAAGGATTAAATACCTTTGTATTTAATCCTTCATACCACAATAAATGTGGTAGGTCAAGGGTGGAAGTGTACAGGGAAATCAAACTTTTGGACTAAAGTCCAAAAGTTTGAAAAGCTAATTGGGGCCCGAAGTCCCGATCAGACTTTCTAGAAAGAATCTAAAATCCATAAATGGACTTGATGCCTAGGATCTTAGGAGTTAAAGAACATGTCTTGTGGAATGCATGAAGTAGTTAGTGAAAGAGGATGAAGATGAAAGAGGAGAAGATACTATAGCAAAGAATAATGAAGAAGGAAAATTTGTAGAGACAAAGAAGAGTGAGGTTTCAATAGAGATTTATCATTAGAAGGACATATTGGTAAAAGCAGAGAATGATGAGGAAGGAGTTGCAACAGTAGTAGAGAAGGAAAAGATTACCAAGGTAATGGTTAAATCTTTTGATTTTTATAACAAAGAGGATGATAATGAGTTGTATGTAGATAAGGTGGTGAGGGTGGATGAGGAGGTGAATGCAGAAGAAAAGATGAATTTTTTTTTATGATCTTGTTAGTACAGGTGTATGAAGGTGTTGTAGAGGATGGTGGTGGAGGCTAGATTATGGTGGGTTGAATCCCATGAGAGAAGGGTAGAGAGGAAATCACAATTGGAGGAGGAGGTTAGCTTATGGTGGATAATTAATTTCCATGAGAGGAAAGATGAGTGAAGAGCAAAGTTGGTGGAGAAGGATGAAATTGTCCCAACCAAATGCGGGAAGAGGAGAGAGAAGAATGTTTCTAAAACTTATTGTAGTGATGGAGTTTGTTTTAGGTTTTTTACAACTTGGAAGGGTAATTCAATCATCCAACTCTATTTTATGAGCCATCCTCACAAAATTCTTCTTACCTGGCGTATCTAATGTAGGAGCATTTGGGTCCATAGGCAATCTTGCATCACCAAAAATATTTTTATTTTTAATTTTATTTCTGGTTTGATTTGGTTGTTTTAGTCATCTCTCTACATCATGAAATTTTTGATTTGGTCAAATTTTAAAAAATGAAGATTTCACCTAAACGTAGTTTTAAAGCTTTGCAGGCAGTTTTATGGAAATCATTGTTTTTCAAAATCCATGAGGACTGGAGACAAATTCTTTTATAGGAATGTTTAAAATTGTATTTTATCAAATTTAGCAATTTTTTGTGGCCATATTCTTCACTAGTTGAGAGAAATTAATTTTCTTTGTTTTTGCCTGATAAGTTACAAAAATAATTCATTCTAGAGAATTTTAAAAAGTTGGAGTAAAATGGTTTTACAGGGGTCTTCAGGAGATTATTCTACTCAAATTGGCCAAATTTAATGCAAAAATAAGTACCTAGTCATAAATTATGTAAAAAGTCATTTTCTATGCTTTTTGGGCATTTGATGAAAATCAAAGGCACTTGAAAACGTGAGAGAGTAGCCGCCTAAGAGAAAAACATGGATTTGTTGTTCTAGACAACAAATTTTCATTTCTAAAATAAGGTGAACTAATTAAAGGATATGTTTTTTAAAATTAACTATTACAATGCCACTTTGGTAGTCTAGGCACCTATTTTTGGACGAAGAATCTACAGTTTTTAAATTGAAACAACCTCTTTTTATGAGGCATTAAAATTTAAGGTGGTACTCCATTTTTTTAATCTTATATTTATGAAGTAGCTAAATAGTGGAGATGGTGGCATGGAAAGGTAGAGGAAGGTGTTTAAACTCATTTTAGCACCTTTTTTTCATCTATTTTATTTGATATTTTTTATTTGGAGGAATGGTGAAGGGGAGCTGAGAAGAGGGAGTGGAAAAGGATAGAGAGCTACTAGAGGTGCAACCAAAGAAAGAAGGGAGAGATGAAATTAAAATTCTGAAATACAGTGTTTCTTGTAGATTGAGAGGATGAGGCCATGAAGTCCATAATGTCACATGTTTTATTGTAGATTTTTTGTAATTCTTTAGTTGTGAATTAATTAAATCAATGAGAGTTTGCATTCCATTTTTATTTTACCTCCAATTTGTGATGTGTTGTGTAATAGCCACTTGGTTTTATGGGTTGATAAAACCCTTGATCCTTGATCTATGTCACAAATCTATAAATCCAAGCCTCCTCTCATCCAAGGAATCAATAAGAAATATTTGTAGGTACATTCTATCATACTAACCTAAGTCCATTAGAGAAACTCAACAAAGCAAATCATCATCAAGAACTTCATCAAAAGGAGCCATCATTCATATCAAGGAAAGATATGAGCTTTTGTTTAGTCTTGCATTTGTTCTAGTTTCCTTTCCTTTCATGCTCTAATATGAGCTAGAGGTAGTCTAGTAGCTTAGGTTGCATTTCTAGATTAGATTTTTCCCTGTCTATAATATCCAATTCCAATCCACTTGGGCCCATGGATATAACAAAAAGAGGTGCTTCAGGGCTTACAAATATCCACAAAAACAACGAAGGGGATTGGAAACACCTAGATGGATAAGGCTAGATCCAATGCGAAGACCTTGATATAAGAGGAACCATGAAAACTGACCTAGTTTGGGCTCCAAAATGGTTAGTCAAACAATTTAAAATTTGTAGTACAATTGAGTGGCAGTGGACTAAAGGTTTCTCTTGATATTAAGTTTCTAAACCATGGGAAAGTGGGGAGAAAGGGAAGAATACTCCTAGAAGGTCTTGTAGTTCCTAAAGGGAGTGTCCATATACCACTCCCAATCATTCTACCAAGGTACAATGCATTGAAAAATAGACTCCATAATGGTTTGAAATGACCCAATATCTTTGTTCCAAGCCTATATCTATTCTAAAACTTTGTCAAGATAGCTAATTCTTAGTGGCTCTTGAAGAGAGGTATGAAATGAAGCAAATCCCATTCTTAAAGAGGTTTAGCACATGGACCTAGGGAACTTTGGAAAGAGGTCAACCCTTGCAAGTAATCATATGAGACCACCAAAATGATTGTTCATTGAAAGAAATATCATAACTAAAATGCTTCCCTTTCCAAATAAGCCAAAATTTAATAGCTTCCCAAGCCTTCTATTTATACTTTTGGCAACAAAAGTGCCTTGAATTTTTATTGGCTCCTTAAGGATGCGAATGGAGTGAAGACCTAGACCTTGCCATGCCTATCAACTACTAATTAAACATAGACATGCATGATGTTTAAATCTAATGATTATATTTTACATTAGAAGGTCCTTAATTCTAGGGTTTGAGATCAAGTAAATTTTTTTTGAATAGTTGTGTGGTTTTAATTTTCTTCTATCTATTGAGCTCTACTTTCTTCTTTAATGGATCCTAGTAGAGGGTGGGAATTCCACCTCTTGAGATCTAGTTCTAGATCATATGTTTGTGAAAAATAAATTGATGTAGAAATAGTAGTAATTGGTAAGAATGAATTGGAATCTGCTACATTAATGTTGACTCTAGAAGAATCCCCAATTATTAATATTAATCATGATGAGTTCAAGAAAACTATTTCAACATTCCAAGTTCATAGCTTGATTTGTAGGTTCCTTGATCCTCAAGTCTCTTTGGAGGAATCAGTTCTTTGGGCAAGGAAGAATCAAAAGTCTCAAGGAGTATATTAAATTCAATCTTATGCTAAAGGGACTTTCATAGCTAGTTTTGCAAATGAATCAAATAGAGATGGATCATTTGAAGAAGGTTCATATTTCTTTTGAAATGTTACCGTTCTCATGAAGCATTAGCATGTGGGGTTTAAATCTTCAAAAGAAATCCCTATGACTACCTATTTCAAATTGGATGTATGCTCTTCCTCAAGTTTTATAGTCTCCCTATGCCTTTGAGATAATTTCTAGTTACTTTTATACAACCATTTATATTTAAAAAGCACTCCATAGGTATGGTAAATTTGTTTATGCTAGAATATGTGTGGAAGTAGATCATGTCTCTTCTTCCATTCCTAAGAGTATCACTATGTGTGCTAGAGATTTTTAATGGTCTTAGGCTCTAGATTATGAAAGTTTTCCTTTTATATGTAGATGATGGGTTTAATATGGTCATTTCATTCTAGGAATACACTAGCTTTCAAAGAAATACCAAAAATGAGAAAAAGAAAGTTGAGAAAAAATAGGCATAGAGGGTTTCACATTTCCAAATGAAAAACAAACTTTCAACATTAGAAATTTTATTTCTCTAAACATTAAGGATAATGTGGGTTTACCTTCTAACTCTAGGAAGGAGGAAGGAAATGCTTAATGATATTGAATTCAAAGGTGATCTAGAACAACTTTTGGTTGAGAAAGAATCTATCAATTTTTGGAAGTTAGAGATGCAAGGGAAATAAAAAATACCTCTTCGCTTAACTTTCCCATGCAAAAATTCAATTAAATAATAAGGCCCCCTCAAGATTATTTGGAGGGTTGTATCTTAGAGCAAGAAAGTGTAGAAAAACTAACTCCAAATAGATGACTAGTAAAGAGGGAGGGAGATTTTGGGCACAACAAGGTGGGGTGGCCTAGTGGGTATATTGCATTACAAAATACAACTATGGAAAAGGGTACAATTGGAAATCAATGCCAATTAGAGTTTGTGTTTATTGGAACCAATACAACCAACATTGATCAATAATAGTGCTCTCTTGGAACATAAGGAGATTAAACTCCACATCCAAAAATCTTTTTCTTTAGAGTGTCTCAGAGAAATACAACTCATAGATTATTATGTTACAAGAACTAAATCTATGAATATGGATAATTCTAAACCTTTCTCTAGGTCCTCTAAGAAATGGTGTATTTTAATCACATTGGTAGTGGGCTTCCTACATTCAAGAATAATGTGGAGGTTTTATAACTGAAATCCTTTCTTCTAATTCATGGATGATTCTTCAAGTTAGTTGTGTGTATTCTATGTAAAATTTATGTCTTGTTAATGTTTATGGCCCTCAATCTTTTAAAGAAAATGAACAATATTGGGTTTAAATCTTATCTATTATCAGAGTTAACCTTGGAGAAAGATGGCTTGTGGCTATAGATTTTAATTCTAGACTTGATTATTGTAAGAAGAAAAGGGTGCTAAAATAAAGGAGATAACCAAAATTTCACTTCTTTCCTAAGAGATTTTTATTTGTGCGATGTTAAACCTTAGAATGATTGGTTTGCTTTCTTTAATAGAACAAAGGGATAGGATAATATTTAGGCTAGATTAAATAGGTTTTTCCCTCTACCTCCTAGCTACAAATAGATATTATTTTAATTATGAGGTTCTAATAGAAATGGGTTTTTACCATTGGCCTATTTTCTTAACCTTATTGATGATAGTTTTCCAAGAAAGATTCCCTTTAGGTTTGAGAAAGGTGGTTGTCACATAAGAACTTGGATGAAGTCGTCTAAACTTTCTTGAATGGTCCTCATTTCATTTTTGGTACCGTAATGTACATTTTACCCAAGAAGTTAAATTTCTTAAAGATTCTTCTTGAGTATTGGAATAAATATGTGTTTAAAAATCTTTTTCATAGTAAAAAAATAACATAAAAAATAGAATGGTTGAAATTTAAATATAAAAACACATTGATTTTGTTCACTAAAGCTTTCAAAGATGAGGACAAAGAGGTGGCTTCTTATCTTGATGAGACTTATAGATGTGAAGAAATATTTTGGAAACAAAAATCTATACTAAAATGGATTAATGATGAGGGTCATAATACAAAGTTTTCTCATATTTCCTATAAAAGGAGAAGACACAAGAACTTTATATCTAATTTGGAATTAGATGGAGGTCTAATGAGGGATCATTGTTCTCTATTTGGCATAATATATGTAAATTGGAGAAAAATTGGATAAGAAAGAAAAGCAATCTCTTTTCCTTAATTCTATTCCTTCTAAGATTGGCCTAGAGGAAAATAAAATCTTGTTGATGAGGATATCCTTAGACAAAGTTAGATGTACTCTTTTTGGCATGGCTGGAGATCATGCTTCTGGGCCTCATAGATTTCCTTCTTATTCCTTTCAACATTTTTGGGATATCATGGTTCAACATATTTTGGAAATGGTGCAAAAATCCATGGACTAAAGATAGATTCTAAAGGAAATGAACTCTACTTTTCTTTCTCTTATTCCAAAACAAAAGGATTCTCTAAAAGCTAAAGATTTCAGGCTTACATCACTTTGCAATACCATTTATAAGGTCATTGCTAAGATTATTGCTAATAGACTCAAATCTCTCCTTGTTTAATTTTTTAAGGGCAAGGGAGATTCATTAAAGGCCAATAGATAATAAATGGTATTATCTTAGTTCATGAAACGATACAATTTTACATTGCTAGTAATAAAGAAGGTGTGCTCATGAAATTGGACATTGCAAAAGCTTATGATCATGTTAGTTGCAGATTCCTTAATAGAATTCTGCAAAAATATGGTTTTGTTAATGACTAGATGGAATGGGTCATTGGGTCTTCTTCTTTTGCCCTATTTCCTATTCTTGTTAGTGGATTTGCAAAAGATTTTTTCTCTTCCTTTTACAATATTTAGCAAGAGAATCCCTTAGCTCTCTACTTTTTAATCCTTATGGCTTAATCTCTTGGAAAATTTATAAGTTCTCTTAAAATAAAGGGTTCCTTACATGGACTTAAAGCTTCATTCATAGAGAATGACATCACTCATCAACAATTTGTGGGTGACAATACGATTTTTCCTTCCCCTCTTATATTTGAAATAAAGATAATTAGAGACTTTTTATCATGTTATGAACATGCTTTTGGTCAGCTTGTGAATAGAATAAAATATTCAATTTTCATTCTTGATGTTGGGGATATCTCTGTCAACCGTTTATAGAAAAATAGACTCCATAATGGTTTGAAATGACCCAATATCTTTGTTCCAAGCCTATATCTATTCTAAAACTTTGTCAAGATAGCTAATTCTTAGTGGCTCTTGAAGAGAGGTATGAAATGAAGCAAATCCCATTCTTAAAGAGCTTTAGCACATGGACCTAGGGAACTTTGGAAAGAGGTCAACCCTTGCAAGTAATCATATGAGACCAAAATGATTGTTCGTTGAAAGAAATCTCATAACTAAAATGCTTCCCTTTCCAAATAAGCCAAAATTTAATAGCTTCCCAAGCCTTCTATTTATACTTTTGGCAACAAAAGTGCCTTGAATTTTTATTGGCTCCTTAAGGATGCGAATGGAGTGAAGACGTAGACCTTGCCATGCCTATCAACTACTAATTAAACATAGACATGCATGATGTTTAAATCTAATGATTATATTTTACATTAGAAGGTCCTTAATTCTAGGGTTTGAGATCAAGTAAATTTTTTTTTTGAATAGTTGTGTGGTTTTCATTTTCTTCTATGTATTGAGCTCTACTTTCCTGTTTAATGGATCCTAGTAGAGGGTGGGAATTCCACCTCTTTAGATCTAGTTCTAGATCATATGTTTGTGAAAAATAAATTGATGTAGAAATAGTAGTAATTGGTAAGAATGAATTGGAATCTGCTACATTAATGTTGACTCTAGAAGAATCCCCAATTATTAATATTAATCATATGAGTTCAAGAAAACTATTTCAACATTCCAAGGTCATAACTTAATTTGTAGGTTCCTTGATCCTCAAGTCTCTTTGGAGGAATCAGTTCTTTGGGCAAGGAAGAATTAAAAGTCTCAAGGAGTATATTAAATCCAATCTTGTGCTAAAGGGAATTTTATAGCTAGTTTTGCAAATGAATCAAGTAGAGATGGATCATTTGAAGAAGGTTCATATTTCTTTTGAAATGCTACCCTTCTCATGAAGCATTGGCATGTGGGGTTTAAATCTTCAAAAGAAATCCCTATGACTACCTATTTGAATTTTGATGTATGCTCTTCCTCAAGTTTTATAGTCTCCCTATGTCTTTAAGACAATTTCTAGTTACTTTTATACAACCATTTATATTTAAAAAGAACTCCATAGGTATGGTAAATTTGTTTATGCTAGAATATGTGTGGAAGTGGATCATGTCTCTTCTTCCATTCCTAAGAGTATCACTATGTGTGCTAGAGATTTTTAATGGTCTTAAGCTCTAGATTATGAAAAAAAAATTTTATATGTAGATGATGGCATTAATATGGTCATTTCATTATAGTAATACAGTAGCTTTCAAAGACATACCAAAAATGAGAAAAAGAAAGTTGAGAAAAAATAGGCACAGAGGGTTTCACAATTGCAAATGAAAAACAAACTTTCAACATTAGAAATTTTATTTCTCTAAATGTTAAGGATAATGTGGGTTTACCTTCTAACTCTAGGAAGGAGGAAAATCATAAATAAGATTTACATTAGAATGAAGGGACAAGCAATAAGGAAATGCTCAACGATTTTGTTCAATTCAAAGGTGATCTGGAGCATCTTTTGGTTGAGAAAGAATCTATAGATTTTTGGAAGTTAGAGATGCAAGACAAATAAAAAATACCTCTTAGCTTAACTTTCCAATGCAAAAATTCAAATAAATAATAAGTCCCCCTCAAGATTATTTGGAGGGTTGTATCTTAGAGCAAGAAAGTGTAGAAAAACTAACTCCAAATAGATGACTAGTAAAGAGGGAGGGAGATTTTGGGCACAACAAGGTGGGGTGACCTAGTGGGTATATTGCATTACAAAATACAACCATGGAAAAGGTTACAATTGGAAATCAATGCCAATTAGAGTTTGTTTTTGTTGGAAACAATAAAACCAACATTGATCAATAACAATGCTCTCTTGGAACATAAGGAGATTAAACTCCACATCCAAAAAATCTTTTACTTTAGAGTGTCTTGGAGAAATACAACTCATAGATTATTATGTTACAAGAACTATATCTATGAATATGGATAATTTTAAACCTTTCTCTAGGTCCTCTAAGAAATGGTGTGTTTTAATCACATAGGTAGTGGGCTTGTTACATCCAAGAATAATGTGGAGGTTTTATAACTGAAATCCTTTCTTCTAATTCATGGACGATTCTTCAAGTTAGTTGTGTGTATTCTATGTAAAATTTATGTCTTGTTAATGTTTATGGCCCTCAATCTTTTAAAGAAAATGAACAATATTGGGTTTAAATCTTACTATTATGAGAGTTAACTTTGGAGAAAGATGGCTTGTGGCTAGAGATTTTAATTCTAGACTTGATTATTGTAAGAAGAAAAGGGTGCTAAAATAAAGGAGATAACCAAAATTTCACTTCTTTCTTAAGAGATTTTTATTTGTGGGATGTTAAACCTTAGAATGATTGGTTTGCTTTCTTTAATAGAACAAAGGGATAGGATAATGTTTTGGCTAGATTAAATAGGTTTTTCCCTCTACCTCCTAGCTACAAATAGATATTATTTTAATTATGAGGTTCTAATAGAAATGGGTTTTTACCATTGGCCTATTTTCTTAACCTTGTTGATGATAGTTTTCCAAGAAAGATTCCCTTTAGGTTTGAGAAAGGTGGTTGTCACATAAGGACTTGGATGAAGTCGTCTAAACTTTCTTGAATGGTCCTCATTCTATTTTTGGTACTGTAATGTACATTTTACCCAAGAAGTTAAATTTCTTAAAGATTCTTCTTGAGTATTGGAATAGATATGTGTTTAAAAATCTTTTTCATAGTAAAAAAATAACATAGAAAATAGAATGGTTGAAATTTAAACATAAAAACACATTGGTTTTGTTCACTAAAGCATTCAAAGATGAGGAGAAAGAGGTGGCTTCTTATCTTGATGAGACTTATAGATGTGAAGAAATATTTTGGAAACAAAAATCTATACTAAAATGGATTAATGATGAGGGTCATAATACAAAGTTTTCTATTATTTCCTATAAAAGGAGAAGACACAAGAACTTTATATCTAATTTGGAATTAGATGGAGGTCTAATAAGGGATCATTGGTCTCTATTTGGCATAATATATGTAAATTGGAGAAAAATTGGATAGGGAAGAAAAGTAATCTCTTTTCCTTAATTCTATTCCTTCCAAGACTGGCCTAGAGGAAAATAAAATCTTGTTGATGAGGATATCCGTAGACAAAGTTAGATGTGCTCTTTTTGGCATGGATGGAGATCGTGCTTTTGGGCCTCATAGATTTCCTTCTTATTCCTTTCAACATTTTTTGGATATCATGGTTCAACATATTTTGGAAATGGTGCAAAAATCCATGGACTAAAGAAAGATTCTAGAGGAAATGAACTCTACTTTTATTTCTCTTATTCCAAAACAAAAGGATTCTCTAAAAGCTAAAGATTTCAGGCCTACATCACTTTGCAATACCATTTATAAGGTCATTTCTAAGATTATTGCTAATAGACTCAAATCTCTCCTTGTTTATTTTTTTAAGGGCAAGGGAGATTCATTAAAGGCCAATAGATAATAAATGGTATTATCTTAGTTCATGAAACGATACACTTTTACATTGCTAGTAATAAAAAATGGTGTGCTCATGAAATCGGACATTGCAAAAGCTTATGATCATATTAGTTGGAGATTCCTTAATAGAATTCTACAAAAATATGGTTTTGTTAATGACTAGATGGAATGGGTCATTGGGTCTTATTCTTTTGCCCTATTTCCTATTCTTGTTAGTGGATTTGCAAAAGGTTTTTTCTCTTCCTTTTACAATATTTAGCAAGAGAATCCCTTATCTCCCTACATTTTAATCCTTATGGCTTAATCTCTAGGAAAAATTATAAGTTCTCTTAAAATAAAGGGTTCCTTACATGGACTTAAAGCTTCATTCATAGAGAATGACATCACTCATCAACAATTCGTGGGTGACAGTACAATTTTTCCTTCCCCTCTTATATTTGAAATAAAGATAATTAGAGACTTTTTATCATGTTATGAACATGCTTTTGGTCAGCTTGTGAATAGAATAAAATATTCAATTTTCATTCTTGATGTTTGGAGCGAGATTTTCTTTGTAGATGTCTTTGCTTTAGAAAAGGCTCATTTACTAATTTCTACCTTGGTTTCTTGCTTTTCTATGGAAGGAACAACAAATTTCTATAGATCTTATTTTGGACAGTTTTATAAAATTGTTGGCTAAATGGAAAGTTGGATGACTTTCATCAACTGGAACGTTGGTTCCTCTCAAACATATCTTTCAAGCTATTCCTTTCTATTTATTTTTACTTTTTTAAGCTCCTGAAAGTATCATTGGAAAAGTCAATTCAGTAATGAGGGACTTTCTCTAAAAAGGTTCAAGGAATCATTTTAAATTTCCCATGTTAGTTAGGAATAACATTTGTATAAGTAGAGATAAAGGGGGCCTAGGGATTAAAGATGCTTAGATTTTTAATGAAGCCTTAGATAAGTGAGTTTGGAGAATCATTTCTTCTATCAACAAGATTGAATTCATATTCTAAAAATTAAATATCTCAATGGTGCACTTCCTTTGACCAATTTGAAGATTATTCGTTGACCAACACTGCTTTGGGAAATTCCCTTTATTTCAAGTCTCTTTATATATCTAATGACTCTCTAGGAATCCAAAGTTAAAGATTATTGGGAAGAAAATGCTAAGAGCTATGGTATATCTAGATCCTTGTAACCTTTACCTACTATCTATGAGGTTGATGAAAGAGATCGTCTTAATCTATCTATGTTATTGAAAATTTTTAAGCCTACTTAAAACCTCAAGAGAGTTAATCTGGGTTGTAATCTTAAAGGTGATTAGAGATACATAGTCAAGGATGGATATGAAAAACTAATGATATCAAAGCTTACTCTAAACGATCTTAATGATCTCAAGTAGCCTATTAATGCGGGGTATTTCCCAAACCCCTAGCGTTCCATGAAAGAACAATAATTTTTGAGGAATAAAGAAATGAGAATCTAAACTGCAAATAACCGTAGATTCCACAAGTATTTCTCTTATTATCTTTACTTTATCCTGATCTCTTCCCACTTGAATACAACATTTGGATTTAGTAATCCCATGAAAAGCATTTTAGTTAGCCCATGAAACATTTGGATTTATTTTTTTTGTTTTCTTAATAGAGATAAAAATAGGAAGTCTGAAGGCACGTTGGTTGATATTCAATGGATGGGACGAAAGCCATGACGCAGCTTCTTGAAATTTCCCAACACGGTTTGTTCGGAGATTCCGCCATTTGATGAAAGCGACTGTAAAGGATTTCTGAAAAACTACACGTATTATTCTTAGTCTTTGTGCGTGCGTTTGTTTTCTTCCCATAAAATCCTTTTCCTGGTTTTATTTTCTTCACATACATCAGAAAAATGTGCATGTGTCTCCCTACTTTGAAACTGTTAAAACCTATTTTTAGTCCCTTGCGTAACTATTGTTTTCACCTCTGACTATTAGTCTTGCTTGGTTAATTGTGCAATGGAAAAATTAATACTTTGCCTAAAGTTTTCCTACTATTAATCTTGCTTTGTTAATCGTGCAGATGGAAAAATTAATACCTTGACTAAAGGCCTCAGTGCTCGCAGCCATTCAGGTCAGCTAATAATTTAACTTTTTATTTTAGGGCCTTCTTCTATGGTAAGCTCTTTCCCCTCTTATAAGAAAGTTTTTCGTTTATTAGAAACTTTACTTACTTGCTTTTGGTATATTTTTTTATATATTTAGAATCCCATAGCATTGTTGTGGATAAATAGCAGATGCCTTGTGGTTAAGGCACTACTGCTTATCAACCAGTTGTTTACTTAGAAGAGGGTAAAAAAACCCCGTCTACTGTTTAAGTTCTTTCATTGTAATTCATTAAGATTTTGTTTTGTATATAATTTCTGAAACTAGTAAAGCATGCCTATGATTTTGCTTTGTATATAATTCATTAAGAGTAAGGGCATAAGAGGTCTGGGTAGTTTCTACAACCATTTTGTGCAGAGGATGGTAGTTAAACAGGAGGGTTTTTATCAAAATCTGTAATGGTCAAATGAAAAATAGAATTTGTTTTATCTCTGTCAACCCTCTGTCATGGCTAGATAACATATGTATTTTCTATCTTTCATTAATATAATGGGAATTACTAAAAAAATCTTAAAAACAAGTTTTTAAAAAGTTTGTAAAGAATCAATCTGTGAAGTTGCCCTGCAAGTCAATCAAAATTAAACAAAACTCAACACTCTGAAGCATAATAAGATCTGTTGAACGCAGTTAAGTAGTGACCTTAGATTTTATATGAATAGATTGAATAGATTTTACAAGATCTAAATGGGCCTGAATTTGTACCTTCAAAAAACAGAGTCTTCCCAGCTACTGTAAACAAAGATGCAGCTGCTAAAATGTAGCATAGTCAAATTGTAGGAGTAATATAGGGACTGGTTGTACAGGCCCCCAAGCATACTTTTAAAAATCCTTGGCTTGCCTAAGGCCAGAACAACAACATTCAGTACAAAGGATAACCTACTTTGCCTTGGCTTGCCCAACACTAGAATAACAACATTCAGTTCAGAGGATATTGTACTTTACCTCCAAGTCTTTGATATTTAGCAAAGTACGGTAGTTATTTGAGCCTCTCTAGGGAATTCTATCAGGCAACTTAAGGAGTAGATTCATTCCAGAGGGTTTGGAGTGCATGCACGCCATCCCATGCAACAGTTATTTGAGCCTCTTCAGCGAACCCTAAATAAAACTATCCAGGCAATTTAAGGTTCAGATACATTCCAGAGTTTGGAGTGCATGAACACTGTCCAGATACACAGGTGTATGGGTAATGCAAGTTTCATTTGATTTTTTGGTATGATAAGATAAGCACAAAAAATCAAATACGGTATACCACATTTGAAGCTTACAGTAATATGATAGACAGATGACTTTCAAATTAAACAAGACCAAATGCACAAGACGTAGGTAAATTTGACAAGAAATAAATACCTTTATTAATGGCATCTAAGCTTGGGTACTAACAGGGAAAATTTACCAATTAAAAGTTTAGAGCTGAATTTTTTTATGGAGTTAAAGAAATAAAGGTTTAAGGGCACGCATTGCATCACTCCAGAAAGTCTTTTAGGGTTTACCACTTTATTCTTGACATCCTTCTTTGTAGCGCTATCCTGTTTAGGGCAAGGATTTGTCAGACTTGGAGCAGCCAAACAAACAAATCAATCAGCATTATTTCTTGAAATATATATTTCTGGTGTTCTGCTAAAGTTGGATTTAGGGGTATAATTAGGAAGAGGAGTAGTTATGTTTAGAGATTCTTTTTTTCAGCAAGGATTGTAAGGCTTGAAATTTGCCATTATAGCGAGCTCTTCCATAACCTCCATCACATGTTGAAGCCTCGCTACAATCTCCACCAGCATCCATGCAAACGTAGCCGAAGGAAGCGCTTCTGCCCCAAATGAAAGGCAATGACAAACACTGGCCTGGTTGAGTGTCGTTCCCCAAGCTTTTAAAATTGTGCCTACAAAGCAACTCTTCAACATGGCAGCCCAAATATGTTTGTCTGGGGAGACCTACCTCCTAGGTGGAGCACTTTTCCCTACCAAGTGATGAGACTGAAATGATAAGGCCATATGGTGAAAAGAAAAACATAAGATCCTACTGATTATTATCTTGATCTTCTATGGTGAAATGACCACCTTGCTGTGCAGCATCTGTAATAGAAACAATAGGTTTTGGATAAACACTGTGTTCATCCAAAACACTGACAGCAGTGGAGACAAAGTGGAATATTACATATTTCAGATAACATAATAGACATACTGAAGCACAACAGAAAGAATTTGAAAACATACTTTTGAAACCTGTAGTCTCAGGATCAGATTGGACCATCTTCTTTCTGCCACTAGTGGACTCCACAGTTCCCTGGAGAAGGAGAAAGCATATTCACTTTCAGTCAATCTACATGCAAATCAGAAAGCTTGTAGATACATCACATTCCAGAAAATATCAAAGACATAAGACAATTTCTACATCAAACAAAGAACCAAGAAATATGAGGAACCATTTCTATTTAAAAGTTAAAACCAGTAATCCAATCCATCCGTAACACTATTTGCACAACATTTGGAATCACACCTTAGAAGGTGCACCTGCATGATGCACTTCATCCATAACCAAGTCACTTCCTGATGAGCTTTCTGAATCAGAATTTGTAATCACAAGGTTGAATGGAAAGTGAGAATTAGGATGAAGTAGAACTAAATTATCAAAGGGAAACATCACAAATCTAACCCTGCAATGTCCCACCACCAGAGGAAGATCCAAAATCACTGCATGAGCTGCTGTTGGAACTACTAAATCTGATGTTGGCAGTTGTCACCTCCTCAGTGTCAACGGTAGGGAAGTTTGCAGCTGGCATGTCATCCCCACTAGCATTTCAACGTCAGCATCTATACACAAACAAATGTAAATATGCCCAAAAGAACTAAACTACAAATACTGAATGAAAGAAACGAAAAGACAAATTCCAACTTTCTATCAAAACTGCTGGACCTTGTTGGGCTATCTTTGAAGACTTTTAGCCAAGCCCCATTGCAACTCTAGAATTTGCATGCTGCACTGACATAGTAACATATCAGTTAAAGAATATATGAACCATAAAAAAGGTAAATGTTTTTATCAGGAAATGCTTAAAAAGGCAGTCATATTTGTGCATACAAATCATACAAACTTAACAGGCTCTGAAACTCGAGAAAATTTTACACCTAGTCCTTTGTCTCTCAGAAAATTGGTCACAAGAATCTGAAGCTCCCATGTTAGCAGATTACTCTTCAAGATGCTTGCTAAGCTTTGCTTTCTCAATAAATGACATTGGATGCTTGTATGGTTCAACCTTGGGTTTCTGCTCAATTGGAACATGTGAAGCAGAGATACAATTTACATTAGAAGATACCTTTGATTTATTTTCCATTTCTTCTATCTTGTTTTTATACTATTGGTTTTTAAATTTTGGTTGGAATAAGCTGCATGCCCTGGGTTATTTTTCTATATACTTTTTCTTTTCTCTCAAATAGTTTTTGGAAAGTAATGTGATGGACATCATTGCTAGGAGGATTATATTTCATTCCATTAGAAAGTCAACCTCACATCAACTACAAAATCAATTGGACTAAAATAGTGCCTCATTTCTAGCCTAGTCTTTATTGTGCCCAAATCCATGGGTTTAGTAATGATCTTAAAGTAGTCCAGGATATTCAAATTTACTGGATCAACAGGCACATTAAAAACCTAACCAAACCTATGTGACATAAGCTTGTTCAGAATATTAGCACACTGCTTCATCTGCTTGGTGTTGGTTTTAATTTGACCTGAGTTCATCATGGTAGTTTCTTTCTTTTAGTTCATTCTTTCTTTTAGGCAGGGACTACAGCTGCAGCGCAGCCCTTGTTAAGACAATGTACCATATTGAAATGTATAGTGGCATTTAATATAAATGTGACATAAGGACTGTCATGGCTTCCCTTCAAGAGCACAAAACAAATACAGAAATATTGTCTTATCATTTGGTTTATATCTTTGAGTAAATGTTTATGTAAAGTGTTTGACACCAACTAAAGATTCTTCCATTTAATAATAAATACACTTCACAAATATCAAATATTATGGATGTTTATTTCTTGTTCTAAAGCTCTCATTTTGACATAGGTGTTAGAGAGTAAATAGATGCAAACAGAAAAGCTATATTAAAGCAGAACAAAGTTTTTATTAATGCCTTGAAAAACAGAGCTGCTGGTGCTCTCTTGTCTCTTACATACAAAAAACAGAGTATATTCAATCTCTTTCTCTTTTAAAAATAGAGCACTCACATTCGATAGAGAGAAACTTCTAGATACATAAAAAAAAAAACAAGTGTCTAGATTCATCGTAGAAGAGAATAGAAGAAGATAGTAGAAGGGTGAAGTAAATGTGGTGGTTGGAGTAGATGGCCTATGGTGGCAAGGGAGATTAATGTAGCCCATCTGGAGGTCCACATCTGCCAACACTCCCCCTTAATCTTCACTGCCATTTCTTTCTGCTATTCCAATTCCTTCCCGAAGATGCTCAAAAACATTCTTTGCAAGCGGCTTTGTGAAAATGTCTGCTAGTTGTTCTTTGGACCTACAAAACTCAAGATATATGTCACCATTGTTCACCAATTCTTGAATAAAATGATATCGTGTATCAATATGCTTGGTTCGTTTATGAAAGACATGATTTTTAGATAAAGCAATTGCAGAATTATTATCACAATAAATTTTTGTAGGTTCTTCTTGTGGATGCCTCAAATCTGAAAGTACTCTCCTCATCCATACTGCTTGGCAAGCTGCTGATGTGGCTGCAACATATTCCGCTTCAGCTAACGAGTGTGTCACAATTGGTTGTTTCTTTGATGCCTAAGAGATAGTGCCCGATCCTAGATGAAAGATATACCCTGAAGTGATTTTTCTATCATCCATGCTACCTCCCCAATCACTATCAATATATCCAATCAGTTTGTAATCATCTGAAGATGTATACAAAATTCCAAAGCTCTTTGTTCCAGCTATATATCTTAAAACTCTTTTTCCATCTTTCCAATGTGATTCCTTTGGTTTGTCCATGAATCTAGAGATGAGACTAACCCCATACATGATATCCGGTCTTGCGGTAGTTAGATACATAAGGCTACCAACTAATCTTTTGAATAAGGTTGCATCAACAATAGGACTTTTGTCATCCTTGCTAAGTTTTAAGCCCAATGCAATAGGTGTAGGGGCTGGATTCACATTTGTCATCTTAAATCTCTTCAACAAATCACTAGCATACTTGCTTTGACATATACAAATACCTTGATCATTTTGACTTACCTCTATACCAAGAAAATATCTCATGAGCCCCAAATCAGTCATATCAAATTTTTTTTCCATGGCTGCCTTGAATGAGTCAATTGACATGTTACTGTGAATATCAAATCATCTACATACAAATAAACTATCAAGGTTTCTCCTTCATCATTCACTTTGACATACAAAGTTGGTTCATTGCCACATTTGCTAAATCCACTGTTCACAAAATAAGAATCTATTCTGTTGTACCAAGCTCTAGGAGCTTGTTTCAAACCATATAGTGCCATTTTTAGTTTGTATACTTTATGTTCTTCTCCCAAAATTTCATAACTGGGTGGCTGTTTTATATACACTTCTTCTTCTAAAATGCCATTCAAGAATGTTGATTTAACGTCCATTTGGTAAACTTTCCAATTGTCTTGAGCTGCTATAGATAAGACCATTCTAATGGTATCCAATCTTGCCACAAGTACAAATGTTTCATTATAGTCTATGCCAAGCTATTGTGTAAAGCCTTTAGCTACAAGTCTTGCCTTGCGTTTCTCCACTTTTCCATCAGCATTATACTTTTTCTTATAAACCCATTTAACTCCAATCACATCCTTGCCTTTAGGAAGCTCTACTAGATCCCAAGTTTGATTCTTTTCAATTGACTAAATTTCTTCATCCATGGCTGCAATCCATTTGTCATCTTTAATGGCATCCTCAAAATAAATTGGATCAGCTTGTGTTAAGAATGCAAAATTAGAGCATAAATCTTCATTTTCAGCCTCTTATATTTCATCATAAATCTCTCTTAGACTACGTGTCTTCTTTGAAGTGTTTATTGACCTTGATCTTAGTGTTGCAAGTGTTGGATTAGAAGACTCACTGCTATTATTACTTGCTGGAGTAGTAGGATTTGGAGTGGTAGGAGCCCTAGAAGGTGTTGTAGGAACATTTGCTTGTGTAGTAGGATTCACAACTTGAGTTTCATTCTCTTCATTCTCTTGTGGAACACTAGCTGCAATTGTAGTTGTTTTGTCTATGCTACCATCCCATGCTTCTTCTTCAACAAACTCAACATCACGACTTATTATCAGCTTCTTTGTGATAGGATTGAATAGCTTATATGCCTTGGACTGTTCACTATATCCCACAAATATGCACTTCTCTCCTCTATCATCTAGTTTCTTTCTCAACTCTTGTGGTATCAATGAGTATGTCACACATCCAAAGACTCTCAAATGTGCTATATTATGCTTCCTTTTGCTCCAAGCCTCTTCTGGTGTTTTATTTATCACTTTTTTTGTTGGACATCTATTTAAAATGTATACTGAACATGCAACCACTTTAGCCCAATACTCATTTGGTAGATGTTTTGCTTTTATCATACTTTGTGCCATTTCCATGATTGTTCTATTCTTTCTCTCAGCTACTCCATTTTGTTGAGGAGTATACCTCGCTGGAAATTGTTTCCTTATACCATTTTCTTTGGAAAAATTTTGAACATCATTTGATATATATTCACCACCTTGATCGGTTCTCAATGTTTTAATATTGTATCCACTTTCTTTCTCAACTTTTGCCTTGAACTCCTTAAAAATAGCAAATGCATCTAATTTGTTTTTCAAGAAATAAACCCATACTTTCCTGCTGAAATCATCAATAAATGTCAAGAAATAAAGTCTTCCACTTATGGATGGTGTTTGCATAGGTCCACAAAGGTCTGAGTGCACTATCTCAAGTGGATGCTTTGCCCTATAAGACTCCCCAATTGGAAATTTTTTCCTATGTTGCTTTGCCAATATGCAACTCTCACATGTTGTCTTAAGTGGCTCTATTGGTGGCAATCCATATACCATTCTTTTCTTGTATAATAGCTATAACCCTTTGAAATTTAAATGCCCAAGTCTTAAATTCCATAGCCAAGATTCATTTTTGTATGAAGCTTTGAAAGCTAATTCAGCAACCTTTTGCAATCCTTTTGGCTCTAAGAATAGTTCACTTTGGATTCTAAGTGGAAACATCCTATTTTTTGTCATTTGAACTTTTGCAATCAGTCTATTGCTTGGTTTCTTATCTAAAATCACACATTCATCATTTTCAAAGTATATTCTATATCTTTTTTGAACTAGTTGTCCAATGCTTATGAGATTGTGTTGCAATCCAGGAACATAATATACATCAAAAATATGCTTCTCCTCACCTTGCTTAGTTCTTATGTTAATTGACCCTTTGCCCATGACTGAAACTCGGTGATCATTCCCCAATTTTACTTCTGATTTTACCGATTCATCCATTGTTGCAAACATCTCCTTACTCCCACTCATGTGATTACTACAACCACTATCTAAGAACCATACTTCTTTGGAACTCTCTTGTGCTACATTGCATGTTATCAATATGGTGTTTTGTTCACTAGTGTTGGGCTGGTTTTTATTTGTAAAATGTGCCTTTTGCTTATTCATGTCATATTGCCTTTTCCTACATTCTGATGCAAAATGCCCAAATTTATTGCAATAATGACATTGGATGTTAGATTTATCATACCTTTCTCCTTTATGATAGATATGAGAATGGTTGCTGCCCCTTCCTCTTGTTGGTGTAAAATGAGCATGTGGGCTTGATGTTGGTCTTCTGCTTTCAAATTGTGTATTTTCTCTGCCTCCTCTTGGTGTAAATCGTCCTCTGCCTCAATTGTGATTTGATCTCCCTCTTGTTCTGCCAAATGAAAGCTGAGTCTTCAATGCATTCTCAAATGATGATGTCCCTGATCGATTTAATCTTTGCTCATGTGCCAAGAGCGATCCCATTAATTCATCTACTGATAGTTGAGTAAGATCTTTGGACTCCTCAATGGCTACTACAACTGGATCAAACTTTGTGGGTAAGCTTCTAAGTATTTTCTCTACAACTTTTTGATCTACAATGGTTTCTCCATATGATCTAATCTGATTTACTATTGCCATTGCATGAGTGAAGAATGAATCTATTGAATCTGAGTCCTTCATTTGCAAGTTTTCAAAATCCCTTCTAAGAATTTGTAATTTTGCTATTTTTACCTTGCCTGTGCCTTGGTATGCTATTTGCAAACTTTCCCATGCCTGCTTTGATCTTGTGGTAGCTACTACTTTTGGAAAGATTGATTCCTCCATTGCTTGCTGAATAAAAAACAATGCTTTGGCATCCTTCTTATTTTCTTTCAACAAATCCTTCTCAGCTTGTGAAAGAGCCTGAAATGCTTGTTGGTCTACTGGTTCAGGGAACCCATTTTCGACCAAGTCCCAAACATCTTGAGAACAAAACAGGGTTTTCATTTTTATGCTCCAAAAGTCATAATTTTTGCCATTAAAAATTGGAATTTGGGGTTGTTGAATACTTCCACTTGTTCCTGCCATGATTTTCCAAAATAAAGAAAATTGCCTCTACTCACTACAAAAACTCACAATTTAAAACCTTGACTTCCTTATCAACTTGCAACAGCTATCATTCTGCAGTTTGGGCAATACACTTTGAAATTTATGTGCCTCCTCCTTTGTCTTCAGCAATACAAACTCCTTTACTGGTGGCTTATCTAGGAATTACACTCCTGCCATAGTCTTCCAACAACAAGTGACTAGTTTTTTTTTCTTTTGGGGTAACTGATATTCTCCAAATATCTTCCAGCCCTGCACTATTAAACCTGGTGTCTTTCTTTCCCCTTAAATTTGTCTTCTATTCTACACCATGTCTGTAGACCTCCTCTAACTCTGATGGGTCGATCTTCTTTGACTTTGGCATCTTCTTTCCCATGGTCTCTTAATGCTCTGATACCAATCTATTAGAAAGTAAATAGATGCAAACATAAAAGCAATATTAAAGCAGAACAAAGTTTTTATCAATGCCTTGAAAAATAGAGCTGCCGGTGCTCTCTTGTCTCTTACATACAAAAAATAGAGTATATTCAATCTCTTTCTCTTTTAAAAATAGAGAACTCACATTCAATAGAGAGAAACTTCTAGATACATACAAAAAAAAAACAAGTGTCTAAATTCATCGTAGAAGAGAATAGAAGAAGATAGTAGAAGGGTCAAGTAAATGTGGTGGTTGGACTAGATGGCCTATGGTGGCAGGGGAGATTAATGTAGCCCATCTGGAAGTCCACGTCTGCCAACAATAGGTGAGGAGGATGTTGGAAAGGGTTGAAGAATCAGTGTTCCATGAAATTACATTTCATTGAGACAACTTGTCAAATAGTTCACATGCCTTGTGTGTGCTTCCACATTTTGCGTAGATGTCTAACAAGGCACATGCAACTATAACATTTGACAAAAATCAACTTTCAATTATGTTTTGATGGATGTTGATAACATGTTCTCAATCTCCCATTTTGTCACAAGTTAGGAGGATGTTGGCAAAGGTTATTAGAGTTAGGCCTTACACCTGTCAATTATATTTGCTTAATAGTTTCCAAGGCTTTTTCACTAAACTCATTTTTGCATATCCGACAATCATCCCAGTCCATGAGAACATATCTTGTGATGCATTTTGTCAAACAACTCACATGCCTTGTGTATGCTTCCACATTTTGCATACATGTATACTAGGGCACTTGCAACCACAACATGTGATAAAAATTTACTTTTGATTATGCTTTTATGGAAGTCCTTCCCTTGTTCTAAAGCTCCCATTTTGGTGTACATGGGAGTATGTTGGCAAAAGTTGTGGAATTTGGCTTAATGTCTTCCAATTGCATTTGCTTAAAAGTTTCCAATGCATTTCCAATAAACCCATTTTGTGTATATCTTGCAATCATTATAGTCTGTGGAGGGATGAAAACATTTGGAGGATCATTTAAGAATCTTCTTACATGATCATATAAGCCATTAGGGAATTTGGGAAAATAACCTGCCTAATATCCACTATACTCTTAGCATTTTTGTATCCGCTATACTCTTAGCATTTTTGTATCGATACCTTATAGACGAGTAATGCTCTTTATGTTATATTGTTTATGCCTCATCAATTACATTGTTTATGCCTCATCAGTTACATTAATTATGCATAGTCTTTCTTTCAGGCATTCAATGAGTATAGTATATTGCATTATTGACTTTTGGAGATTTTTTAGAAGTAGCTAAAAGGCTATTAAAATGGCGAAGAACTTGTTTAAAATATGATAACCAAATATGACTAAAATAACAATAATTCATATAGAGAATGCTATATCAGCCAAATAAAATAACTATGAAAGAAGGATAAAAAATCTAAAGAATATTGGCTCAATTATTCAATTGATTTTAATGGTAGAGACTAGCCACAGAGTATAGTTGTTATCAACTAGGATTGCACCCATGATGCAAAGCTGGAAAGCTTAGCAATACTATGTAACATGGGAATACCTTTAGGTTGTGGGTATCCTATGACAAAGGTAAACCTCTAGATTATGGGTTGGTTCCCCTCTGATTTTCTAATAAATTAATGACTTTGCAGGAAAAGGGTTGGAAGGTTTTTTAATGGATGTACTAAAACTGGATTTAAATGATTGGTGATGCACCTAAATGATAGAAACATGCATCCCTGATTCACAACTACCTTCAAAATATCTATCCACACAAATCAATTTGGCAATATTACCACAAAAATAATTCAAAAGGAAGGCTTGAATAAACTGTCTCTTGGAGGAAAACTAGGTTTTCACAACATGGAAGAAATGATTATTCGAACACACAACCTAAGACCTGTAATTCTTGACTACTTTGAATGCATGCAAGTATGAATGAGACAAAGATTTAAAGGTTTTAATGCTAAAACACAATAAAATTTCATCCAATCATTCATAAAAAAGCACAATCGAGAAGGTAAATACTTGATCTTATGGAAACTGAAGGAATATCTATATAGATGACAAATAGATAACCTGTAACCTGATGTACTGTATAAATATGTACAAAATGAGTTACCAACACTCCTCTCTACAATGCATGTAGAGTAATTTACTCTACATTTTGTTTTGAGTTTCAGTTGTGCGAGTTCCAATTTTGTCTCTGCGTATTTCCATGTTTTAGTTTTGGCAGTGAGGGTTTTGACATAGAGCGTGGGTGCAGGTTTTTGCCTAAGTCTTAGATTAACGCAGATGGAGCCAAGTGTCTTTTTGCATTAAGGTGGAACATGCCAAGTGACGTCTCCCGCGTTGCAGTTTCGAGCCACTTTTATGTTTCAAAGTGAGTCTGGTGGGCCCCATTTTAAGTTTCTTTCAGTGCGCGCAGAAGGTGCCAAGTGGCAGTTGTGAAAGGTTTCTCTAAGTTTCTTTAAGTTACGTGGAAAGTGCCGCGTGTCCCATATAATATCTATGGAGCATGCCAAGTGTCAGCATCCGCTGGTTCTTCTGTTTGTTTCATGATTAAGTAAAGACTGTTGGTGGGCCCTGGTAAAGTGGCTAAAGTTCAAGTGGAGCGCACCATGTGTCATCGTTTGTGTGAATCTAAATGAGTCCCAAATGTTTCTATAGTGTTTCTAAAGTCAAGCAAATACCGCCATGTGTCATCTTCCACAGGACTCTCGAAAGGTATTTAAGTTTCTTTAAGTTGAGCGGAAGCTGCCATGTATCACTTGGTAAGATCAGCGGAAGGCGCCACCTATCCCCTTTCCCCTTTTTGAAGTTGCTTGGGACAGAAGTGTTGTGGGTCCCATTTTCAGTAAGTAATAAGAGTTTCTATGCAGCGGATTGTGATAGATGTCAAAGGCAGAATTCTCCCGACTATGAGACAGTGAACTATAAAGCTCATGGAAGCTGCCACGTATCTTTTTGCAAGTTCTGCGGACACTGCCAAGTGTTAAGTTCCTGGTGTCTCTTGTAGAATGAGGTAGTTTTCAAGTAAGGCACGCAGCTAGTACCATCTGTCTTAAGGATTTTTGTTTCTCATTGCAGCGGAGAATGCCACATGCTAAGTTTCCTATTTTTCTGAAAAGATGAAGGAGTTTCAAGTAAAGGGCGCGTATGCATGCCATCTATCTCAAGGGTTTATAGTTGCAAAGACCTGTGAAAGCTGCCAGGTGTCCTCGCCTTTTCACAGTGAGGAGCATTAAGTGTATCTATTTCAACCAATGAACTTGCAGAGGGGCTAACCGTTTAAGATCTGAAAGATATCTTCTGTCAGACACTTCCAGTTAACTTCCAGTTTGGTTGGGCCGTTAGGATTTGATCATGCAGGCAATCTTGAGCCAGTCCTGTGCTATAAATATGGGTCCAAATCGTAGTTTCAAAGAGAGATAACAAGATAGAGAATTTTCTGCATATAGATTGTTATCAGAGATTTATGAGTTTTTGGAGATCTTTTGTTGTGGCCAGTAATATCATTTACTTTTGTTCTATTTTCTTGATTCAGAAAGTTTGTATAACTGTGCATGTATCATTGCCTTTTATGTGACTGGAAAATTAATAAGAAGACTGAGTTCTGTGCCTTCGCTAATATTTTCTGTGTCATTGCAAAATTGTCTAAGTTGTGAGCCTTTGATTCTATTTGTTTTCATCTTTTACATTGATTATGCATTGTTTGCTCTTTAATGTGACTGAATCCTAAAAATAGTTTCACTATGCTTAGTGTTAAGGAACGAATCACAATCAAACGCATCGCCATAGTTAAATTTCCTTTCATTGCATTTGTGATTCCGTTTAGTTTCTATCCCTTTCTCCCAAAATATATTTGAGATAAGGAAGAGCCAACTTCTTTAAAATCTGGAGGTTGTTTCAGGTTGCAAGTCCCATATTTCTGAAACTTCCCATGTTGGTGTTGGAAACAGCGCAATTTTAAGCATCAACAATGCACAAGAGACAAAAAGGCAAGAACTTTAAAAAATCATAAGTTTTTTCTCCTATATACAAAAGATGACTCCAATGAGTTAGATTGGGTTAACTAGAGTTAACACAACTAAAAAATATCTCCATGAATCTCTCTCACGAGAGAAGATGAAAATGCCCCAAAAGAGGGGTCAAAACTGATGTAATTTGAGAAAAAATAGGCTCAAACTCACTGTCACAATTAGTTTACCAAAGTTGACTTTGAAACCACATGAGATAACTAAAAATTAGGACCAAACTCTCCATTTCAACTCCTCTCCTCTGATTTTGCATGATTTGACATGAAGTTATCAATTTGAACAAATAAAAAGTAATCACTGATGAATTACTTTACTAGGTGTCATGGATTTTCTCAATCTTTTGCATTTTTATGACAAATAATAAGGTAATTTATAAACTATTACTTTATTATTTGTTTACATTATTAATATCATTTCATCTCATGAAGACTCAAGGGGAATTACATATTTTCAATTTCTACCATGTCACCCTTGGTCAACAAAAAACAAATACACAAACATCTTATGACTCCCTTTGTCCTTCATGTTTTCCTCATGCATCCATATGATACTATAGTCTCAACACTTGCTCAAATTTGACTAAGACATGTAAATAAGGTCAAAAGCTCACCTTGCCCTCAAAAGCCATATTTGTAGATAATGACACATATGATAAAAACAAACACAACCTTATATCTCCCATGCCATCAGATGTATTCCTATCTTAAATCTTAATAAACCTTTCAAAACACATCATAAAGCACCTAATGGCTCCCTTGGCAACCTTCAAATCGTGGGCCCCTCAACAAATGACTAGGTCTTTTGACTAAAAAGTCTTAGACCATGGGCTACATTTATTTAGCATAATAATTTTCTTAAAAACCTAAGTCAAAAAGTAAATCAAACCTCTCATGGGCTAGAGTGTCCATGTGAACAAAATACTTGAAACCCTAAAAGTCTTTCATTTCATTCCTTCATTTCCCCTATTCATTAGAGAGTGCTACCTTGAGGTTTTGGAGAGCTGCTGTTTCTGGAGGGTTTCTGTGAGATCTAGGACCATGTAGAGACTGAACTTGGACTCCACTACTAGTAAAATGCCTCTTATGACTCCATCTGAAAGTAATTTGTCTCCTTTGCTAAGTTATTTCAATATAAAAGACATAAACATGTCTTCATTTCACTAATTCTGAAAAATGTTTTTCTTTATAATATGAGTTTCCTCTTGAATAAAATGCCATAAAAGCCTTTATTCCTATAGCAGTGTTTGGGCTTGTCTTCGAACTATTTGTGGCTCATCTTTAAATGCTCTGTAGGTCCTCCTTAAGTGTTTTATTGACTAAATACTCTTTGATCTATTTTTGATGTTCAATCATATTGCATACAAGATTATTTTGTTTTTCTTTGGAAGGGACTGTTCTACATCTTCCTTCAGTCTTCTGAGAAGAAATGATTGAAGGATCAAGTGAAGCTTTGAAATTACTTGAACTCTTCTATTCTCCTCTTCTTCCTCCTCTGTTAAATTATCAGAATCATTATCTTGGGCATCTTCTTTGCAATTTTCTAGCATGACTTGAACTGCATCTTTTGCCTTTTCCTTTGTTGTACTAGACATCATCGTCTTCTTCTTTCAGCCTCTTCCACCATTCCCTACTTTGTGATCTTTTGCATCACTATTCTCATTAGAAGTAGTCCCCTTTCTCTTGCGACCCCTACCAACACCTCTTACCTCAGGCTCAGGATCTTTTACATCACCATTCTTGCTTAAACCAAATTTAGCATCTTCCATTTGCTCAAGCAAAAACTCTGAATAAAGCTGAGTCTGGTTAAGAAGCGCCTCCAATCTGCAAAAAACCAAATCACCAATTCGTTGAGTTCCATTTTATATTTTCCTCCTGTCGTTTTGCTCGTTCTTCCTCTAAGCATTTTTCCTCTATGGAAAGGTCTTCTGGAACTCACAATACTTCCCCATCACATGGGGAATCATTATCCTCCACATCAATCCGCAGATCACTTATAGATCTTCCCTCATCTTCCAATATAGATATTGGTGAATCTGCATCTCCTTCAACATTGGTAGCCACAACATTAACCATTTCCAAAGCCTTTTAGACCTTTAGCAAAGTCATATTGCCCCTGTTCAAATCAGATATCTTTCTTTTATTCTCTATCAAACTCTTACATTTTCCAACAAGTCCTTTAGGGTTAGGGCCTTTTTGACCATTGTAGGATCTCTAATGTTTGAAGCCATATAGGCCTTTTATAATGGTTGACCATACTATTCACTTGTTTGGCAAGCTCCAAAACATTAACAAACTTCTTCAAAATGCATGATAGAGTTCCAAATGCAAGTGCAAACCTGCTGACTTGATGTATCTTGGATGAACTTTGTTGGATTTTGAGAAAAACAAAGGAGAACCCTACTATCTTCGCTAGCTTTGCATTTGAAAACTAGCATCTCAAATTTGATAATGCTCATTTCATCTCATCTACATGAAGGCTAAGGGTACTTGAAGAAAGATCTCCTTTGGCTAGTAGATTACCATGTAAGATGATGCTATGGCTATCAGAAACATGAATCCAATGCAACCTCCTCTTCTCTTTTGATCTGATCTTGGTACCTAACTTTTTTCACATCTCTTATCCTTCCTACTTGCACTATCAAAAGCTTCAAGAATGACTGCAATACTTGAAACTGATCACTACTCCACTGTTCCTTTTCTGTCAGCTGTCTTGGACAATGTAACTATTTTGTTAATGCTGGAACAACATCAAAGAAGGTTGTTTTGACTATTTTTGTTGCTCCTTTATGTTTGATGTTATTATATATTGTTGGGATAGTAATAAAATGATTGACTTTTTGTCCTTTATGGTTGTCATACTTCTTATACGGTCATTCCCTTATGACTGTCCTAGTTTCTTTTATTGCATTCAATAGTAATTTTAACCTCATTCACAACAAAAGTGATAAATATTTGTCTTATTCCTCTTGCATGACTAATGTTCCTTACATTCTTTTTTTGGTTGTCATATGACTATCCTATCTTATATGGCTGTCCTAGTACAGTTGTGACTGCACTTTGCAATCAAAATTTGATCTTTAAACAAAATATGCTTTATTTGAAAAGCTTAATCATGTCTTTTTCTTATCCATGTCCCTCTTAAGACTTAGGGGGCAGCATGCTAGGCTCAAACCTTGTGGGAGCCCATTTTTTTACCACATGCTGAAATATCATGCACAATGATGAATGTACCTGTACCTGCACATTGCACAAACAAGTTAGATAAAACATACCTTTAGTTATATGACATGATGCTTCTTTTGTGGATTTATCTTTTGATTTGGTACTTGCATCTATTATTCAGCTATCTCTTCTACTTTTTCTTTTTATATTATTTGATAATATGAGCATTTGGGTTTGATGATTCATAAAGGTAAACAATAAATCTGTTGCTTTTATATATGAAAAGAATTTGAACCCCGAGCTCTAACAACTTTCTCATGTAGGTATCTCTAGAGCTCCTTGGATGGAGGGAGCTAAAGATGGACCTGGTCAACCTTGGGATTCATCATTCACAGGCAATGGCAGGTCCCTATTATCTTCATATGCTCTTTTCTCTTTTCAGACATATAGTTTAGTTTTCTGTTGCATCTTTCAGTCATTCCACAGCTTGTATGGGACACCTTAAACACTTCTTTTGAATACAATCAGTTATTTTCATATTATGTAAATGACTTACATGTTTCTTTCCTTTTATGACTCAATTACATAATATGAACTAAAGTATTTAAAGTAGATGTGTTTATATCATAAAGAAATAATAGTTATAAATACCTCTCTTATGTAATTGCATTGTCTTGTACTAATAAACAACAACATACTTGATCAAATCTAATATCCTTTGAATGTTTGCTTTCTCAATGAGGATATTTAATTTATTTATCTGGGTTGTGTAATAGCTCGACTTGAATTGTTACATGATCCTGATAAATATTTTTTTTACTTGCTCACTAAGACAACCAATATTGACTGGATATCTCATGTTATCAAGACATTTTCTTACCCTCTTCTAACATTGTTGCTAAGGCCATGCTAAATTAAGTTGTAAGCATAATTTAGTAACATTTCTCGTAACCTCTTAGGGGTGTTTGCCTGCTAAACAAGTAGGACTAGTAGCCTTCTAAATCCATTGGACATACGAGTCAATTCATGTCCTTTTGTAACTCCACTGTTAGGAACTATATAGCAGCAAAACTAAAACTGAAAACAACTACCATGGCTCTATTTATGACAGGACCAGCAAATAGGTGCAACAACACTTTTTGGAAATTGAAAATTTAACCTAACCTATACTAACCTACTCCAACCAACCAAAAAAACTAATCAAACAAACCCATTAACTGGCTTTGTAAAATAACTCCCCCTTCTAACGAACATAGGATGTTTTGCAAGGTTATGAACTACTGATAAGAAATGGGAAAGAAGAAGATACCCCACAAACTATTGTGATTCTTGATGAAGAACATAACCAAACTCACTCACCTCTTGAGTTTGATCAAGCATATGATTAATTTGGAATGAATAGGTGAGTTGGGTTTTCTATTCTATAGATGTAATTTCATCATTAGGATCATTGACAACCAGTTGTATCTTATTGATACCCTTCTTGGCTAAATCTCTGATTGGGCATCTTCTTCAAAGGATGAAACTTGGACTTCTACTACTGGTTTCTTGTTCATGTATTGCTATCCTGTTGTCACTTTTAATCTCAACCAGATTTGAAAAAGTTAGCTCACATGAATGAAATGAAGGAATGATTCCTCTTTGACCTGAATAGGCTGATCACATACTGTTGGCTCATATGATACTATCTTATCATCAATGTTAGAACAGAAAACTTCTATGATTCCTAAAAACATGTTCTCATCTAACTCATAATCTTGCACTAAATCCAAATGAGTTTTATCATCTGTTGTTTAATACTAGGCATAGATGTAATGTGATATCTTCATCTTCATCCACAAATTTAGGAAGTCCACCAAACAAATCAGCTAGAACATGTTCAACCCGATCTTGTTTGCCATCTAAGTTTGACACAAAGGACTCAAGATCATTCCAAAATGAAACTTCATCACATTCCTCTTGGATTTTTGATAAAAGAGGACTATTTTTTTACCTCATAACAACTCTCAGCCAGTTATGTAAGTTCCATGATAGGCCTACCCTCACACTCTTCTACTTGATCCAAGACCTAATTGTCAGACTGCTAAGATTTAATCAGCAACTCATATTGTTTGATGTCTTCTTGCTACTCTAAAACTATTGTTGATGTGATAAAAAACAAACCTTCTTCATCATTTTCAATGAAAGAAGGTAGTTCATGAAACCAAATTAAAGAACGATCTTATTGGTCAACTTCCTTTACTTTTTTACCTTGCTGCCTCGGCTAATTTATTGAAACAACTTGATCATTTTCAACAAAACTAGGAAGATCATTAGTTAAAACATTGAAAAATTCCTCTTGAAAGGTCTTCCCATGTTCAATCTTTTCTTGCTCTAATCGGTAATACTCTACAGCTAAATGTAGTGGATTTATATTTCTAATCTTCTCCATGATGAGTGAGCTATCCTGATCAATGGACTGCTCTGTAACTACACTAGGTTGTACCTGATTACTTTCCTCAACTTGCAAATGATGAAGGCTAGTGAAACTTGGAATTTCAAGCTTAAGAGGTTGATTTAAAGAGATAAGAACTTTACCTTGCCTGAAACTTGGAATTTCATATTTTGAAAGTACTTCCTCTTGAAGCTGATCTAAAATGCAAGAAGCTAATTAGGCTTCCATTCTTTGTGCTTGGGTAACCAATTTTCTCATTTTCTCTTCCGTAGTAGAAACCTCCCTTGCAAGATCTTCATATTGTCTCCTCCGTATCAGCAAGTCTTGCTCATAGAGATAGGTTTGATAAGCCATCTCTTCCTGTTGCTACTCATACTGTTGAGGCCTCTTGATCTCTTCTATATGTTTCGTGAAGTCTAACAATGTGTCCTTGATATCATTCATGCTATTCTTCATATCCCTAACCTCCAAATCTTGGAGGTGATAGATGGGCTTTTTGAGGCTGATTTTGAACATATGTACACTGATATGGAGTTTATGTAGGGGTGGATGGGTGGCAATCATAATAGGCATGTTGGTTTTCTTGGAGAGTCATGAAATTTGGGATAGCTGCATGCTTAGCTTGATATGGCTGATAATGATGTGGATGAGCAGGATTTTCACAAAATGGAGGTGGAAACATGCTTTTTTTATGAAAACCTGACATGTTAAAGCATTTGAAACCTAAAAAACTTCTTGAAATCAATGTGAATCAGGTTTCTTTTGTAAAAATGAAACATACCAACACTTTGTCTACTTAAAACCAGTAGATTGAACTATGATTGAACTTTGAGTCTCCAGGTGTGCATAGACCTACACCTCCAAAGCCAAAAATTGCTGATGTACACACCAAAATCAATAATAAAATGATGAGCTTTGAACTGTGAAAGTTCAAAAGGTCCCACTAGGCATGCCAAAAACTATTATCAACTAGGATTACACCCGTGACATAAAGATGGAAATCTCTGCAATCTTGTGTAACATGGGAATACCTTTAGGTTGTGGGTATCTTATGACGAAGGTAAACCTCCAGAATATGGGTTGGTTCCCCTCTAATTTTTAATAAAATAATGACTTTGTAGGAAAAGGGTTAGAAGGTTTTCTAATGGATGTACAAAAACTAGATTTAAATGGGTGGTGACGCACCTAAATGATAGAAACATGTAGCCCTAATTCACAACTACCTTTAGAATATCTATCCACACAAATCAATTTTGCAATATGACAACAAAAATAATTCAAAAGGAAGGCTTGAATAAATTGTCTCTTTGAGGAAAATTGGGTTTTCACAACATGGAAGAAATGATTATTCGAATGCACAACCTAAGACCTGTGATTCTTCACTGCTTTGAATGCATGCAAGTATAAATGAGACAAAGATTTAAAGGTTCTACTACTAAAACACAATAATATTTCATCCAATCATTCATAAAACAACACAATTGAGAAAGCAAATACTTGATCTTACTAAAAATGAAGGAATATCTGTATAGATGACAAAAAGATAACTTGTAACCTATTGTACTATATAAATCTATAAAAAATGAGTTACAAACACTCCTCTCTGCAATGCACAAGAGAGAAAAAAGGCAAGAACTTTGAAAAAACATAAGTTTTTTCTCTTATATACAAAAGATGACTCAAATGAGTCAGATTGGGTTAACTAAAGTCAACTCAACTAAAAAATATCTCCATGAATCTCTCTCATGAGCAAAGATGAAAAGCCCCAAAAAGAGGGGTCAAAACTGATGTAATTTGAGCAAAAATAGGCTCAAACTCACTGTCACAATTAGTTTGACCAAAGTTGACTTTGAAACCACATGAGATAACTGAAAATTAGGACCAAACTCTCCAGTTCAACTCCTCTCCTCTGATTTTAAATGATTTGACATGAAGTTAACAATTTGAACAAAAATAAAATAATCACTGATGAATTACTTTACTAGGTGTCATGGATTTGCTCAATCTTTTGCATTTTTTTGACAACTAATAAGGTAATCTATAAACTATTACTTTATTATTTGTTTACATTATTAATTTCATTTCATCTCATGAAGACTCAAGGGGAATTACATATTTTCAATTTCACCATTTCACCCTAGGTCAATAAAAAACAAATACACAAACACCTTATGACTCCATTTGTCCTTCATGTTTTCCTTATGCATCTATGTGATACTATAGTATCAACACTTACTCAAATTCAACTAAGGCATGTAAATAAGGTCAAAAGCTCACCTTGCCCTCAAGAGCCATATTTGTAGATAATGACACATGTGATGAAAACAAACACAACCTTATATCTCCCATGCCATCACATGTATTCCTATCTCAAATCTCAATAAACCTTTCAAAACACATCAGAAAGCACCTTATGACTCCCTTGGCAACCTTCAAATTGTGACCCCCTCAACAAATGACTAGGTCTTTTGACTAAAAAGTCTTAGACCACAGGCTCCATTTATTTAGCATAATGATTTTCTTAGAAAACTAAGTCAAAAAGCCCATCAAACCTCCCACGGGCTAGGGTTTCCATGTGAACAAAATACTTGAAACCCTAAAAGTCTTTCATTTCATTCCTTCATTTCCCCTATTCACTAGAGAGCGCCACCTTGAGGTTTTGGAGAGCTGCTATTTCTGGAGGGTTTCTACGAGATCTGGGACCATGTAGACACTGAACTTGGACTCCACTACTAGTAAATTACCTCTTATGTTTCCATCTGAAAGTAATTTGTCTCCTTTGCTGAGTTATTTCAATATAAAAGGCATAAACATGCCTTCATTTAATTGCTTCTGAAAAATGTTTTTCTTTATAATATGAGTTTCCTCTTGAATAAAACGACATAAAAGCCTCTATTCCTATAGCAGTGTTTGGGCTTGTCTTCAAACTGTTCGTGGCTCATCTTTGAATGCTCTGCAAGTGTGTCTCAAGTGTTTTATTGACTAAATGCTCTTGAATTTGTTTTTGATGTTCAATCATATTTGCATATGAGATTATTTCCTTTTTCTTTGGAAGGGATTGTCCTACATCTTCCTTTAGTCTTCTGAGAAGGAATGGCTAAAGGATCAAGTAAAGCGTTGAAATTACTTGAACTCTTCTTTTCTCCTCTTCTTCCTCCTCTATTAAATTATCAGAATCATTATCTTGGACATCTTCTTTGCAACTTTCTGGCGTGAGCTAAAGTACATCTTTTGCCTTTTCCTTTGTTGTACTAGACATCGTCATCTTCTTCTTTCGGCCTCTACAACCATTCTATACTTTGTGATCTTTTGCATCACTATTCTCATTAGAAGTAGTCCCTTTTCTCTTGCGACCTCTACCAACACCTCTTACCTTAGGCTCTGGATCTTTTGCATCACCATTCTCACTTGAACCAAATTTAGCATCTTCCATTTGCTCAAGCAAAAACTCTAAATAAAGCTGAGTCTTGTTAAGAAGTGCCTCCAATTTGCAAAAAACCAATTCACCAATTCATTGAGTTCCATTTTTCATTTGATTTTCATTTTCCTCCTCTCGTTTTGCTCATTCTTCCTCTAAGCATTTCTCCTCTATGGCAAGGTCTTCTAGAACCCGCAATAATTCCCCGTCACATGGGGAATCATTATCCTCCAAATCAATCCACAAATCACTTACAGATCTTCCCTCATCTTCCAATACAGATATTGGTGAATCTGCATCTCCTTCAACCTTGGTAGCCATAACATTAACCATTTCCAAAGCCTTTTAGCCCTTTAGCAAAGTCATACTGCCCCTGTTCAAATCAGATATCTTTCTTTCATTCTCTGTCAAACTCTTACATTTGCTTACAAGTCCTTTAGGGTGAGGGCCTTTTTTACCAATGCAGGATCTCTAATGTTTGAAACCATATAGGCCTTTTATAATGGTTGATTGTACTATTCACTTGTTTGGTAAGCTCCAAAACATTAACAAACTTCTTCAGAATGCGTGACAGAGTTCCAAATGCAAGTGCAAACCTGCTGACTTGATGTATCTTGGATAAACATTGTTGGATTTTGAGAAAAACAAAGGAGACCCCTGCTATCTTTGCTAGATTTGCATTTGAAAACTAGCATCTCAAACTTGATAATGCTCATTTCATCTCATCTACATGAAGGCTAAGGGTCCTTGAAGAAAGATCTCCTATGGTTGGTAGATTACCATGTAAGATGTTACCATGGCTATCAGAAACATGAATCTAATGCAATCTCCTGTTCTCTTTTGATTTGATCTTGGCACATGACTGTTTTCACATCTCTTATGCTTCCTACTTGCATTATCAAAAGCTTCAAGAATGACTGCAATACTTGCAACTGATCACTACTCCACTATTTTTTTTTCTGTCAACTGTCTTGGACAATGTAACTATTTTGTTAATGCTGGAACAACATCAAAGAAGGTTGTTTTGACTATTTTTTTCACTACTTCATGTTTTCTGTTATCATATATTGCTGGGGCAGTCATAAAATGATTGACTTTTTGTCCTTTATGGCTGTCTTACTTCTGCATATAGTCATTCCCTTATGACTGTCTTGGTTTCTTTTATTGCATTCAATAGTAATTTTACACCTCATTCACAACAAAAGTGATAAATATTTGTCTTATTCCTCTTGCATGACTACTATTCCTTACATTCTTTTTTTGGATGTCATGTGACTGCCCTATCTTAAATGGCTGTCCTAGTATAGTTGTGACTACACTTTACACTTAGAATTTGATATTTAAATAGAATATACTTTATTTGAAAAGCTTAATCATGTCTTTTGCTTATCCATGTGTCTCTTAAGACTTAGGGGGCAGCATGCTAGGCTCAACCCTTGTGGGAGCTGATTTTTTCACCACATGCTAAAATATCATGCACAATGATGAATGTACCTGTACCTGCACATTACACAAACAAGTTAGATAAAACATACCTTCAGTTATATGACATGATGCTTCTTGTGTGGATTTATCTTCTGATATGGTACTTGCATCTGCCATTCAGCTATCTCTTCTGCTTTTTCTTTTTGTATTATTTGATAATCTGAGCATTTGGGTTTGATGCTTCACAAACGTAAACAATAAATCTATTGCTTTTGTATATGAAAAGAATTTCAACCCCGAGCTCTAACAACTCTCTCATGCAGGTATCTCTGGAGCTCACTGGATGGAGGGAGCTGAAGATGGACTTGGTCAACCTTGGGATTCGTCATTAACAGCCAATGACGGGTCCATATTCTCTCCATATGCTCTTTTCTCTTTTCGGATATATAGTTTAGTTTTATGTTGCATCTTTCAGTCATTCCCATGGTTTGTGTGGGATACCTTAAACATTTGTTTTGAATACAATCATCTATTTTCATATTATGTAAATGACTTATATGTTTCTTTCCTTTTATGACTCAATTACATAATATGAACTAAAGTATTTGAAGTACATGTGTTTATATCATAAAGAAATGATGTACAGCTATAAATACCTCGCTTCTGCACTTGCATTGTCTTGTATAATAAACAACAACATACTAGATCAAATCTGATATCCTTTGAATGTTTGCTTTCTCAATGAGGATATTTAATTTATTTATCTGGGTTAAATGTAACAGCTTGACTCGAACTGTTACATGATCCCAATAAATAAATTCTTTAACTTGCTCATTAAGACAACCAATGTTGATTGGATATCTCATGTTATCAAGACTTTTTCATAAACCCTTCTGACACTGATGCTAAGGCCATGCTAAATTAAGTTGTAAGCATAATTTAGTAACAATAGTAACATACATTTTTGCCTTTAAAATTTTTAGAAAAAAATCAACCTTTCTAATCATAGTTAAAAAAAGGTAATTCATAACTTTTATCTAAAGCTTCAAATGTTAGTGCTATATGTTAAGTTAGTGTCATGTTATCAATATTATTGTAATGGCCATTTATTACATTTCAATAATGATAGGTATTTTATCAACATTTTAGAAAAAAGTTACTTTTGGTAATGTAATAATATAATTTAATATACACTTAAGTTATTATAGAGTTTGGTTGGTAGGTTTACAATGTTGTACTCTTATAAAGTGATGTTTTCTCCCTTTATTCTATTGTCAATTTTTTTTTTGAGTTAATTCTTTAGCATTTTTGGTTTCTTTGTGTTCCATTTTTATAATATTAAACACAATTATAATGGACTATGAAAACCCAATGTTTCTAAACATGTATTTTATTTGTAAGTTGTGTTACACTACTTAAATGGACAAGTTACAAATCCAATTTACCATGCATGATTGCTCTATTTTTCATTATAGAATCTATGGAAGAAAGAAACTACTTACTTGTACAATATGAATACATTTAAATACTTGCAGAAATGATTAATGTGGGTAAATATTGCATAGTCCAATGCATTTCCGATAAACCCATTTTGTGTATATCTTGCAATCATTATAGTCTATGAAGGGATGAAAACATTTAGAGGAACATTTAAGAATCTTCTTACACAATCATATAAGCCATTAGGGAAATTGGGAAAACTACCCACCTAATATCCGCTATACTCTTAGCATTTTTGTATCAATACCGTATAGACGATTAATGCTCTTTATGTTATATTGTTTATGCCTCATCAATTACATTGTTTATGCCTCATCAGTTACATTAATTATGCATAGTCTTTCTTTTGGGCATTAAATGAGTATAGTATGTTGCATTATTGACTTTTGGAGATTTTTTAGAAGTAGCTAAAAGGCTATTAAAATGGAGAACTTGTTTAAAATATGATAACCAAATATGACTAAAATAACAATAATTCACATAGAGAATGGTATATTAGCTAAATAAAATAACTATGAAAGAAGGATAAAAAATCAAAAGAATATTGGTTCAATTATTTAATTGATTTTAATGGTAGAGACTAACCACAAAGTATAGTTGTTATCAACTAGGATTGCACTCGTGATGCAAAGCTGGAAAGCTTAGCAATCCTGTGTAACATGGGAATACCTTTAGGTTGCAGATATCCTATGACAAATGTAAACCTCCAGATTATGGGTTGGTTCCCCTCTTATTTTCTAATAAATTAATGACTTTGTACTAAAACTAGATTAAAATGGGGGGTGATGCACCTAAATGATAGAAACATGCAGCCTTGATTCACAACTACCTTCAAAATATCTATCCACACAAATCAATTTGGCAATATGACCATAAAAATAATTCAAAAGGAAGGCTTGAATAAACTATCTCTCGGAGGAAAACTAGGTATTCACAACATGGAAGAAATGATTATTCAAAGGCACAACCTAAGACCTATGATTCTTCACTTCTTTGAATGCATGCAAGTATGAATGAGACAAAGATTTAAAGGTTCTAATGCTAAAACACAATAAAATTTCATCCAGTCATTCAAAAAAAAGCACAATCGATTAGGTAAATACTCGATCTTACTGAAAATGAAGGAATATTTGTGTAGATGACAAAAAGATAACCGTTAACCTGATGTACTATATAAATATGTAAAAAATGAGTTACAAACACTCCTCAGATTGCATTAATTGAAGTTAACTCAACTAAAAAATATCTCCATGAATCTCTCTCATGAGAAAAGATGAAAATCCCCAAAAAGAGGGGTCAAAACTAATGTAATTTGAGCAAAAATAGGCTCAAACTCACTGTCACAATCAGTTTGACCAAAGTTGACTTTGAAACCATATGAGATAACTGAAACTTAGGACCAAACTCTCCATTTCAACTCCTCTCCTCTGATTTTGCATGATTTGACATGAAGTTATCAATTTGAACAAATAAAAAGTAATCATTGCTGAATTACATTACTGTGTGTCATGGATTTTCTCAATCTTTTACATTTTTATGACAAATAATAAGGTAATTTATAAACTATTACTTTATTATTTGTTTACATTATTAATTTTGTTTCATCTCATGAAGACTCAAGGGGAATTACATATTTTCAACTTCACCATTTCACCCTTGGTCAATAAAAAACAAATACACAAACACCTTATGACTCCCTTTGTCCTTCATGTTTTCCTCATGCATCTATATGATACTACAGTCTCAACACTTGCTCAAATTTGACTAAGGCATGTAAATAAGGTCAAAAGCTTAACTTGCCCTCAAAAGCCATATTTGCAGATAATGACACATGATAAAAACAAACACAACCTTATATCTCCCATGCCATCAGATGTATTCCTATATCAAATATTAATAAACCTTTCAAAACACATCATAAAGCACCTTATGATTCCCTTGGCATCCTTCAAATTGCATACCCCTCAACAAATGACTAGGTCTTTTGACTAAAAAGTCTTAGACCATGTGCTACATTTATTTAGCATAATGATTTTCTTAAAAAACTATGTCAAAAAGCCCATCAAACATCCCATGGGCTAGGGTTTCCATGTGAACAAAATACTTGAAACCCTAAAAGTCTTTCATTTCATTCCTTCATTTCCTCTATTCACTAGAGAGCGTTGCCTTGAGGTTTTGGAGAGCTGTTGTTTCTGGAGGGTTTCTGTGAGATTTGGGACCATGTAGAGACTGAACTTGGACTCCACTGTTGGTAAATTACCTCTTATGACTACATCTGAAAGTAATTTGTCTCGTTTGCTAAGTTATTTCAATATAAAAGACATAAACATGTCTTCATTTCACTTCTTTTGAAAAATGTTTTTCTTTATAATATGAGTTTCCTCTTGAATAAAATGGCATAAAAGTCTCTATTCCTGTAGCAGTGTTTGGGCTTGTCTTCAAACTATTTGTGGCTCATCTTTGAATGCTCTGTAGGTGACCCTCAAGTGTTTTATTGACTAAATGCTCTTGGATCTATTTTTTATGTTCAATCATATTTGGATACGAGATTATTTCCTTTTCCTTTGCAAGGGACTATTCTACATCTTCGTTCAGTCTTCTGAGAAGAAATGACTCAAGGATCAAGTGAGACTTTGAAATTACTTAAACTCTTCTTTTCTCCTCTTCTTCCTCCTCTGTTAAATTATCAAAATTATTATCTTAGGCATCTTCTTTGCAATTTTCTAGCATGACTTGAACTACATCTTTTGCCTTTTCCTTTGTTGTAATAGACATCATCATCTTCTTCTTTCAGCCTCTACCACCATTCCCTACTTTGTGATCTTTTGAATCACTATTCTCATTAGTAGTCCCTTTTCTCTTGCGACCCCTACCAACAACTCTTACCTCAGGCTCAGAATCTTTTGCATCACCATTCTCACATGAACCAAATTTAGGATCTTCCATTTGCTCAAGCAAAAAGTATGAATAAAGTTGAGTCTGGTTAAGAAGCGCCTCCAATCTGCAAAAAACCAAATCACCAATTCATTGAGTTCCATTTTTCATTTTTTTTTCATTTTCCCCTCTCATTTTGCTCGTTCTTCCTCTAAGCATTTCTCCTCTATGGAAAGGTCTTTTAGAACCTGCAATACTTCCCCATCACATGGGGAATCATTATCCTCCACATCAATCTGCAGATCACTTATAGATGTTCCCTCATCTTCCAATATAGATATTGGTGAATCTGCATCTCCTTCAACCTTGGAAGCCACAACATTAACCATTTCCAAAGCCTTTTAGACCTTTAGCAAAGTAATACTACCCTCGTTCAAATCAAATATCTTTCTTTCATTCTCTTTCAAACTCTTACATTTGCTTACAAGTCCATTAGGGTGAGGGCCTTTTTGACCAATGCAAGATCTCTAAAGTTTAAAACCATATAGGCCTTTTATAATGGTTGACCGTACTATTCACTTGTTTCAAAATCTCCAAAACATTAACAAACCTCTTTAAAATGCATGATAGAGTTCCAAATGCAAGTGTAAACCTGCTAACTTGATGTATCTTGGATGAACTTTGTTGGATTTTGAGAAAAGCAAAGGAGACCCATGCTATCTTCGCTAGATTTGCATTTGAAAACTAGCATCTCAAACTTGATAATGCTCATTTCATCTCATCTACATGAAGGCTAAAGGTCCTTGAAGAAAGATCTCCTTTGGCTGGTAGATTACCATGTAAGATGATGCTATGGCTATCAGAAACATGAATGCAATGCAACCTCCTCTTTTCTTTTGATCTCATCTTGGCACCTGACTTTTTTCACATCTCTTATGCTTCCTACTTACATTATCAAAAGATTGAAGAATGACTGCAATACGTGAAACTGATCACTACTCCACTATTCCTTTTGTGTTAGCTGTCTTGGACAATGTAACTATTTTGTTAATGCTGGAACAACATCAAAGAAGGTTGTTTTTACTGTTTTTGTTGCTCCTTCATGTTTGCTGTTATCATATATTGCTGGGACAGTCATAAAATGATTTACTTTTTGTCCTTTATGGCTGTCATTCTTCTGATACGGTCATTCCCTTATGACTATCCTCATTTCTTTTATTGCATTCAATAGTAATTCTAACCTCAATCACAACAAAAGTGATAAATATTTGTCTTATTCCTCTTGCATGACTATTGTTCCTTACATTCTTTTTTTGGCTGTCATGTGACTATTGTATCTTATATGGCTGTCCTAGTACAATTGTGACTGCACTTTGCACTCAGAATTTGATCTTTAAATAGAATATCCTTTATTTCAAAAGATTAATCATGTCTTTTTCTTATCCATGTCCCTCTTAAGACTTAGGGGATAGCATGCTGGGCTCAAACCTTGTGGGAGCCCATTTTTTCACCACATGCTGAAATATCATGCAAAATAATGAATGTACTATTGTGTGGTTACACAACACGCCTCATTTTGACTTGACAAAATAGGGACCCAGCCTTTTGTTTGGCTTGGCTTGTGTTTGCTGCTTGTTGGCGGTCTAGTAAAAGTAAGTCATGCAGATGATCCTGCATAAAAGGGGACTGGGTAAGTCATCATGATGAGGTCAATTTTTTCAAAGTTAATATTTCATGTCAATAACCTCATGGTTGGATGGAGTACAAAATTTCATGTAGGTTTGCCTTTTGGATCACCATGATATTCCTTAGAAAACAAGAGTTATGGTGAGTCAAAGTTCTGGTCAAACCTGATATTCCGAGGGTAGGATCATATTTCTTAACATCAGTCATCTTATGAAAGATCACCCCGATCCAATTTTATCACCTGATAAATCATTTATCTGGATATCTGGATGTTAATTTTAAGTGGGAGTGACATTTACCCGTCGAACAACGTCATATATTTTGCGGGGGTCACATTTCGAATATCACCCGATATTTAGAATATCACCCTAGCACAAAATATCACCCTAAAGTTATTATCCTGATGACGTCACCCTGATATTCTAAGGAAAAGTTACTTTAGTTAAAGGGGTGATATTATAAATATCACCAGACATTCTGAACACCCCCTGATGTTCAGAATATCACCTGATATTCTCAATATGACCCGACATTCAAACATCGCCCAATGGTTTTCGCATAACCTTTCCCGTTCATGAGTGGATGATCATATTATACCAAGGGGGTCATATTTCGAATATCACTCGATATTTTGAATATCACCCGATCTTTCGAATATCACCTGATATTTTAAATATCACCCTACTACAAAATATCACCCCAGTGCCAATATGCCGATGACGTCATCCAATCCCAATGAACAAAGAAATCAAGAAATCACCCTGACGGTGATGTCATCATCCTTTTTACCTCGCAGAGGTATTTTTCTAATGATCACACTTCTAAATAACATGACGGTGATGTCATCCTGATCTTTCGAAAGGGGGTCACATTCATTAATATGACTCATCTTCGTTAACATGATTGATGACATCAGCTTATCCCATTTTACAAAGGACCTGACATGATGATGACATCATCAATTGGCTTGAACTCCGAAGGTTATCTAATTTCTAACATCTGTCATCTTTTCTAATATGACTGATCTTTCCTAACATGACAGTGATGTCATTCTGACTCGATATATAAAAAGCTCGACATGACCGTGACGTCATCTTATTAGTAGGGTGATATTCCTCAATATCAGGGTCATATTTCTTAACATCACTTGATTTCCTTCAGTATGACCATGACATCAGCCTTTCACATTTTAACGAAGCCCATCCATGATGATGACATCATCATCATATCTTGATCTATGAAGAGTCATATTAGTTAATATCCCTCATATTAACTAATGTGCATACCCAGACCTGATAGTTTTATTCAATGGAATTTAGTGAACAGAAGCGCATGTATTGCATATGCATGATCTTATGCATGCGATAACTGAAAATGTAAGGCTTGCAGATCATATGAAGGGTCACATTACCCTTGGAATACAAAAAGAGCTACTGCAAGGTGAAACTATTTGCAAAAATTCAGAGAAACTCAAAAAATTAGGAAATTTTTTGATCTTCTCCTTGGCAGGGTCATAACTCCTAGCTATTTTATCAGAATTTAAACTTTTTGGACTCATTGGAAAGATAAACTAGCTATCTAGTTTGAGTTTTTTAGTCATTTAGGCTTAATGCCAAGTACCAACGAAGTCTTGAGCCCTAATTTCACTCTGAAGGCCTCTGAAAATGCAATTTACCAAGATGTAGAAAATACCAAAAATCATATTTTCTAATATTTTTATTAGAAAAAATCACTCAAATGACCCTGGACCTAATCAGATATTGAAACTATTTTAGGGCTTGACAGCATGTTTTCTAGTCAACGATAGTCACCCAGACCCTCTTGACCACCTATGGACATTTAGATATGCAAATTTTCATAGATGATTAATATTCATAACCTGATATATATAGGTTTGCACATTCACAGCCTGATAAAATATAAATGTTTATTTTCCTGCTAGTTATTAAACGATGATGCTTAATTCTTGTTTGTTTGTTACAGGATGTTGGAGCTATATGAAGTGGCTGAAAATTGCCAACTGGCAGGCAACATGAACCGGAACTGAGGAGGATATTGTCAAATATGTTGTTTGCTAACTGGAGGATGGACTAGGTCAAAGATGCTGGAATATTCTATGCCAACTGGCAGGCACATGCTGTTCATCTAGACCATTGATTATTCTGGGAGGATCTTGATCCTTAGATCATTATAACTATTTTTTGGCCTTTGTTCTATAAAAGGGCAGAACTTGTCCAAATTGAGATGTATGGGAATATCTGGCAAAATAAGGCCAATTACTATAGAATCAAATAGGAGATCAGATTACTGAGACTAATGAGGATTGAATTGTTGAAATGTCAAGGTTCTTTCTTCATATCATTGTAAATGTACTTATTCTAAAGCATACTGAATGGAGATGAAGCTTCAGATTACATCTTGATTGTAAACTTTACGTAATCTTCAAGTTGATTTCTGGATATGTAATGGTGAATGTTGTGTTCAAATAGAAGCACTTTCATTTCATTGCATGTTGTTGTCAACTTTTCCTTTGAAGATTTGCACTAGATCATGTGGATTTGTGGAATGTCCTGGTGAAGTATGATTTCTAGTTTTCTTCTTTTCATTGCTATATGGGAACATGTATGTGGATCAGTGATCTCAGTTATGTAATTTTGGGAATCTCATTCTCTACCCCTTTTTCTTATTTTAATTTCATTGAAATCACTTCCATAACTGCAAATCATGATAAATAATAAGCAGAACAGAGAAATGTGTTGACATCTCATAGATAATTGAAAATCCTTAGCATATTTGAGCAAAGTGCATGTAGTGTTGAAAATATCATGCAAAGAATTGCAAATAATGGTAGAAATCATGCAAATATCAACCTGTAAGCACATTATTTGACTAAATTCATAGTGCAAAGGTAGAATTATTGGAGATTTATTTAGAGCAGACATATAGAGTAGGATATTTGGAGAAATAATGATGAACTTTGTAGAAATTAATGAAGAATGTAAGGCCCCTAAATGATTAATAGCAACACACATCAACCACTGAGTAACATCAGTAGATGAAGAACTAATCAACAGAGACTTGGGATCATGAATTCTTTGAATTCATCGTATCTTTCAAGATGAATAAAGGTTGATGTGTAACTTTTATTCTATGTTTGTTTATGACTAACATCATGATCAACATGAATTGGCGCTAGAAGGAGGGCACAACAGGAAAAGACAGATCGCTTCAGTCATCATTCATTTTATGTAGGCTCCTAACACAATATAAATTGGTGCTAGAAGGAGGGCAGAACGGGAAAAGATAGATCACTTCAGTCATCATTCATTTTATGTAGGGTCCTCACTCCTAACACAACATAAATTAGCGCTAGAAGGAGGGCCTGAGGAAAGAATCTGTGGATTTTCTGCAAATACTTCATAAATATTTCATCATTTGAGGTTAATGTCTACAAATACCTCTTATTTGAGGGGTTCTGACTGTATCTTTGCAAAGATCTAGCTCAAAGCTTCAAAGATTTGACCAACATTTTCTAAACTTTCAAGTTTTATTTTGAGATATGATAGATCTCATTAAAATTTCAAAATCCTAAAAAATTGAAAATAGAGTCTCATTTTGATGGATGCATATGAAGGTAATTGTCAGGTTAACATTCCTTTATTTCAGGAAACTTTGAATAGGCAGCTTTATCCTCAGAATTTATTTGACTTTGGTTTATCTAGTTGTTGCAGGATACACCAGACTGTAGAACACAGTGAAATTAATTGTCTAACTTTTCTTATAAGGTTGGATCTATATTTGAAAGGAATAATATTTTTTATAGATGTGTTCAGGGCTGAAGTCTGGCAGGAAAATGAAGAAATTCTGGAGCAACAAGCAGATGCAACACCAGAAGTTATTAGTTGTCTGGACAATGGAGTGGACCGCTTTGAAGATTTTGAATTATACTTGTCCAGAAATACACAGTGTAGTCAAATATTAGGTTTATCCACTGATGATGTCCTGATTGAAAGTTGGTGTAGATTACATGACGAAGAGCATTCAAAAAGGGATTGTGATGCTTGCTTGGTCATGTTGGAGAAGACTCAAATTTTGGAACAACAAAGAGAAGCAACACCCCTAATGATGAGTTGTTTAGAAAATACAATAGCTGAATCAGTTATAGAAGGTAAAGAAGAGGAAACACCTTTCCCTGAGTCATTTTATGGTGAGAATTGGAGTTCTCTACTTTATGGTAAGGGTGAGGCAGAGTGCAGGTATGAATCTTTTGAAAATTGTGGAGAAGAAACCACTTGTTAGGATAAAGTCTTTGATTCTGATCCTAATACTTTTGATAAGGATAGTGAAACACCTTTCCATGAGTCATTTTATGGTAAAAGGGAATGGAGACAGGTGGAATAATTTAAATGCACTGCTACAGATGAAGTTCCTATGATAGTAACCCAGGGAGTTGTAGAAAAGAAAATAAATGCTGATGTACTATCTAACTTGTCCAAATTGAATGATCAAATGCAAGAATGTTGTAGGTCAATGGAACTAGACACTTTACTGGATGGAAAATGTGAAATATTTGATGAACAATTCATGAAAGTTGAAGATGCAGAAAGCTTTGGAATTGTTGTGCATAATCAGATGCCAACCCAATGTCATTTTGAAAATGAAACAGGGGAGTATTCCTATCAGTCGAATGTTAATTCACATTTATAGTCAAATGATTTAGAAATGATAAATTTTTGTATATTAGGTTATGATTATGAAGATACTCATTTAGATGCTGATGTGCAGAAAATTAAAGAAAACATTAAGGTGCTACTTGAAGTCAAGAATCAGACATACATCCAGAATGAGGAGGTAAAGCTAGATAAATATGAAGGATTAATACTTCAAGCATCATACATTCTTCGATTTGAAGTGAGACTAGACACTGAACTAAGCAATGAAAATGCAAAGTTAAATGGAGGATCAGTTGGTAGTGAACCAGCATGTGCAACAGAGCCAGAAATACATTAGGTTGTATTTTTCCTTCCCATAGTAAATGATGTTGAATACTATTTTGATTATGGAAACTCAGGAGATAAGACATGCATATGGATTAATCATGAACATGATGAGCTTCCTCAGTTGCTGATTGTTAAGAGTTATTCTATTAAACACAATAAATCTAGAATACAAGAATATTTTTTAGAATACAAAGATGAATTTGTGAGGGTTAGAACTATAACAAGTGCCCTAATGCTCCTGCACAATATAAGGAAGTATGCAAATATAGGTGTCTTTGGGTCTTATCATAGGTTTTATTTGCCTTGTAGGGTTTGTATATAGTTTGGTAGAGTAGTTGTTTTGTTTCTTTCCTTGCTTTCTTGTTTTGTTTTCTATTGTTTCCTTTTGTAGTTAGTTGTTTGTATAGTTTGCTTAGTGTGTTTGCTTTTGTTTGTTTGCTTGTTGAGTTCTATTTTGGTTAGTCAAGATGATGCAGCTCATTACCCTAAGAAAATAATTAAATTGTTAGGATTAAAGTGATGAGAACAAATTCATATATAGGTTATGACTCATTTTGAGAAGTATTGGTGATTAGGTTTGTGATATCTTTTCATCAGGGTGCCTTTTCTTGACCAAAGTGACTCTTTCACAATGACTCACCTAACAGCCTTGGGTTTGTTGAACACACAAGTATAGGTGTTAAGTGAAAAATCTAAAGGGACTCCCTCACTACCAATACAATCTCCAACCTAAATCAGCAAGTGACCACACCTTGCACACTAAGCTTACATGATGACATCATATGAATATATATAGAAATTTTAAAAATCTAATATATATATATATATATATATATATATATATATATATATATATATATATATATATATATATATATATATATATATATAATAAAATTAGGCCATTTAAGTAACTCTACCGGGGCTATAGACGCCTGCTGGCAGTGGGGCTCTACTTAGGGGGATTGCATAGATAACCTTGCCGGGGCTATGGATGCCCATTGGCAGCAAGGCTCTATCCAGGTTGGCTATGAGGGATGCTCCCAAACTATGTAGCTTAACATCAGTTACTCATGCTTTCAATTTGCTTTCAAGATGAGAATAATTAATCATTTGCACACACCTAATCCTTTGTTAGCATTGTTGCCATGATGAATACCTTGTCATACAGAAAGATCATGATGCTTATGCTTAAAAAGAGTTAGAATACTATGTTAGAATGTGTTCACATCACTTGAATCATTGGAACTTAGTTTGTTTTCTTTGGTGGCAAGTTGTTATGTGGTTACACAACACGCCCCATTTTGACTTGACAAAACAAGGACCCAACCTTTTGTTTGGCTTGGCTTGTGTTTGCTACTTGCTGGCGGTCTGGTAAAAGTAAGTCATGCAGATGATCCTGCATAAAAGGGGACTGGGTAAGTCATCATGATGAGGTCAGTTTTGTCAAAGTTAATATTTCATGTCAATAACCTCATTGTTGGATGGAGTACAAAACTTCATGCAGGTTTGCCTTTTGGATCACCCTGATATTCCTTACAAAATAAGAGTTATGGTGAGTCAAAGTCCTGGTCAAACCTGATATTCCGAGGGGAGGATCATATTTCTTAACATCAGTCATCTTATGAAAGATCACCTCGATCCAATTTTATCACCCAATAAATCATTTATTCGGATATCTGGACATCAATTTTAAGTGGAAGTGGCATTTACCTATCGAACAACGTCATATATTTTGTGGGGGTCACATTTCAAATATGTTGGCCTTGTTTTCAAATTGCCCAATTTTAAACTTTTTGCATATCAGAAACTTTGAACCCGAGTCACCTTCCAATTGCAAAACACCAGTCTCACATTTTTCTTGCATGACTCATTAAAATAACTTATTTCTGAGATGTCACAATCTATTTCCCTACATTGAACTTTGCATAACAATATCATTTTGGAGCAGAGATACTCATCATTTCATTGAGTTCCTCAGACACACTTGTCCAGTTTGCGGTATTTAATGAGAATAATTAAATATTGAAAATCCATGGCAGATGGTACAAAATAATTTTTATGGTAGTGTTCGTGACTCCATTTCACCTAATGTGGCAACTTTTCAGACCAAGTAGTCTTATGGTTTGAGAGATTTTAAACTTTCAATTTTTCGGCGGGTGGTTGATGGAAACAATAAAATTGCAGTTTCTATAAAGGCTGGAGGAAAATTGTTTGGCACGAAGATTTATAATGTTAATGTGGACAACTCGGCAAGATTTCATAAAGATCTGATGTTCCAGTCAAAAGTTATGCAAGTTTCATCATTTTTCGCGCTTGCACGATTGATCAAGTTAACATTATTGGGGTGCATTTTTAATTTTAGCTAAGTACACGTCAGCTTGCAATTTGGGAAAAGGTCGCACCAACTTTTAGTTTTGGCTAAGTGCATGCACTTTCACTTTTTGCTAAGCACAGATAAAAAAAAAATCACTTTTAGTTTCCATAAAACCAGAGTCTACTTTCAGTTTTGGCTAAGTAGAAGTCAAATTTCACTTCTGGCTAACTGAAAGAAAGGGCATGATTTTCAAGTTTCACAAAGAGAAACTCCACTTGCACTTTCGGCAAAGTAAAATAAAGGCACCGACAAGCTTAAGAACATCACTTCAAATGCATTATCGGAGGTTGTGTTTAGTTTCAAAAGCATTGTTTAGCTCCTCCAAGGTTTTGAAAACCATCTGAAATGTCGACAAAGAAAATTCACGTCTTTATTATTGAGGGCGTGAAATAGTTTTGAAAATATTATTTACTGCAGATGAAGTTTTTAAACCTCCCAAAATTGTCAATGAAGATAAAACAACATTGTATTTTGAAGATCATTCGGCGAAATAAATAAATTCTTTCCTTTTTGGGATGTAAGTTGGTTGCGAAAGTATTTCTGACCACCAATGAAGTTGAGAAAGTTGTTTAAAATGCCGATAGAGAGCCCAAGAATTAGTTATCATAACTATGACAGAAATAAGAACACGTTGGAAACTCATCTTCATCGCCGATAAAGAAGACTGGCATTTATCATTGTACAATATGAGTAGTTTCAAAAGTGTCTTGGGCAAGGGATAAGGTTTGAAAAACCTCTCAAAAATCCAATAAAGTGTTAATAAGAAAGTAGTTATTATAACTACCAATGGAGATATCTCTCACAACACAAAAAAAAAAAAAAGCTTGATAGAGTTTTTCTTCGCAGACGACATATTTGCTGTCCCCTTTTACATTTGAGGTGACTTTAATCTGTGCATAGTTCTATAGCATCGCAGGCAACAATTGTACGCGTGGCAATAGCTGAGACAATAATTGGTGTTGCGGTAAGAGCATGGTGTAATGATTGTTATGGGGGGAAGGTTTTTGGGTTTACTCTCAATAACACTGTACGAAGTTCTCATGATCTACTAATTCCGCCACAAGCGATGGAACATTACTTAAAGTACTTGCCATTTTGGCCAATGCAAGTCTCGTTCACAGTAGAAGGAACATGATTTATGAAACTTCTAGAAAGACTAGAAACAAAATTACTCATTTAATCTACAACGGAAAGTCTTACCTATTATAAGTTTTGTTCCGTGGTACAATCCATATTTCTGGCCAGATGTAGCTGCAAGCACCCTGGTGTTCATATATGCAAAATATGGAAGCATAGACAAGGTCTGTAAACTGTTTGAGCTCTCACCGGCTACAATGGATGGCAGGATACATGCAAAATGTGTTCATTTCTTTTAAAGCAAATGCAATCAGCAAGGTGCAATTCCTAACCCCGCAGCCTTTGCATGGACAAAGAACGCAAATCATTTGACAGAATGCCTCAAAAAGATGCAACCTCATTGAATGCAATGATGGAAAGATATATACAAAATGGATTTGTTGAAAAGATCACTACTGGCTAATCTTTTGCCTATGCCAAGATGAGCAATTTGCAAAATGTTTTGGACACCCATAAAACGTAATGGAATGAAGATTTTTGTCAAATATTTTAGTTTAAAATGCTCTGGTAGGTGGGGTTACAAAATGTGAGAACATAGAAGAAGCTCATGAATCATTTGACATAATGCCTCAAAGGGATGTAGTCTCATTGACTATAATTTTATCATAGGTTATACTTTGTGGAGAAGGGTTTAGAAATGTTCAAGCAAATGTAACTGACGGAAACCTTCCTACTCGTAGCTTCAGAAATAGTGTATGGACATTCATCTCAGCATAACGAAGTTAGTAAATGTAAGAACATTGATTGAAATGTATGGGTGGAAGGCATTCATCAACATGTCTCCTGAGAACAAAAAGACCTCCAACTCAAGAATTAGTTGCCAAATATCTACATGGAAATGATTGGCATTTTCGGCACATATTTCGTGGTCAGCCAAGGAGGCATTTACTGACAATTGGGTGGAGTGTCTTTATTAGCTCTAAAAGGCTTGTAGCAGGAGATGCTTTCATCTTTTTGAGGGGTGAAAATGGCGAACTACGTGTAGGGGTCAGGCGTGCCATGCGTCAGCAAAGCAACATTCCATCATCAGTTATATCCAGTCACAGCATGCATCTTGGTGTCCTTGCTACTGCATCACATGCAGTTTCAACAAGGACTATGTTTAGTGTCTTCTACAAGCCAAGAACTAGCCCATCAGAATTCATAATTCCTTATGATCAATACATGGAGGCCATGAACAGTAATTTCTCAGTTGGCATGAGGTTCAGCATGAGATTTGAGGGAGAAGAAGCCCCAGAGCAAAGATTTACTGGTACCATCATTGGAATAGGTGTTTCTGATCTTGTGAGGCAGCCAGGTTCAAAGTGGAGATGCCTCAAGGTGCAATGGGATGAAATATCAGCTATTCCACGACCAGATAGGGTCTCGCCATGGAAAATAAAACCTGCCTTGACCCCATCAGCAATTAATCCTTTGCCAATAGCCAAAAACAAGAGGCCTTAGCCAAATATATTGCCTTCAAATCCAGATTTGTCAGTTCTTGATAAGGCACCAGTTGATTCTACATAGTCACATAGATTTACAAGGGTCTTGCAAGGTCAAGAAGTTATGACCTTGGGAGTATCTTTGGGTGACAGCGATGTGGAGAATGTTCAAAAGACAGTAATGAAGAGGTGCTCTAAAAGGCTTCCCTATTGATGTTATGCAGACTATCCTTATAGATGGATTATTTCATGATGTGGACTCTAACTTACTGGCATCCTATCTTGCAACTCATGGTGTTCTTGGGGAAGGAATGACAAAGGTAAGTCTAAAGTTGTTGGAACCTATAACGAAAGTGGAAGTTATGACACTCGAGGAGCATTTAGGAGATGTTATTGGCAATCTCAATTCAAGGCATGGTCAGATCCACAACTTTGGTGATAAGCTAGGAGGACTAAAAGTCTAGTTGAAACAAAAGATGTATTTCTTAGACACGAAGATCAAGCATTGAGGAATGACTACAATACCATTCATCCTTCTAAAGGAGTCTAAGATTCAGGTTTTTAGAGGGTTTGTCTAGATCTAGCCAAGTTGGTTGTCAAAAAGGAGCGGATAAAGATGAAAAGGACTTAGTGAAATTCACAACTCACAATTTGTGAATGTTAGGTTACCTTTTTGGAAAAGTGACTTTTGTCACTTAGTCTAACTAAAAGTTAAAGAATGAACCATATTATCAGAAAAGTGATGTTGAATGTAACTTAAAATAAGGTTTATCATTTTTCAAAAAAAGGTAGTTATTAGGTAGTTGAGGTAGTTACAAAGTGGTTACGAGGTAGTTACTGGGAGCAAGCCCATAAATACAAGGCTATTTCATTGTAAAGGGGGGGACTCTTTTTGAGAGAACTCTGGGAAAGGGGAAACTCTAGAGAAATTTTCAGAGATATCTCGAAAAGCTTTGTGTTTACACTATGTACAAAAAGGATTTTGGAATTGTATAATTTCAAAGATAATGAAAAATGTAGTTTAGTTCGTATGCTCTAAATGTGTTCTTATGTTATCATTACTAATTTCTCGTATGTTGAATTGGTAATCCTTTATGCACATGTGTAATACATTGATTATCTGTGTGATTGATGTGATGAAACACACCCATCTCCCGGTATCTTGATTTGGATGTGCTTGTATGACCTATCTCTTCTTATGTTGAGGTTTATTGTACTCCTTTCATTGTCGTTGCACGTTTCAACCCATTTGGTAATAACCCCTTTTTAGTTGTGGAATCTCAATTGGTTTTCATATGTCTACTGTTGGGGTTTTTGTTAGTCATCTGTTCCTAGTTTTATGTTTTATCCTTTATGTACTTTTAGGTTAAAAGTACACAAAAACCCACAAATACCCCTATCATACGAGGGAGCTGCCCCTCTCAAACGCAGAGGAAAGATGATAGCAAAACTGCAGCTTCTCCAACTGTTGGGACAATTTAGTCACCGCTCAAAGGGCAACGAGTCATTTTCAAGATTATTTCACGGTGACAAATCTGTTTACCAACAGATTTTTGGTGACTCTGCTGGGGACTGACCTGAAGTATCAGTGCACTTAGTTCCTCAGAAATATAAGGATGCCTCCCCTGGGATGGAGGTTGGTGACTTTACGAAGGTGAGATATCCACTGCTATCATTTTTCAAACTTGTACCATGGCGTCGAATCCATCTCAGCCATGGGGAACTTACATTAGCCCATTAGCCTTGGCTCAGTACACACCTTTGCCTGCAAGATCACAGAAGTACTTTCCAAAGTTCATAGGAAAGAAATCACAGAATCCTGAAGATCACATTCTTTCATTCATAGTTGCTTGCGGGATTCTGGAAGTTAATGAAGAAGATGTCTTTGTGCGATTTTTTGTTGAAAGCCTCGTTGGACCTGCCGCAGAATGGTTTCAACATTTGAAAGATGGATGCATTAAAAATTGGGACAACTTGAAGGAAAAATTTCTTGTAAGATTCAAAATTACAATTAATGTAAGTGAGCATTTATCTTAGTTTTTCCAAATCTAGAAGAGAGAAGACGAACCTATAAGGGATTTTGTCGAATGATTCAACAAATATTTAAAGAAAATCCCTCAAGCAAATCGACCAAGTGAAGACAATTAGTTGTGTATCTTTATCAGTTCATTGCACCCTGAAGTCAAATTTACCTTGAAATGAGATAAGGTACGAAATCTGGAAATTGCACAAAAAGAAGCTATTGAGATTGAAGATGACTTGATTCTATCTGGATTATTGAAAGAAAAATTTATTAAGAGATGTATTCTAGAGGTTTCAAGAAATGAGTCCACAAAGAGGTCTTACATGAAGAACCATAATTATCAACCTGAAGAGCATGCCTATACACAGTTTAATCTCAATACAAAAAGAGTAAAGTTAATGCCTCCTTTAGGTAGTTGTATGAATCTTATGGTGTTAGGTGAAAAAGACTTGCTCGAAGATGAGTCGATTCCCTCAGCAACAAGACCTTATGCTGCACAAAATGCAGGAGTGTACTATTTATCTGTTGAAGATAGTGATGATGATTCAGAAATTTCTCTTGAAGATCAAAGAGTTAATACTTTTTCTGTCCCATGGGGTAATGTTAGTAATCACTACACTCAGTCAGAAAATGTACCATTACTCACCAACTCAAGTGATAAAGAAGCAAGCAAAAATGATCACCTATTAGTATCTTTTTCTTCTCTAGAGACTGAAGCATTTACCTTTGATGGCACCAAAAAAGATTCAATAAACATTTCGGTGGATGCAAAGTTTGAAGGCCGACTTGCAGATGGAGAAAACATAAATGCGTCACCAGGTAGTATTTTTGAAACCTGCAAGCAACCTGATTTCGAAAGTTTCAAATTTCTTGAAGAACCTGACAGAGAAGAATCACTTCAACAAAAGCATATCAAAATCCAGAAAGGCATTAGTGAACAATTTGAGGATAGAAAGTATGAAGACGAACCAATAAGCATCCTCATTCCAACACATGTGCAATCTGAGTTTTATGGAGCATTCAAGGTTTGGAATAATGCTCTATTTGAATCTTCTAGTCATGTAGATGCTATTGCATCAAATATAGCGAGTTCATTTTCTATTCCTTCCAATACTGATGTTGAAGAAGAAGAATATATACATACATCTGGTAATTGTTCTAATTCCAAGCAAGTGGAAATGATAGAAGACAATCTTGGGATTTGTATTAGAAGTAATATGGGCATTCATGAAGGGATTAGGAATAATCAAATCAATGATGATATTCAATTCCATAATGTTTTCATCACAAGTTGGTGCTTAGAGATGTCTGATGATGACTTCTTGTGTGGAGAAGGAGTTGTCATTTCTCCTTTCTGATTCATAGAAGAAGATACTCCAGAAGATACAGAGTTGTCATCACTAGATTATGGAATACCTGAGTCAATCATTACAAAGAAAGATGAAGTTATTTTATTTGAGGATGATTCAATGTTCACTGAAGTTGTTGTCCATGATTTGGATTATCAGTTTATTTCAAAGGGTGTTGATTATGATCAAGTTTTGCAGGAGACACATAGAGCCCAAGATTGGTCCTTCTTTGATTCTAATGGTCATGAGTATACTCAAAGTTTGAATATTCATGCATTTGATGCAATACAGGAAGATATAGTTGATGACATGCAAAGTGATGTGATCCAACAGGCTTCAGAAGTTTATAATGAGGAATGGCTATTTGGGTGTAATGTATTACTCAGAGAGTTTTTGAATGCTATTAATTTTAGATCTCTCATTGTAGTAATTGCAAGTTGGCGGTTGAGTTTATAGGTGCTCCTCACTCACCATCCACTTTTCCGCACAGGTGCCTATTTTTCCCAACCTATTAATGGCTTCACTTGATCATCTAGAAGCAGTTTGAGGTAGGAGTCACCTACCATGTACATAGGTTAACTAGTTGTTCTGGTTGTGTCTGTCTTGTTTCATTTCTTGTTGTTTTTGTCGTTTGTCTCCTCTTTATGTGTCCTTGTCTCCTTGTTTCCCCTTGTACATCATATTATCTTCTGACTCTATCTGCCCAATGGATAAGGCACTAGTCATTACCAGATATTCTAGGTTCATCCTACGTCTGCAAGGTCCTTGTCCCCAGTTAGAGCCAGCTGTTGGCCTCATTTTCAAATCGCCCAATTTTAAACTTTTTGCATATCAGATACTTTGAACCCGAGTCACCTTCCGATTGTAAAACACCAGTCTCACGTTTTTCCTGCATGATTCATTAAAATAACTTATTTCTGAGATGTCACAATCTATTTCCCTACATTGAACTTTGCATAACAACATCATTTTGGAGTAGAGATACTCATCATTTCACTGAGTTCCTTGGACACACTTGTCCAGTTTGCGGCATTTTATGAGAATAATTAAATATTGAAAATCCATGACAGATGGTACAAAATAATTTTTATGGCAGTGTTCGTGACTTCATTTCAGCTAATGTGGCAACTTTTCAGACCAAGAAGTCTTATGGTTTGAGAGATTTTAAACTTTCAATTTTTCAGCGGGCGGTTGACGGAAACAATAAAATTGTAGTTTCTGTAAAGGCTGGAGCAAAATTGTTTGGCACAAAGATTTATAATGTTAATGCAAACAACTCGGCAAGATTTCATAAAGATCTGATGTTCCAATCAAAAGTTATGCAAGTTTCGTCATTTTTCGCGCTTGCACGATTGATCAAGTTAACATTACTGGGGTGCATTTTTACTTTTAGCTAAGTACATGTCAGCTTGCACTTTGGAAAAAGGTCACGCCAACTTTCAGTTTTGGCTAAGTGCATGCACTTTCACTTTTTGCTAAGCACAGATTAAAAAAAAATCACTTTCACTTTCAAGTTTCACAAAGAGAAACTCCACTTGCACTTTCGGCAAAGTACAATAAGGCACCGACGAGCTTAAGAACATCACTTCAAATGCATTATCGGAGGTTGTGTTTAGTTTCAAAAGCATTGTTTAGCTCCTCCAAGGTTTTGAAAACCATCTAAAATATCGACAAAGGAAATTCACGTCTTTATTATTGAGGGCGTGAAATAGTTTTGAAAATATTATTTAGTGCCAATGAAGTTTTTAAACCTCCCAAAACTGTCAATGAAGATAAAACAACATTGTATTTTGAAGATCATCTAGCGAAATAAATAAATTCTTTCCTTTTCGGGATGCAAGTTGGTTGCGAAAGTATTTCTGACCACCGATGAAGTTGAGAAAGTTGTTTAAAATGCCGATAGAGAGCCCAAGAATTAGTTATCATAACTACCACAGAAATAAGAACACGTCGGAAACTCATCTTCATCGCCGATAAAGAAGACTGGCATTTATCATTGGACAATATGAGTAGTTTCAAAAGTGTCTTGGGCAAGGGATAAGGTTTGAAAAACCTCTCAAAAATCCAATAAAGTGTTAATAAGAAAGTAGTTATTATAACTGCCAATGGAGATATCTCTCACAACACAAAAAAAAAAGCTTGATAGAGTTTTTCTTCACAAACGACATATCTACTGTCCCCTTTTACATTTGAGGTGACTTTAATCTGTGCATAGTTCTATAGCATCGCAGGCAACAATTGTATGTGTGGCAATAGCTGAGACAATAATTGGTGTTGCAGTAAGAGCATGGTGTAATGACCGTTATGGGGGGAAGGTTTTTGGGTTTACTCTCAATAACCCTGTATGAAGTTCTCATGATCTACTAAGTCCGCCACAAGCGATGGAACATTGCTTAAAGTACTTGCCATTTTGGCCAATGCAAGTCTCGTTCACAGTAGAAGGAACATGATTTATGAAACTTCTAGAAAGACTAGAAATAAAATTACTCATTTAATCTACAACGGAAAGTCTTACCTATTATAAGTTTTGTTCGGTGGTACAATCCATATTTCTGGCCAGATGTAGTAGCTGCAAGCACCCTGGTGTTCATATATGCAAAATATGGAAGCATAGACAAGGTCTGTAAACTGTTTGAGCTCTCACCGGCTACAATGGATGGTAGGATACATGCAAAATGTGTTCATTTCTTTTAAAGAAAATGCAATCAGCAAGGTGCAATTCCAAAACCGCAGCCTTTGCATGGACAAAGAATGCAAATCATTTAACAGAATGCCTCAAAAAGATGCAACCTCATTAAATGCAATGATGGAAAGATATGTACAAAATGGATTTGTTGAAAAGATCACTGCCGGCTAATCTTTTTCTTGTGCCAAGATGAGCAATTTGCAAAATGATTTGGACACCCATAAAACGTAATGGAATGAAGATTTTTGTCAAATATTATAGTTTAAAATGCTCTGGTAGGCGGGGTTGCAAAATGTGAGAACATAGAAGAAGCTCATGAATCATTTGACATAATGCCTCAAAGGGATGTAGTCTCACTGACTATAATTTTATCGTAGGTTATACTTTGTGGAGAAAGGTTTAGAAATGTTCAAGCAAATGTAACTGACGGAAACCTTCCTACTCGTAGCTTTAGAAATAGTGTATGGACATTCATCTCAGCATAATGAAGGTTAGTAAATGTAAGAACATTGATTGAAATGTATGGGTGGAAGGCATTCATCAGCATGTCTCCTGAGAATAGAAAAACCTCCAACTTAAGAATTAGTTGCCAAAGATCTACATGGAAATGATTGGCGTTTCTGGCACATATTTCATGGTCAGCCAAGGAGGCATTTACTGACAATTGGGTGGAGTGTCTTTGTTAGCTCTAAAAGGCTTGTAGCAGGAGATGCTTTCATCTTTCTGAGGGGTGAAAATGGTGAACTACGTGTAGGGGTCAGGCATGCCATGTGTTAGCAAAGCAACATTCCATCATCAGTTATATCCAGTCACAGTATGCATCTTGGTGTCCTTGCTACCACATCACATGCAGTTTGAACAAGGACTATGTTTAGTGTCTTCTACAAGCCAAGAACCAGTGCATCAGAATTCATAATTCCTTATGATCAATACATGGAGGCCATGAATAGTAATTTCTCAGTTGGCATGAGGTTCAAGATGAGATTTGAGGGAGAAGAAGCCCCAGAGCAAAGATTTACTGGTACCATCATTGGAATAGGTGATTCTGATCCTGTGAGGTGGCTAGGTTCAAAGTGGAGATGCCTCAAGGTGCAATGGGATGAAATATCAGCTATTCCATGACCAGATAGGGTCTTGCCATGGAAAATAAAACCTGCCTTGACCCCATCAGCAATTAATCCTTTGCCAATAGCCAAAAACAAGAGGCCCTGGCCAAATATATTACCCTCAAATCTAGATTTGTCAGTTCTTGATAAGGCACTAGTTGATTCTACACAGTCACATAGATTTACAAGGGTCTTGTAAGGTCAAGAAGTTATGACCTTGGGAGTATCTTTGGGTGACAGCGATGTGGAGAATGTTCAAAAGACAGTAATGAAGAGGTGCTCTAAAAGGCTTCCCTATCGATGTTATGCAGACTATCCTTATAGATGGATCATTTCATGATGTGGACTCTAACTTACTGGCATCCTATCTTGCAACTCATGGTGTTCTTCGGGAATGAATGACAAAGGTAAGTCTAAAGTTGTTGGAACCTATAATGAAAGTGGAAGTTATGACACTCAAGGAGCATTTAGGAGATGTTATTAGCAATCTCAATTCAAGGCATGGTCAGATCCACAACTTTGGTGATAAGCTAGGAGGACTAAAAGTCTGGTTGAAACAAAAGATGTATTTCTTAGATACGAAGATCAAGCATTGAGGAATGACTACAGTACCATTTATCCTTCTAAAGGAGTCTAAGATTCAGGTTTTCAGAGGGTTTGTCCAGATCTAGCCAAGTTGGTTGTCAAAAAGGAGCAGATAAAGATGAAAAGGACTTAGTGAAATTCACAACTCACAATTTGTGAATGTTAGGTTACCTTTTTTGAAAAGTGACTTTTGTCACTTATTCTAACTAAAAGTTAAAGAATGAACCATATTATCAAAAAAGTGATGTTGAATGTTTTTTTTTTAAAAAGATAATGCACCTGATAAACTTTTTAACGTGACTGGCGACGCTGGTGCGACACGCCCTCCGGCTCCACGCAAATGCTTTTGCCCGGAGTAATGAACCGGTGAGGCCACAATTATGGAGCCTCATCCCCTAGGAAGAACACTTCAAACCCGCGAGCTCATTGGCCTAACAAAGGTGTAAAACCTTGCGAGCTCGTTGGCCCAGTGGGGGTTTGAACTCTGGAAGCCGCCACTACATCCTGAGTGACTTAACCACCGAACCATGCCATCATCGGCAATGATGTTGAATGTAACTTAAAATAAGGTTTATCATTTTTCAAAAAAAAAAGGTAGTTATTAGGTAGTTGAGGTATTTACAAAGTGATTACGAGGTAGTTACTGGGAGCAAGCATATAAATACAAGGCTATTTCATTGTAAAGGGGGGGACTCTTTTTGAGAGAACTCTAGGAAAGGGGAAACTTTAGAGAAATTTTCAGAGATATCTCGAAAAGCTTTGTGTTTACACTATGTACAAAAATGATTTTGGAATTGTATAATTTCAAAGATAATGAAAAATGTAGTTTAGTTCGTATGCTCTAAATGTGTTCTTATGTTATCATTACTAATTTCTCGTATGTTGAATTGGTAATCCTTTATGCACATGTGTAATACATTTATTATCTGTGTGATTGAAGTGATGAAACACACCCATCTCCTGGTATCTTGATTTGGATGTGCTTGTATGACCTATCTCTTCTTATGTTGAGGTTTGTTGTACTCCTTTCATCGTCGTTGCACGTTTCAACCCATTTGGTAATAACCTCTTTTTAGTTGTGGAATCTCAATTGGTTTTCGTATGTCTATTGTTGGGGTTTTTGTTAGTCATCTATTCCCATTTTTGTGTTTTATCCTTTATGTACTTTCAGGTTAAAAGTACACAAAAACCCACAAATACCCCTATCATATGAGGGAGCTGCCCCTCTCAAATGCAGAGGAAAGCTAATAGCAAAACTACAACTTCTCCAACTATTGGGACAATTTAGTCAGCGCTCAAAGGGCAACGAGTCATTTTCAAGGTTATTTCACGGTGACAAATCTGTTTACCAACAGAATATCACCCGATATTTGGAATATCATCTGATATTTGGAATATCACCTGATATTCAAAATATCACCCTAAAATTATTATCCTAATGACGGCACCTTGATATTCTGAGGAAAAGTTACTTTAGTTAAGGGGGTGATATTATAAATATCACTAGACATTCTGAACACCCCCTGATGTTCAGAATATCACCTGATATTCTCAACATGACCCGACATTCAAACATTGCCCGATGGTTTTCACATAACCTTTCCCATTCATGAGTGGATGATCATATTATACCAAGGGGGTCATATTTCGAATATCACCTGATATTTTGAATATCACCCGATCTTTCGAATATCACTCGATATTTTAAATATCACCCTACTACAGAATATCACCCTAGTGCCAATATGCCGATGACGTCATCCAATCCTGATGAACAAAGAAATCAGGAAATCTCCCTGACGGTGACATCATCATCCTTTTTACCTCGCGGAGGTATTTTTCCAACGATCACCCTTCTAAATAACATGACGGTGACGTCATCCTGATCTTTCGAAAGGGGGTCACATTCGTTATTATGACTCATCTTCGTTAACATGATTGATGACGTCAACTTATCCCGTTTTACAAAGGACCTGACATGACGATGACATCATCAATCGGCTTGAACTCTGAAGGTCATCTAATTTCTAACATCCGTCATCTTTTCTAATATGACTGATCTTTCCTAACATGACAGTGACATCATTCTGACTCGATATATTAAAATCTCAACATGACCGTGATGTCATCTTATTAGCAGGGTGATATTCCTCAATATCAGGGTCATATTTCTTAACATCACCTGATTTCCTTCAGTATGACCATGACGTCAGCCTTTCACATTTTAACGAAGCCCGTCCATGACGATGACATCATCATCATATCCTAATCTATGAAGAGAGTCATATTAGTTAATATCCCTGATATTAACTAATGTGCATACCCAGACCCGATAGTTTTATTTAATGGAATTTAGTGAACAAAAGCGCATGTATTACATATGTATGATCTTATACATGCGATAACTAAAAATGTAAGGCTTGTAGATCATATGAAGGGTCACATTACCCTTGGAATAGAAAAAGAGCTACTGCAAGGTGAAACTATTTGCAAAAATTCAAAGAAACTCAAAAAATTAGGAAATTTTTTGATCTTCTCCTTGGTAGGGTCATAACTCCTAGCTATTTTATCAGAATTTAAACTTTTTGGACTCATTGGAAAGATAAACTAGTTATCTAGTTTGAGTTGCTCGATCACTTAGGCTTAACACCAAGTACTGACAAAGTCTTGAGCCCTAATTTCACTCCGAAGGCCTCCGAAAATGCAATTTACCAAGATGTAGAAAATACCAAAAATCATATTTTTTGATATTTTTATCAAAAAAAATCACTCAAATGACCTTGGACCTGATCAGATATTGAAACTATTTTAGGGCCTGACAGCATGTTTTCCAGTCAACGATAGTCACCCGGACCCTCTTGACCACCTATGGACATTTAGATATTGAAAATTTCACAGATGATTAATATTCATAACCTGATATATATAGGTTTGCACATTCACAACCTGATAAAATATAAATGTTTATTTTCCTGCTAGTTACTAAATGATGATGCTTAATTCTTGTCTATTTGTTGCAGGATGTTGGAGCTATATGAAGTGGCTGAAAATTGCCAATTGGCAGGCAACATGAACCGGAGCTGAGGAGGATATGTCAAATATGTTGTTTGCTAACTGGAGGATGGACTAGGTCAAAGATGCTAGAATATTCTATGCCAGTTGTGTATTTGCCAACTGGCAGGCACGTGTTGTTCATCTAGACCATTGATTGTTCTGGGAGGATCCTGATTCTTGGATCATTGTAACTATTTTCTAGCCTTTGTTCTATAAAAGGGCAGAACTTGTCCAAATTGAGATGTATGGGAATATCTAGCAAAATAAGGCCAATTACTGTAGAATCAAATAGGAGATCGGATTACTGAGACTAATGAGGATTGAATTGTTGAAATGTCAAGGTTCTTTCTTTAGATCATTGTAAATGTACTTATTCTAAAGCATACTGAATGGAGATGAAGCTTCAGATTACATCTTGATTGTAAACTTTACGTAATCTTCAAGTTGATTTCTGGATATGTAATGGTGAATGCTATGTTCAAATAGAAGCACTTTTATTTCATTGCATGTTGTTGTCAACTTTTCCTTTAAAGATTTGCACTGGATCATGTGGATTTGTGGAATGTCCTGGTGAAGTATGATTCTAGTTTTCTTCTCTTCATTGCTGTATGGGAACATGTATATGGATCAATGATCTCAATTAAGTAATTTTGGGACTCTCATTCTCTAACCCTTTTTCTCATTTTAATTTCATTGAAATCACTTCCATAACTGCAAATCATGATAAATAATAAGCAGAACAGAGAAATGTGCTAACATCTCGTAGATAATTGAAAATCCTTAACATATTTGAGCAAAGTGAATGTAGTGTTGAAAATATCATGCAAAGAATTGCAAATAATGGTAGAAATCATGCAAATATCAACTTGTAAGCACATTATTTGACTAAATTCATAGTGCAGAGGTAAAATTATTGGAGATTTATGCAGAGCAGACATATAGAGCAGGATATTTGGAGAAATAATGATGAAATTTGCAAAAATTACTGAAGAATGTAAGGCCCCTGAATGATTAACAGCAACACACATCAACCATTGAGTAACGTCAGTAGATTAAGAACTAATCAACGGAGACTTGGGATCATGAATTCTTTGAATTCATCGTATCTTTCAAGATGAATAAAGGTTGATGTGTAACTTTTATTCTATGTTTGTTTATGACTAACATCATGATCAACATGTACCTGTACCTGCACATTGCACAAACAAGTTAGATAAAACATACCTTCAGTTATATGACATGATGCTTCTTGTGTGGATTTATCTTTTGATCTGGTACTTGCATCTGCTATTCAACTATCTCTTCTTCTTTTTCTTTTTGTATTATTTGATAATATGAGCATTTGGGTTTGATGCTTCATAAAGGTAAACAATAAATCTATTGCTTTTGTATATGAAAATAATTTGAACCCTGAGCTCTAACAACTCTCTCATGTATGTATCTCTGGAGCTCACTAGATGGAGGGAGCTGAAGATGGACCTGGTCAACCTTGGGATTCGTCATTCACAAGTAATGACAGGTCCCTATTCTCTTCATATGCTCTTTTCTCTTTTCAGATATATAGTTTAGTTTTATGTTGCATCTTTCAGTCATTCCCATGGCTTTTGTGGGATACCTTAAACACTTGTTTTGAATACAATCAGTTATTTTAATATTATGTAAATGACTTACATTGTTTCTTTCCTTTTGTGACCCAATTACATAATATGAACTAAAGTATTTAAAGTACATGTGTTGATATCATAAAGAAATAATAGTTATAAATACTTCTCTTTTGCAATTGCATTGTCTTGTACTGATAAACAACAACATACTTGATCAAATCTGATATCATTTGAATGTTTGCTTTCTCAATGAGGATATTTAATTTATTTATCTCGGTTGTGTAACAACTTGACTTGAATTGTTACATGATCCCGATAAATAAATTTTGTAACTTGTTCCCTAAGACAACCAATGTTGACTGGATATCTCATGTTATCAAGGCTTTTTCTTACCCCCTTCTAACACTACTGCTAAGGAATATACTTGGGGTTGCTGGTAATCAGGTGAAAATATAGTTAATTGCACAATGAGATCAGTAAATCAAATAAATAATGCACAAAGAGGCTGCACTCCAATCATCTATTACTAAAAAATGAACCTCTTCAGCATTCTATTAGCAATAGAAGACCTAGAAATCTGATTTGTAACAGTGATTTGTAAGTATTGAGATCCTAATCTAACCATAACCTACCTCTTATCTAACCAGATCTACAAAAAAAGAACAAAAGATAAGGGTTTATAGAGTAAATAAAATGAAAATAAAGAGGGTCATCTTTCTATCTAATTTACAATCCATTATATTGGAATATTCAATGAAACTTAATCAACCTACAATTCTATAACTAGTATTTCACACAATCATAAACATCATAGATGCAATATGCTAAGGAATATTGTGAAAATTGTAAAGCAATTGCATAAAACTACCATATTACATGTGAAAGTATTACACAATCTTTGGCAATTCCACCATGAAAGATATAACATTCAATACTTTATTGAGTTTCACCAAACAATCCAAGTTTGAAAATAACAAATACAAATGAATCACCACCCAAAGTGTAGAACTAGCTTGTCATTAGCATGTGACAACTTCCAGCAAAAATCCACACTGTAAATTTCCTTTTGTCCTAGTTCTTGTGTTCTCAAAATTGCCCTCCTAGCTCCCTTTAAAACAAAATGATACTCCTTTAATAGAGGTGATTTTTCATTTCACTCCATGACTAGGTTAACCTAATTTCAAATTTAGGACCCCCCTTATAGGGTAGGACCTAATGAAATTTACAAGTTACACTAAGATAAAGTAAGTCCTATTTGACCTCCCTATAAGTGAATTACATCTCAAAATCAAAGTTATTTCATTCTTGTCTTCATTATGTACCTATATCTCTCCATCCATCAAGCAAAAGTGACCTTGTGCAGTTGAAGAAGATTAAATCATCCAAGTTCAACATGCCTTTCTAATGCCTCAACACACCTCCATATTGTGTCCAGCACCCTAGACCTACAAACAAACCAAGAGAGCATCAAATTCTTTATTATCAAATCAAATCAAGCAAAAAATCATCAAGATACATTATTCCAACCACTGAGCCTATCAATTCTAAATTCTAGGCAAATTTGTTGCCATGACAACTTCACAAATTTGGAGTTACTCTATTTGTTTTCATCATTTACTTTCTAGTTTTATTATAACAATATCAAAATGGCATTCCATGTTTCCCTACCATATTCTTCTCAAATTCCAAATCTTCTCATTATATATCATGGTTGTCACAATTATGATGCATATTCTTGGGGTTGTTATAGCTCCAGTTTCATTAGCATGCAAGATAAGATGCTATGATGGTTGTTGATTGTTGGACTACTCATTCGGATTGTTCAATTTCTTTTACTTTGACAATAAGTACAAAATGGAATCCATTGTCTGGTGTCTATCAAAACTTCACATTAAAAGAAGAACTATACTTAACATAATACTGAAGGCCCATTTAAATTTTTTCTGAAGCCTATTAATAGGTTTTGCAAGAATATTGTGCCTCCTGATCAAAATCTGTCATTGATCACGCACTTTGTATTGGAGTTTTGGAGATTCTTTTGTTATGTACACCTAATTACAATTATGAATTATAGTTAGGTAAAAAATGAGTTTTTAAGCTTCCACAACATAGTTTTACTTAATGATGCATTCAATCATAAAAGACTTAAAAAGGTGCAAAAAAAAATGAAAAAATATGTATAAAACCATGCACCCACAAGAATATTAAACCAAGAGTAACATGCAAGAATTAATATTAGATCTAAACTTTAATAGTTAAAGCTTTACTTTTGTATATAATTTGGTGGACAATTTATTATTGTAATGTTGAAATTAGTATACACATGTCAAATCTCTATTAGTTGTGGGTTTATTTTGATGGAATATTTTAATTCATGATTATTTATTAACAAGTGGCACACTTTTGTGTTAGTTTTGGCTCACAACCTAATACCTTTTATTTATCATTATTTTTTCATTTACACTTATTTAAAGTAGACTTTCATATATTAAACATTTACACATCATTTATTAGCCTCTTTGCACTCACATCCACACATTTATTCATTTCATTGAAACCAAAACCTTTCTATGGGACTAGGTCAATCGCTAGAGGCTCATGACTAATCCCAAAACAAAATTTCAAATCTCAAATTCCAATATTCTTACCCCTTTTCACTAATCATTGTGAGCCAACTTGACACATGTTTTCTAAGTTGTTATTATGTCTTGTTACTTAAAGACAATAATTTGTGAAATTAATACATATATAAAGGAAAAATATGTGAAATACATATCTAAAAACAAGGAGAAAGTACTAGATTTCACTTCTAAGGGACAAAGAACCTTAATTTACACTAGAATCATCTAGGCCATCTACAATTCCATTCATGTTGACTTAAATAACTTTCTAAAAGCTATAAAATCTCATTTGAATAAGGGATAGACCTAAGCAATTTTGACCTTGGTAGTCTAATAATCTCCACTAAGGTTTTTATAAACACCACCTTGATAGCAATAGATGTAGGGAAGAAAAATCCAAAGAGATCACTATTGGATCTTTATATCAAATTATTCTTATAGGTCATAGTTGATTCCCACACAATAAATCATCCTCACAATAGTCAAGTTCAATCTTGAGGGTTTTAAGACTATACTGAACTTGAGACATTCATTAGACCATGAGCATTGATTTTATATACCTTGGTGATTGGACTTTATACACCATCAACATTAAATCTTCATCATTGTTCCGAAAACTAAGTGTGCTTATCCTCCTATTTAATTATTGTATGAATTGTTCTTTTATCGACACCTTGTTGGTGACTAGACATGTGACTCTTCTTAACCTAGGGACCTTAGCTAACACATAAGACCATAGGTATGTCTTCAAAGGTGGAAGGTAGGACTCTTGATCATATTGCAATATGAAATGACCAACTGATAAGGATGGATAACTCCTCCTTCTTGTGGTTCGACTAGATCAAGGGAGTGTTCCTTAAGGTGTATCTCTTTGAAGATTTAGTCTATGAGATAATAATAAAATTGACTTTGACCTATAAACCATATCCAATGCACTTAAGAATTATATTTGATTGTCACTAAGAACCAATGTATTGGCTTATATTGGACCAAGGATACAACACCTCTTATATGTAGATGCAACAACCATTTGGCGTCTAGAATGTCTTCTTCTTAGAAAACTTTATGTACCTTAGTGATTCGAATTTAAACACCATCAAAATTAATTCTTCATCATTGTTCCCAAAACCAAGTGCATCTATCCTCCTATTTAATTATTGTATGCATTGTTCTTTTATTGACATCCTATTGGTGACTAGACATGTGACTCCACTTAACCTTGAGACCTGAGCTAACACATAAGGCCATGTGTATGTCATCAAAGGTGTAAGGTAGGCCTCATGATAATATTGCAACATGAAAGAACCAATTCAATGCACTTAGAACATATATTTGATTGTCACTAAGAACCAATGTCTTGTATTATCTTGGACCAAGGATACAACACCTCTTAAAGGTGGATGCACCAACCATTTGGAGACTAGAATGTATTCTTCTTAACCTCTTAAGTTTTGCAGTATATTATCTTGATGGTAGAAACAATGTAGATTTCACTTTGAATGACCTTCATGAGGTTCACAGATACTTTGTGGTAAGAAGGTAGTGAAATAATGTAATGCAATGGATCAACTACTACTATTAATACTCCTAAAGGTTGATTTTTTATGTTTTCTATAAATGAGGTGGAATGACAACATGTTGAAACAAATTGTAGATGGGCATCTTTATAATGTATAAGTAGCAAACTTAGGATTCCATAACCATATAACATTACTTAGTAAACCATAAAGTGAAACCTCATAAAAGATGGCAAAAAGGACTTTTCTTTGAAATACTACACATAACATAGGCTCTACATGTAGAGATTGAAAATGGAAGATATTGCAAGGAAATAACATGAACATATAATAATTATCCATCACATAACATAACATAATTTTAAAATTATTTAAAGTTTGGTGAAAAATTTATTGAATGAAATATTTTTGTAAATATAGAACAAGATTTGAATATTTAAAATTCAAAAATTACAAATTATATATGTATTGAAAGTTAAAATTTAAAGAAAATTATGGAATTTGCCACATATATGTTTATACTAGTGAAACCTTATAAGCTGGTGTGAATTATATAAGAAAATGTAGCAACTTTTACTCTAGAAAATGATAAATTGAGATTATAATATTTTATTCTATCAGTGGCATTTAGGAAATAAAAAGAACCTTGATGAAAATAGACTTTCCTCTATTGCATTATTTTTCTTTTAGAGGAAAGGTGTAGGGACACCCATACTATATTAAAACATATGAGTTCAAATATATATATAATAACTAGGTAGGAACCAAAACATAAAAAAAGATACATTACTAGGGAGCAAACAGATTGACGTGGAAGCCTCTGTTGCATTATTATTGTACCCTTATACATATATATACCCTAATTAAAAAGTCACATTGGCACTGGTTTGATCATGGTTTTAGTGATAAGATTCTTTGTCTCAATGTCAGAGACACTAAATCCATCTCTTTCTTTGTAGAGAAGTTGGAGACCTTTTGACAAAGCATATGCATGATCTTTGCTAACTGTTGGAACATTATCAGGTTTTAGATATTCCCAATTTAATTCTTTGAGTCTTTCATCAATTAAAGAATTGAGATATTTCAATGCATCTTCCTCCGTGGATATAGGATGGTCTTTCATATAACATGTTATACATGATACTACTTCTCCTCGATCTGCCTCAGCCTTCAAAAACAACATTATTATTTTTGTAAGGTTTCAAACATAGTTACCCATAAATATGATCAATTTCAATCATACGAATAAAGGAACACAAGGTTGTGAAAGTTAAATTGTCCAAATTTGTAGCATACCTTGAAAGTCTTTGTGTCACCTCTTAATCTATGAGTCAAGCATAAAAGCTCATTGAACCTTGATGGATAGTCAATTTCTTTTAGAATGTCATCAGAAAGAGGCACATCTAATGAAAGTATAGGTTGCAAGGTCACAATGCGAGCCCTAGAACTTACTTTTCCATTCTCTAAATATTCCTCCAAAGATGGTGTATAACCCATAGCAAGCCACTCTGCTTCTTGGAAGTAAGCATCTATGTAAACTTCCCACTTCAAATTCAAAAAGAATTCCATTTTAATATTAATACTTTAATGTAACAAAATTAAAAATATAAAGCAACCAAGCTCCCCAAAATGAATATTAAAACAAATATACATACAACTTTTAAAATGTTAAAGTTCAAATTCCTTCATTATGCTAAGAAAAACTAAGTTAGTAATTTCATTAAGGAGAACCATATTAAATATAAATAGTAGAATATGTAATATATAGTCAAAGTAAATTTGGATATGTTGTTCAACTTGTCAATGTTTCATTCTTATTAGTACTACAAGTAAAATTAATATATTATTAAAGTGTATCTTACAAACTATAACAAGATAGAATATGCGGAGTAATTGTTCCACCTTGCACACTAGGTTTCTTATGGATGTAAGAGAAATCATAACTTAAAATATAGAAAAATGCTTGTTAACCGAATGCTAATTAAAACTCTTAAAATAAATGTGTGTACACAGTGCATTTGAAAGATTAGTGAATTTGAAAGATTTTTGGACAAAGTGCATAGAGATTATGTTCAAAAAAATGTCAAGAATATTTTTTTTGGTTTGGTGGTAATATTGATGGTGGAATTTTAATGTTACATCTAGGAATTGTATCTGGATCCTTCTTTAAAAAGTCCTTATTCTTTTTTCCTCAATCTTTTGTAAGTTTCACAAGTGATATGGATATATTTCTTCATATTCACTTGGGCTTGTAGAATAAATAGCTTGTTAATCCATGCCTGAGCCCAGGATTGCTAATCTTCTATAGTTTCTAGTCGACCAAAAGATTTTTCTTGGTGAAAAAATATACAAATTGGTTTGTGTCATCATAATTACCTAGCTTGCCAAACATAGGAGTCTCTCTAACACCTCTTTTCAAAAATACTTAGAAGTGCAGCTGCAATCTTTTTTCTACCTCTTATTTAGGATTACTTACACAGAGTATTTCTCTATTTGGAGATACAACACCATGGCATACTTACATTGCTTTAGAATTATAATTTCTTCAAAGCTTCTATTTTGTTTTAGCTCTTGAAGGATAGAAATTATGTCAGTTTTAATGTAAAAGCACTAAATCTTGTTTTCTCAACAAGAAAGTTCATGTGCATATCTCTATTTATTTTTAGATGTGGTCACAAATAAAGAAGTTGGTGCTAAAATTCTTGCTTTCTCACAAGACCTACTCAATCAATTGGGAACTACTCTTTGATACTCATAGAAGATCACTAGTCTAATATAGGGAAATATATAGCTAATACTTTACAAAATAAAATGGAAATTTTTGATAATGTTAAATAATAAAAATAAAGGTAAGTTTGGTCACAATAAGATGAAAATAGGCCCTCTTGCTCCATATATAACATAATTTAAAATGAGGTGTTACCAACTTGTTATAATTAAAGAATAATTAATAAGTACAATATAGGTTCTCATTATCAATAATAATTAGTAAGTCAAGAAAGGGTAAGAAAAGTATGGTCTTTAAACATACAAGGAAAAATATATCAATGGATCAATGGGAATGAGAAAACTAGGTTTTATACATAGGTTATATTGCATCCTATTTTCACTTTTTGAAGAGGTTCACATTTTTTAATGAATTATAAATTAGATGTAAAGAGTAATCAGGTTGGGTTTAAGATCTAAAAATCTAGTTAAATGAATACCTTAATTGAATAAAATTAATTATCTATCCACTCTATACAAATATAACATAGATTATATTTATTAAAAATTAATATTTATAAAATCGTACACCTTTACTTGCGTAGTCAAGTGTGTCTCTGCCTTGAGTTTTTTCAGCCTCTCGAGCCATATCCCTCACACCCTCATCAAAGGCCTTGAATGCTACTTTCATAAATTCTGGTAGTCCTTCCATGGCTTCCAAATCCCACCTTTCATATAGCACAAGATAATATATTACTATACTATCTATCTATATATAACAGAATGTTCATTGTCCCTTAGTGCATATAGAAATGTGTTTGAGAAAGTACATAAGAAATATGGAAAATTAAACCCATTTATGTCTACCCACTATAAACCATGACACATTATAGTCAATGTGCTAGCTATTTATATGGACACTAAGGTCCCCACATAAATAAGTAGACTTTCTATCATGGCTATGGTTTAAGCTATTCCTTTGTGTCACCCCAATTTACCAATATAAGTAAAAAAAAAATACCTCTTAATGGCTTGTGTGAAGCGCTTGAGCTCATCCAAAGTTCCATAAGTGTCATAAATATCATCCAAACAAGTGACAAATGTAGCCATCTTTGCAAACCCAATTCTAAAAGTAGAATATTTTGGCTCAATACACCCGCCAACTACCCAAAAGTAAAATTCCACATGGCGATGTCGAGCAAAGTCTAGTTTAGCTAGACCAGACTCTGTCCACCATCTAAAATGCACACAGATTTTTTAATAAACACGAGTAACTTTGAAATCTTCAAGTATAGATTATATTGTAAATAATTTAAGCTACAAACAGAGAGAATATCTTCCATAACATGAATTTCTCACCTTGAGAGAATTTGAAGTTCTTGTTGTTGCACTGATTGGATCATATTGAAGTCTAACTTTGCCAATTCTAAAACCTTTGAGTTGAAAATACTGTAACAATTTCAACATTACATTGTTAAATTATTTTAGAGATCTTCAAGCAGACTTAAAACATTCAAATTTATGTTCTATTAAGAGATCTAATTTTTTTAAAGTTTTTGCCTAAGGTTTTGAATTAGGAGGAGATGGGTATGTTACAAGGTATTGAAATTACTTGTTGATGGTCTTGGCATCTCCATATATGTCAATATAAGTCCTTGCTTCCAACCTGGGCACATTGGTGTGCCAACCATAGTCTAGATTGAATTCTATCTGTTACATCACATAAATTAGAATCTTGATTGACAAATGTATTTGGAGACGTAATAATAAAAAATATTAATGGGTATGGGTACCTCCTTTGAAAGACTAGTATTGTTAATCTTTGGTAGAGCTTGTTTAAAATATGTAGTAGAAAAGGCTTTGGCATCATCCAAAGCTTGCTCCCGGCGAAATGCAATGAGTGAAGCCCGGAACAAATTTAGAATGCTTCTTATTTCCTCCTCCTTTGATTGACTATTTGAGTGCAGCAATTGCTCATCTTTAACATTGAACTGTTGCAACATGCCTGCCATAATATCAAGTTAGAAGCAATCTCATGCTTTCATAATATAACCTAAAGTAAATCTAATATTAAGGTTTAGTACTTTTAGGGATAAGAAATTTCATTCTAAAAACAAATCCAGTTAAATATTTTCAACTCAATGATTGCAGAAATCACCTGGAGAGACGCCATATCTGTGCAGGCGAAGAATTCGAAAACCCAAGGCTGTGGTGTTGAGATCTACACAAGGACTCTCTCTACCACATCCAATGCCTTTGTCATTCCAATATCTGCTATTCAAATAATTCTTAGACATGAGAACTGGACTAAGGGTTACTATCTACAATATACAACTACAACTACAACTATTTACTTGAAGACCCAGGTTCCAACCTAACAAGTTGATGCTGGAACATAATATCAATCTTGAATCTTAAAGAAACAAGCAAACCTGTAAACGTAGTCAAGAGCTGCTTTTATTTCATCTTGAAAATGGCGCTCAATTCCAAGGCGTTCTACATTGTCTACCATTGAAAGATGGTGATACAGATCGTCTGCGGATGAAGAGTGTGGATGAAGGGCATTGAAAATGTTCTTGATCTCCTTAACGAGGTTTTCAGCACGTTCACCGTAAGAGGGGGCCTCCAAGCCATCACAGATAAAAAAAATAAGACAAAACAAATCAAGACCAAACAACAATGACTTTTAACACTTTCTATTTAGAAAGTGAGCACCCCTTAACATCATAAGATTTTGAGAGAGATTGCCAATGCGGCGTGTTATGCCTTCATCTGTCCAACCATAGTTGAAACCAAAGGTGTAACACAACACAGAGACATTTTGGCTCTAATATTATTCTTCTGGGCAAAGAGGATTTTTTTCTTTGTTATGGTGAAGCTTGTCTCCCACTCCAATTTATAGAACTTCCATCAGATTTTCAAAGGCTGATAGGAAGCTTGTTTGATCCTTATTTTTGTTCGTATACAGATATTTCTTTTTTTGATAGAGATAAAAAGTCTGATTGCACGTTGCTTGAAATTTCCGCTAGCACGGTTTGTTCGGAGATTCCACCTTTGAAGATATTATAGAGGTTGATGGCGACATTTGATCCCATAAAATGTTTTTCCTGGTTTTGTTTTCTTCACATACATAAAAAAATTGCATTGAAAATATTAACACCTATTTATTAAGTCAATGTACCATACACATTGAAATATAGTGTCTATATTAGGAAAAAAACATTTAATATATGACAATGACTCATTGAAATATAGTGTCTATATTAGGAAAAAAACATTTAATATATGACAATGACTGCCACGAGTTCTCTTCATGAACACTAAAGAAATATAGAGATTTAGAGTGGATGTCTTATCATTTGGTTTGTACCCATTGAGTAAATGTTCACAAAAAGTGTTTTTTTTTTTTCATTTAATAATAAATACACTTCACAAACATCAAGTTTTTATGGAAGTCCATCTCTTGCTCTAAAGCTCTCATTTTGGCATAGGTGGGGAGGATGTTGGCAAAGGTTGTATAATTAGTGTTCCATGAGATTACATTTCTTTGAGACAACTTGTCAAATAGTTCACATGCCTTGTGTGTGCTTCCACATTTTGCATACATGTCTATTAGGACACTTGCAACTATAACATTTGACAAAATAAATTTCAATTATGCTTTGATGGATGTTGATGCCTTGTTCTAAAGATCCTATTTTGGCACAAGTTGGGAGGAACCTGTCAAATGTTATGGAGTTAGGCCTTATGCATGTCAATTGCATTTGCTTAAAAGTTTCCAAGGCCTTTTTGCTAAACTCATTTTCACATATCCTACAATCATGCCAGTCCATGAGACCACATCTTTGTGATGCATTTTATCAAACAATTCACATGCCTCGTGTATGTTTCCACATTTTGCATACATGTCTACATGGGCACTTGTAACAACAACATGGGATAAAATATTACTTTTGATTATGCTTTTATGAAAGTCCATCCCTTGTTTTAAAGCTCCCATTTCGACATAGGGGGGAGGATGTTGGCAAATGTTGTGGAATTTGGCTTAATGCCTTCCAATTGCATTTTCTTAAAAGTTTCCAATGCATTTACAATAAACCCATTTTGTGAAAGGAAGCAAGGTATGCGGAAACAACTTCCTACACTAATCTAATGAGGAGAGTTAATCAAATTTTAATCTTTACTAGTTACAGGTTATTAGATGCACATTAACAAAAAGGTAATAACATGTCAAAGACAAGTACAATGCTCACAACATGAGATATACCTAGGGAAAACCCTTTCAGGTAAAAAATCTCACACTCCAAAACCTACACAATATATTATCAAATCAAAAGATGATTACAACACACTTGCAATGCAACATCTTTCAGGAGTACACAATGTCGATTCTCATTCGCATCCCATGACCTTTCACATTCTCTAGCCGCTTATTTATCAAGCCTCCTTGGCAGTTATCCAATGTTGGTTTTTTCCATGTCAGTCAATAACAAACTAATTGCCGATGCCTTTATTAAATATAGGGTGTTTTTTGCTTTGGGGGCATTGCCCCCAGTAGGCCCTGCTGGGGACATTGCCCCGAGACCCCTATCGTGGGCTTTGCCCCTAGGTCCCCCTGGGGGGATAAGCCCCCCGGGCCCGCAGGAGGGGCTTCACCTCCCCTTCACTCCCCCGTTAGTTATTTTGGGGGAAAACTGTAGCTGACAAAGTTACCAAAATTTATCTTACTGCATGTACCCACAACCTTGCACCATGATCAGTCACAACATACTAACAACTTGTCACACCTGTCATTTCAACTCTTACATGTCATAGAATCTGTCATAACTAATGACACATAACCACAAGGTGCGGACACATAGAAAACTATGCCAAGTCAACATGGGATGCCTACCTCCTCAGATGAAAACAAAATTTACATAGAAAATTACAATAGTGGGCAAGAATAAATAAATACAACATTAGGAACTTACAAAGGTTGAGACACCTTAATTCCCAATATTCTTCCACTTGTCGAACACCTTTCAAGAGCCAATAGAATGACAAGATTTAACTGCTAGGGGCTAAGAGGCCCATAGACTCTGAACTTCTTTGTGGTCATAGGTTTTGTCAAGGCATCTACAACATTTGTCAAAGTGTCAACTTTCTCCAAATTCACCTTCCCATCCTCTACCATGTCATGAACAAAATGGTACTAGATATCAATATTCTTTGTCCTCACATGGAAAGTAGGATTTTTCACCAAACATATGGCACTCTGACCATCACAACAAATGGTTATCTTCCCTGCAACAAACCTAACATTAGAACACAATCTTTTAAACCAAATGGCTTCTTTACATGCATGAGTTGCAACCATTTACTCTACTTCAGTAGTAGACAAAGCGACCATAGGTTTCCACTTACTCATCCAACTAATAGCACCACCGAACATAATGAATACATAAAAGCACTGGTGAATCTCTTACTACCAATGACACCTATCCAATTTGAATCAACAAATCCTCAAATACAAAGTGAATGCCAATCCCTTATAAGATAACCATGATAACATAAGTAATACTTGGAAGCATCCCGCAAGTATCTAAACACTCTCTTCACTACATGCCAATGTACCCCATCCATGATTAGCAATAAATCGACTAAAGACTCCCATTGCTTGGGCAATGTCTAGTCTTGTACAGACCATAGAATACATCAAGATATACCAGCTGCACTAGCATAAGGAACTCTACTCACATCCTCCATATTAGGAGACTTCAGGCAATCTATAACAAATAATTTTATCCACATCATAACATGAACAGTCAACGGTCTACAAGCTTCCATGTTGAATCTTTCCAACAAGGTGTTCACATACTTACTCTGGCCTAACCACAGTTTTTTGTTAGCTCTATCTATTCTAATTTCCATTCCCAAGATGTATCTGGTTGCCCCTAGATCTTTCATCTCAAACTGTGCTAACAATTGGGACTTCAAATTAGAAATCAAATTCTTACCATTCCCAATGAACAACATATCATCAACATGTAATGTAATAATGAGAATGCAATCATTATCCATCTTAAAGTGAACACAATGATTTGATTTTGATCTTAGAAATCCCAAACTCAACACAAAGCCATTAAATTTTTGGTACCACATCCTAGGAGATTTCTTCAAACCATACAATGACTTTTTCAACTTGCAAACTAGATTTTCTCTACCTTTTATCATGTAGTGCTCTGGCTATGACATATAGATTTCTTCCTCCAAGTCACCATGAAGCAAAGTTGTCTTCACATCCATTTGTTCAACTTCTAAATCGTATGATACAACTGATAACAAGAATTTGATAGATGTCAGCTTTGTAATAGGAGATAAAACCTCACAATTATCTATTCCCTCAACCTAGGAATAACCCTTTGCGACCAACCTTACCTTAAACTTCTCAACACTACCATCTGAACCAAATTTCTTCTTGAACACCCATTTGCATCCAACAAGTTTACATCCATCAGGAAAGGACACCAGATTTCCCAAGTATTGTTTTTCTCCATGGAAGCCATCTCGTCTTCCATGGCCTCTTTCCATAAATATGCATCACTCATACCCACAACCTCGCTTACGGTCCTAGGCTCATCAATGTTAGAATTCAAAGCAAAAATACATCTAAAATCATGTAATGAATAACCAAACCTATCAGGTTGTTGCCTTATCAGTGTGGACCTCCTCAAATATTGATGTTGAGGTTCTTCACCTTCTTCTAAAATTTCAAAGCTACTAGAGCTCTCCTCTTCATCAGGGCTAATAGATGTCTTCGGTTCAACTTTCTCAGGGGTGGAAGGAAGCTGAACCATGTGCATACTCTTTCTCTTTTTATTTCTCTGGTTGTAGAACAACAGAAGAAGGATTAAGGTCTATGAAGATCACACTTCTACTATATAGACTCTCTCAGCCACTAGATCCCAAAGCTTGTACCCTTTCACATCGATGCCATAATCGATGAAGATAAACTTCACAACCTTGTTCTCCAACTTAAACCTCTTCTCCTTAGGTACATGTGCATATGCCTCACAACCAAATACTCAACTGTGTCTCAATGAAGGATTTTTACCAGACCACACCTCCATAAATGTCTTATCAACAAGTGTCAATGTAGGAGACCTGTTAACTAGGTAAAAAGTGATAGCAAAAAGTTCAACCTAGAAATTTTGTTCAAGGCCAACTCCATGTAGCATACTCCTTGCCATCTCCATCAACGTTCTATTCATCCTCTCTGCAACTCCATTCTGCTGAGGGGTATATAGAGTTGTCTTGTGCCTCTCAATCCCATGTTCTTTATAGAACTTGTTAAAATCTACTAAACAAAAATCACCACCATTATCAGTCCTCAAACACTTAATCTTTCTATCCTTCTGATTCTCTATAAGAGCTTTGAACTCTTTTAATCTACTAAAGACTTCATATTTACTTCTAAGGAAATACACCCATGTCCTTCTACTATAATCATTAATGAATGAAACAAAGTAAATAGATTTTGAAATTGAGGGAACATTAACTGGACCAAACACATTAGAATGAATCAAATCCAACACCTAAGAAGATTTGTTAGAACTAGAATAAAACTAAACATGGTTTTATTTGTACCAATAAAACTGAACACGGTTTTCTTTGTACCATAGATGTAATGTTCACAAAATTCAAACTCAAGATTACAATCATTCATACCCTCAATGAGATTTTTATTTTTGAAGGTCCTCAAATCGATTTCACCAATGTGACCAAGCCTTTGGTGCCATAACATTGTCTTCTTAGCTAGAATTTTCATCTCCATAGAATGAGCACCCTTAGGTACCCAGAAAACACAACCATCAGAAGTAGATGCAATAGTCCTCTTTGCTACTGGTTCCAATGGTGAGGATGGAGACTCTAAAGTTTTCTTCTTTGAAACAAAGGCACTATTGCATTGAACCATGCATGCATGAAGCTGAAATAGAGTGCCAATCCAAACACCCTTAGCTAGCACCATAGCTCCTCTAGTCATCTTGCATCCTCCATTCAAGAAAACAACTTGCACACCCACATCATTCAAATTACTTACAAATAATAGGTTACATGCCAAACTAGGGATATGCAAAACACCATTGATCCCCTTCACTCATCCATTAGGGAATCAAATCAAGACTCTTCCACAACCAACAATCTATTAGAAATGAAGGTGCAAACTACACAATGGAAATCTGATTCAAACTTTATTATCCTTTAAACAATGTAGAATCAATGGAGATTACAACAGAAATTAAAACCCATCACATAGAAATAAGATGCACTAAGAACTGAACACATAACATAGTATGTAACATGGAGAAAACCTTTTGGCTAAAAAACTCCACCAAGAAAAGAGGCTCCAAGTTGTATTATCTTCAAATATGAGATTACAATACATGCACTTCCTCTGTTTGTTTAGTCTTCAATCCAGCGGCGCCTGTTCCTCTCCAATCTAATAAAAACATAGTACAAATATTCTTATAAAAGGGGGTTGCCTTCTAGGGCAAGATAACTGACAAAATATCAACTATCAGATCTGTGATCTAATGATGAATGGTCCATATTCACAATGATAAAATATAAATAAAATGAGATTTTGGGGGTGTTGCCCCTGAACCTGCACTAAGGCACATGGCCCCCGGGCCCCCCACCAGGGGGGTGATCCCCTCAGACCCCTCACAAGGGGGAAACCCACTATGACCCCTCATCATGAATGAATGAGCATTGTGTACCAGTTATAAACATACAACTGAAACAGGATTGCTGCTGGTGAAACCTTTCATCCTTTATGGGTGATTTACAAACAATATTAGGAGTAATTAATTACATAGAATTTACAAGGTTAATGGCACCTTAATCCTAACACAATCTTTAGGTGAGAGTCATCACCCAAGTACACCTTCCCACCATCATATTCTTCATCCTTTGAAAACTAACCTTGATGATATGTCATGTGAAAACATGCACATGAGTCAATAATCTATACATCCTCAGATGCATGTGTTTCCAAGGAAGTGACAAATGCTTCTCCATCATCTTGAGAGGACTTGTCAGAATTTGAATCATAGTTCTTTTTCTTTTTCTTTTTCTTCTTCTCCTTGCACTCCTTGCAGAAGTGACTGGGTTTTCTGTAGTTCCAACATAGAGCCTTGGACTTCCAAAGAGACTTGGATCTCCCATGGGATTTGGATCTTCTTATCTCTTCTTTCTTCTTATCTTTTTTCTTCCCTTTCTCTTTAGATCTACCACGACCTGCAAGAGATTCCTTAGTTGACTCAAAAGATTTTCTCCACATCTCTTCAAACAACAATAAAGAAACCACTTTATCCATCTTGAAGGTGGTAGTGGTATTCCCAATGGCCATAACAAGGGGGTCCCATGAATCTGGTAATGAACACAATAATGTCATACATCGATCCTTCTCCTCCATCTTCACACCAAGAGAGGTCAACTAGGCAACAAGCATATTGATAATATTTAGGTGATCAATGAAAGATCCTCCATCTTCCATCCTGAAAGAATACAATTTCGTTTATAGGAATAACTTTTTCACTAGGGATTTAGCCTGATAAACATCTCCAAGTTTCTTCCAAAGATCTTTTACAGTCATATCTTCATGGTATTTAGGAGCTCTGAATCATCCAAACAGAGTATTATCAAACCCTTAGCCTTCTAATCCATCAGATCCCAATCTTCTTATTTCATGCCCAATGGCATGCTTCTAGATACTAGGAGCCATAGATCTCTATCCACCAATAAACTTGTCCTTCATCTTGAGTTTCCATAACTCAAAGTTACCTCCATTAAACTTCTCTATCTCAAACCTCCCAGATGTGCTCACCATCTCTTTCCTACAACAAATATTTCAAAATCCTCTACACAAGCTCCCTCTCAAAATGAAGATCAGCTCAAAAAACCCTCTACCCAACAACTAGAACCAAAGGTGATCAGGCTCTGATACTGACTGAAAGGAAGCAAGGTATGCAGAAACTTCTTCCTACACTGATCTAATGAGGAAAGTTATGCAAATCTCAATCTTTACTAGTTATAGGTTATTAGATGCACATTAATAGAAAGGTAATAGCACATCAAAAACAAGTACAATTCTCACAATACAAGATATACGTGGGGAAAACCCTTACGAGTAAAAAACACCATTCCAAAACCTACACAATGTATTATCAAATCAAAAGATGAGTATGCAAGCTCTTTCAGGAGTACACAATGTCAATTCTCATTTGCATCCCATGACCTCTACCATCATATCCTATAGGCTTAAAGGTTTAGCAACTATTTGTTGCCTCTTTTGCAGGTTCAAATTTAAACATGAGGGGACTGCAAGAGGTGGCAACTAATTTTGTAGTATTTATCTATCTAGTTGCTACTCTGCATCAGTGCCTTCTTTGTTTTCAATATTCTCTTCTTCCTCAATTTTCTCTTCCTCCTTAGTTTTCTCTTCCTTTTCAGTGGACTTTGTTATTTCAACATGTTTCTATTGTTGTTCAAGAGTTCTAATGAGTTCTTGTTGTTCTTCAACATTCTAGACATGCTCCTCCATTTGCTACTATGCCTTGTCCACATCATCAGAAAAAAATGAGTTGAGGTTTCTCCAAGGTGATCATCTTCTTTCAATACTTACTCTATTGTCTCAAGGATAGCCTCTTCTTGAGTTGAAGCCATATCTACATAATCACTTTGTGTGACTTGCTGCTGCTCTTGATGCTCTGTATCTTCTTCTTTTGCAATCTAGTCTCTTCTTCTTAATGCTTTACATCTTCCTTTTGAGCATCCTCTTCAGTAACCTCCTCTTGACCTTTATCTTCTTGACTTTTATCATCTTCACCCTCAGAGATATCAATAGGGACATTTGTTGTAGGAGGTTAATTTGATTGAACCTCTGCTTTCATAGTGGCATTTGCTTCTGTTTGATCCTTCTCACCCATGGTCTCAGCTCCCTCTCCCAGAGTTTGTCCTAAAGCTAGCCTTGGTGGAATGATTTGTGCTTGTGGGATAGCACCCAGGCCAGCAACAACTCATGCATATACAAATTTCTTTGTAATAGATGCCTTTCTGAAAGCATCCCCTAACATGGATGCCAACTACTCAGGAGAAGAGGTATCAATTGATCCCCTCATTTTATTTGGTGGGGCTTTTGGACTATTTTGATATATTTTGGGCTCAGAAACTGAAGGTGAACATGTGTCTGAAGTCTTCTATCTTTTATATGTTTCTAGCTTTGATGAAGGGGTCTCTTTCCTCCTCTTGCCTTTACCTTTTGGTGGGGTTGGCTTGAAGTTTTGTAGTTTGAGATTCAACCACTCATTGTTGTGTTGTAGGACCCCTACACTGAGTTCTCTCAAAGAGATGTCTTCTTTCTAGGACCAATCTATTGGATCCAACCTATTAGTGTCTATGGTGTCCAACTGATATCTTAGATCCAGAATGAGCCTGTCATTTTTAAATAATTCTTCAGGTATATCATTTCTGAAAGCGAATTCTCTTAACTAAAAATTAGTGAGCCTTGTATATTTCTTCTTTCTCACATCAAGATCATCTTTACAATTGGCCAAAAAGTTTTCAAGAGAGTTTTTGTCATCAAACTCCATTGTGGGAAATAATTGCTTAAGTCTACCAGCACGGTCAAAATTACCCCTTGCCTCATACAATTTTAAATTTAAAGCATCAAGCTCCTCTGTTGTTGTCTTGGCAACTTATATGGATGGGCACTCATAAAAATCCAACTCAAATGGATACTTGACTCTAGATTTATGTTTCCCAAACAATTTAAGATGTACTTCACTTATTTTTCAAGAAAATTTAATCAAAATTAGCCTATCACTACAATGCCTAGGCAATAGAAAGGGTGCCCTCTTGAAACCTGCAACCCTAATGTATGTAGATTTGGGGAATTGAATGAACCATTCTCACCATCCTCTTACTAGCTTAGTGGCCTTATCTAACATTCTCCTTTCTATATCTCCTATAAGATGGAGGATTATTGCATATACAAATGCATCATTAACCATCTTAAAGTGTTTCTCAGCTTCTTGTATTTCCAAATGAGGGAAGAAATCCCAAACTTTATTCTATGTTGGACCTTCTCCTCTGACTCCCACTATGCTTTTAAACAGGGAAAATCACCAACTCTAGCTGCTAGGTACATAATGTAGGATGTCATGTAAAACTTTTTGGTGTTGGTGACTGACATTATTTGCTCATGAATGCAATTTGAGACCATTGCACCCCAGTCCAAGTGTATATCACCCTTAAGAATAATATAAATAAACTAAAACATCTAGGTCTCATAGTTCCTGGACTCTTCCTTACCACATGCCCTACTGAGGAAGGTTATCGAATCCCCAACCTCCCCTTTAAAATCTGATCTGGTAAGCTTTGTTGGGACCTTAGATACAGATTTATTCTCTATAGCTAACCAATGTTTGTTCAGATATTTCTTGTAGCCATCGACATCTGTGTCATATTGCTTTGTTGAATTTGTAATGGCTAAAGGGATAACCTAACCATATAGAGGAAGATCAAAAGCTTCTCTAACCAAGGAGGTGTGATGTCTAATACTAGTTTTCCATTTGAATCCACACATCTCCTAGTGTTTGGATCATAGTAATGAGAAATTTGAGAATCAACTATGGGCATTGAACAACTTGGGGAAATCCTACCACATGAGCTAGGTCAGATGCAACTATCCTTCTAGAATGAGGTGTGACATCTGGTGAGAAGGTTTATGAGTTAAACTACACCAAATCAATGTGTTCGAGGTATGTTTCTATGATGTTTGCTAGTTCACTTTTGAACTTAGACACTTTAGGGATACCTTGGAACTTATACTTCATAGTGATAGGTGGTTCTCTCTTGGTAATTTATTTCTTCTTCTTCCCCTTCTCTACAGCATCAGTGGAAACACTCTCTTGGGTAACGTCTTCCATAGATTTTTCAAAGTCCAAGATAGTTTCCTCACTTGCTTGAGTAGCTGCTTCAAGTTATAGCATTTAATTGTACTTGGAAGAGGCATAGGAGGGAAAAAAAACCAATGAAAATCTAAATCTACATAAAATTTTGATCATTTTGAGTGTTTTTTCAATTTTTGGGTTTTCGAGCCCATTTTAGACTTTTGGACCAAGTCCAATTGTGCTTTTAGGGTCTGAAGTCTTACTAGGAATCCATCAATTTTTTCTTGGGCCTTTGGTTAGCGGGAGGATGTTGGTTTTTTGGTCATTTCTATCTTTTATCTTTAGGGTTTGAAAATCCTCTCGAGGCTTGAGATCCCAATTGAACACTCTACGAGGAATTGTGAATTTAATAGTGGGGCGCGGGGCTCTAATAGGTTTTGAGACATTTGAGATTAGAGCCAAAAGTCCCTTCAGGACCTGACATCTTGAAGGAACTTCCTTTTGGAAGGTTTTCTAAGCAAGTGGAGTCCCCGCGGGAAGCAAGACTCTGAATAGATTTTGGCTATCTTTAATCACAGTCAAAAGTATAATTTGTACCTAGAATCTGACTTGGACGTTATTTTGCTTATCATCTAAGTCAAACACTCCTACAGGGCATGGAAGCATAGGTGAACATGGGTTCGATGGTTTCAAAAGTATAGGACCAAAATTCCCGTTGAGACCTGAGGTTTCGACAAACTTTCTTTCAATGACTAATTCTTCGGGAGGTGAGGCCTCTGGGAAATTTAGGACTTTGGGTTCTAATGTGTAAGGGTCTTAAGATCCTTTTGGGACCTGAAGTCCCAAAAGGACATTTCATTTTGGATGAAATTTTCTAAGTCTTTTAATGTGGTGCGACGAGCGGTGCCCTAAAAGAATTCAGAACTTTTGGTTCTACATCCTTGGAAACCAAAATCCTTTCGGGACTTGAAGTCCCAAAGGGATTTCCTTACTTAACACTTTATGTAGACCTATGGGGGGCAGGATCATAAAAAAGTTTAGGTCCCTTTATATTGAGGCCAAATATCCTTCTGGGTCTCGAGGTTCTGAAAGGATATGTTTAAAGAAATTCATGAACTTATGACTATATTTTTTGAAAACTCAAAGCCAGGGTTGGATTTCCAACCCTAGAGTCCATTTATTCAAACCTAAAACTAAAAGGATAACCTATCCAAGAAGGAAAAACACATAAAAATGACAAAAACCCTAATCTAAAACAACAACAGAACCTAAATTAAAACCTAAAGAATGAATTAAAAACCTAAACTAAACATAAACAAAACAACAACATAATTCAAATGTTCAAACCAAACCAAACAAAGGAAAGATAAGAGAAAGATAAGGAATGAGAATGAACCCCCCTTACTGGGAATCAACAATGGTCGAGGGACATGAAGAACATGTGAAGAAAACAAGAACAATGACGTCCAACTTCCAAAATCTCTGGCTCAATCAACCTAAGATCTTCAAATATTTGCAGGTTTGGATGCAATAAGCTTTATGGAGCTCTAAGAGTTGAAAATCACGAAGGCACAAGTATAAAATGAGGATAAAACATCAAGCAAAGGATTAAATACCTTCGTATTTAGTCCTTCGTACCACATTAAATGTGGTAGGTCAGGGGTGGAAGCACAGAGGGAAATCAAGCTTTTGGACTAAAGTCCAAAAGTTTGAAAAGTCGATTGGGACCCGAAGTCTCGATCAGACTTTCTAGAAAGAATCTAAAATCCATAAATGGACATAATGGTTGGGATCTTAGGAGTTAAAGAACTCTTGGAACAAGTTCACAAAAACACTCAAAACACTTTCTTTGAAAAGGACAAAATGCCTAAGTGGAGACTTAGGACTTAAAAAAAAAAGAAAATGAACAACAAAAGCAAAACAATGAAAGAAGAAAAAGAAGGGGGCCCCCAACTGGAAAACAAAGGTGGGGTGTGTATGCAGGGCATAATAGGTAGAAGGTGTACAAACATCCTCCATTATGTGAAGGTGGGTAGAGGGGGTTTTAAGGTGCATCTTTTAGGATCTCTATTGGGTAGAGGATAGTTGTGGTTGTGGTTGTGTGTGTGTGAGTTTTGTTTCAAGTAGAAGAAACCTATAACTATAAAGGGCATATGCTCTAAAATAAATATGTGTTATATTTTGATGTCATGCTTGTAGGTGTGTGTAGGTTGGTGAGGTGAAGTTGTAGATTGTGTGAGTCGCAGGTGGCTAAGATGTCAAATAGGAAGAGTATGAGGTTGGCCTTGAGAAGGGATTTAGGAATTTCTTTACTTGTGAGGAGAGAGAGAAGATTAAGAGCTAAGCTTAACAATATGTGGAAGGCGCTAAAAGTTTTAAGAGAGAGTAGAGTAGAGATTGAAAAGAGAAAATAAAAGAAGAATAGGGGTAAGGGTGAGTTTTATTATCTTCTTGATGATAATTCATTTGGAGGTAAATCCATGTGTGTAGAAAAAGATGAGGGAGAAAGAGTAGAGTGCCATGTTGATGACACTGAAGAAGAAGATGAAAGTGCAGCAGCAGGAACATGTCTTGTGGAAGGCATGAAGTAGTTAGTGAAAGGGGATGAAGATGAAAGAGGAGAAGATACTATAGCAAAGAATAATGAAGAAGGAAAATTTGTAGAGACAAAGAAGAGTGAGGTTTCAATAGAGATTTATCCTTAGAAGGACATATTGGTAAAAGCAGAGAATGATGAGGAAGGAGTTGCAACAGTAGTAGAGAAGGAAATGATTACCAATGTAATGGTTAAATTTTTTGATTTTTATAACAAAGAGGATGATAATGAGTTGTATGTAGATAAGGTGGTGAGGGTGGATCAGGAGGTGAATGCAGAAGAGAAGATGAATTTTTTTTTATGATCTTATTAGTACAGGTGTATGCAGGTGTTGTAGAGGATGGTGTTGAGTATGGTGGTGGAGGCTAGATTATGGTGGGTTGAATCCCATGAGAGAAGGGAAGAGAGGAAATCACAATTGGAGGAGGAGGTTAGCTCATCGTGGATTAATTTCCATGAGATGAAAGATGAGTGAAGAGTAGAGTTGGTGGAGAAGGATGAAATTGTCCCAACCAAATGTGGGAAGAGGAGAAAGAAGAATGTTTCTAAAACCTATTGTAGTGATGGAGTTTGTTGTAGGTTTTTTACAACTTGGAAGGGTAATTCAATTATCCAACTCTATTTTATGAGCCATGCTCACAAAAATTTTCTTACCTGGCGTATCTAATGCAGGAGCATTTGGGTCCATAGGCAATCTTGCATCGACAAAAATATTTTTATTTTTAATTTTATTTTTTGTTTTATTTGGTTGTTTTAGTCATCTCTCTACATCAAGAAACTTCTGATTTGGTCAAATTTTCAAAAATGAAGATCTCACCTAAACGCAGTTTTAAAGCTTTGCAGGCAGTTTTATGGAAATCATTGTTTTTCAAAATCCATGAGGACTGGAGACAAATTATTTTATAGGAATGTTTAAAATTGTATTTTATCAAATTTAGCAATTTTTTCTGGCCATATTCTTCACTAGTGTAGAGAAATTAATTTTCTTTGTTTTTGCCTGATAAATTACAAAAACAATTCATTCTAAAGATTTTTAAAAAGTTGGATTAAAATGGTTTTACAGGGGTCTTGAGGAGGTTATTCTACTCAAATTGGCTAGATTTAATGCAAAAATAAGTACCTAGTCATAAATTATGTAAAAAGTCATTTTCTGTGCTTTTTGGGCATCTGATGAAAATCAAAGGCACTTGAAAACGTGAGAGTAGCTGCCTAAGAGAGAAAACATGGATTTGTTGTTCTAGACAACAAATTTTCATTTCTAAAATAAGGTGAACTAATTAAAGGATATGTTTTTAAAAATTGACTATTACAATGCCACTTTGGTAGTCTAGGCACCTATTTTTGGAGGAAGAATCTACAATTTTTAAATTGAAACAACCTCCTTTCATGAGGCATTAAAATTTAAGGTGGTACTCCATTTTTTTAATGTTATATTTATGAAGTAGCTAAATAGTGAAGATGGTGGCATGGAAAGGTAGAGAATGTTGATAACTAAGGGGGGGGGGTGAATCAGTTATCTTAATTATTTGACCTTCTTTTCTTCTTTTATAATTAGTGCAGTATCAAAACAAATAAGCATACATGAACATGAGAGAAGAAAAGAAATCAACACACATAACACAAGGATTTTTACATGGAAAACCCTGTTAAGGGAAAAACCACGGGGTGACTAACCTAAGATTGTATTCTCTATTAAAAGAATAGAAGTACAAAATGGCACTTGCCAATTAGGGCTCACTACCTGAGCATACTACTCACAAGAGGCTCACTGCCTACAATAGTTTATAGAAAGAAACCAAGTACTTGAACTAATGAGAAGCATCCACATATGCTGAGGTTCAGTTCCAATTAGGCTCAATAAACTGATCTACTGCACTTCATTCTTCCTCTGCTTTAGTGTTGTTGTTCTCTCACATACCGAACCTGTATTACTACTTCCACATTGCTCTCTACTTTTCTTCACACAACATAACACACCACACACACATTCTCATCGAAATCCATCTGGTATATATATCCGCACCAAGGATTTCAACATCTTTTTAGTCAACATCCAGAATACTTTATATTTTCCCAAACTCTGGTCTATCGGCTGAATCCTTGCTTACTAAGTGATGCGTATCAAAGAGATACTTATAGAAGTCATCAATCATGTCATCCAATCATGAATGATCCCTCAAGAAACTTGATCTCCATCAATTTCTTATCTGGAATAAGGTCTGATGCTCTGCTGGTCAGTTCTTCCTTAGTCTACTCTGCCAAACAAGAACCCAACACTTAGGTGCTCATATCTTTTCACTCTTTCATCACCGAAGGCTCAATCTCTAGAATGTATCAGTCATGATACTCCTCTTGACTTCCCCAATTCTACACTTTACTGAGATGCTTCCTCTGAGAGATCCGGACCTGATTGTCGGACCTTGCTGCATGCTTTGTTCTTGCTCACCGGACCAAAATACTCTTCAATCTAACTTCTGGTATAGACATACCATGTCCTACGGATGTGTGGGATGGACTTTTCTACCATCAATGACAACACTCATGAAGCCACACAGTGTCTCTTGCCAACAATCTCCCCCTTTGGCATCGATGGCAAAACTTAGTGAAAAAAGACTAAGTGTTATAGCACACTCCCCCTTGGCTGATGATCTGTTCTTATGTACACTTTTTCGGAGCTCCCCCTTAGCTAAATTCCTCATTTTTCACTACTCCTCACTCCCCCTTTGACATGGCAAAGGGTGGAATCCACACACCAAAATTTGCAAAATTTAACCTACACATAGTCGCATAAGTATATATACAAGTCATACTTACATATACTTAAGTATATCAGCAAAAGTTGTTTTCAACTGGACAAATTCTATTGCCCAACTCTGCTTCATCCTATCCAAGATTGAAATGTGACCACTTAGCAAAAATCTAAAAGCTTCTGCCCTCTTTAAGTCTACCGGATCACTGGTCTGAGCTGTGGTCTGGGCATCAGTTAGGACCTCATGCATTGCCTCTAACTTGGGGATAATTATCCCTCTCAGTTCACTTAACCTACTTATTCTATTCTTCTTCTCCTTTTCAAGCCTCTAAATTTCATTTATAGTGGCAATGGTTTGACACTCTTGATTCATTATGGAAGAGGCGAGAGGGTCAAAATTTTGAGATAAATTTGATAGTTTGCTCTCTTGTTCTTCCACCTTCTTGGCAATGTCTGCTATCACGATGGACCAAGATAGACAAAATTTGTATAAATCTGCACCATCTTTAAGAGAATTTTCTAAGCTCTTTATCCCAATATCCAAATTTCTCCTATCATTTGTTATTAGTCCCTGCACCTCAGAGAATCTCTTTCCCAAAAATTCTTTCCAGACTTTATCTTCTGCTGACTTCTCCAAAGAATCAAAATGTGTGCTAATAGAATTAACAAGAGATTTCAAGTTACCGAATGAGGAGGCCGAAAGATCCTTCTAGAAAGATGGCATGATCCTCTCCAATGCACTAGATGCAATCTCTATTAGCTCATAGTCTTCCATGTGAGACTTCAAAAGCTTTTCTTTTACCTTTGCTTGGGCAAAGGATGCTATCTTCATTGTCTGAACCGGGGAGAGGGAATCAAAATTGAATGGTCCTTGAAGTAGCTCCAGTTCATCTAATTCCATCATTTCTTTGGTCAAGAAATCTTTAATTGTTTCTATAGTGTCTCTTGCTGGAGATAGAGTCTTCTTTCCTTCTGCTGCTTTAGAACTGTCACCAGGGGTTTTCTCTGATTGATCTTCTTCTCTTCCCTTTACCTCTTCCTCTTGACTGATTCTCTCTTCTTTTCTTGTTTCTCCTTCAGTTCTGGAGTCTGTTGGGGGATCCGAAAGAGAGATATTTACTTCTTCATGAACTTCCTCTTCCAGAATAGAGGAATCCAGGTCCTTAGTCTTCTCCTCAACTATCTCCTTTGACTCTTTTGTAATTTTCTAAGTAGAGTCTTCCTTTAATGCACTTAATCCTTCGACATCAGAAGGTTCATCACTTATGTCCTCTATAATAGGAATATTGAATCTTTTGTATACATTTCGGAGGATGTCTTTAGTTTCTTTTGCCACCTGATCAGTCTCTCTAAGCATAAGCTTGTTCATTCTAGCTTTGCTCCGGAACTCATCGTTGCAATCCTTGAAGATTATGTTCATTTGTTTAGGAGTGATGGAAGTATAGAGCTGAATAGCTATTTGTTCCCGAATCTCCATATCCTTTTCCTTAGCATTGTTCTTTCTCATTTCAAGTTCCTTCTCTAGGATTTTAGGAATTAGAGATATAATTTCAATGAATGCTTTATTATAGATGTTTAGATATTTGACTGTTGCATCTCGTAAAATCTTCTGGTCAGCTTCACTATATTCATCATAAAATTAAGTCATTGGTTGCAGATTCCCATCCACAGTGACTGATTTGATGATATCATCAATGGAGAGTGTAGGCTTTTCAACAAATCCTTCTGTTTCTTCTTTGTTTTTGCCGACAGATGATTCCATAGAAGTTTTCTTTTTCTTCATTTTCTTAAGTTCCTCATCTATTTCTATCTCTTCATCATCTTTTTTACTCGTATATGACCTTGTGGCCTTTTTGTTTGTTCTCTTCTCACCCTTTCCGGATGTCTTGGCTTCTGGTTTAGAGGATTTTTTTTCTCTCAGAGGTGGCAGATGCAAAACTCTTGGAGGATTTGGTCTGGGAGGGGGCTTGCACAGGATCACTTTCTCTTTCTGCTTCTTGTTTTTCTTTCTCTACTCTTTCTAATTTTTCTCTATTTGCATCGACTGCTTCTTTAGAAATGCCAAATCTTTTGGCAACTTCCTCTACTTCTCTTCTCACTTTTCTTTTCATCTCTGGTTGTCTTAGCTCAACATGAATCTTCACACTTAACTCTTGGAAGGTTCCAAACCTTTCTGCCTCAAGGTCCTTGGGTTGACTCAATGGATGTTGGATATACAACTCTAGGATTTTCTCATCAACCTCATACCCCATTGGCATAATCTAGACTATCCTTGGCTCCACTACCTCCATTAGGCATTGATTAGTGTCTACCATAAAGTACACTGTATCCTTGTATTTCTCAACCAATGATTGGGGGATTCTTTCTCTGGCCTGCATCATACTTTGAAAGTTCTTGAAGTAGCCCCAGAGTGTTGTATTTTGTGCCTTGGCATCACCAAGCCCATGCATATAATCTCTGATTTGTATGGCTACCGGTCTGTCATTTTGCCATATCCAACCATTGGATCCGGGTAGCTCATTCATATAGTAAAAGAATAAACATAGAATCAAGCCACCATACTTAAATGAATTCTTCTTATCCTTCTTTATTTTCTGTAGATTCTCTAACAGTTGATTCAGGAGAAGCTCACAAAGATCAGAGTCATCATTTTTCCTTAGCATTTCATATGCAGTATATATGGCAGTTCTGGATACAGAATTATCCTTGCTGGAGTGATATATCTTATAGCCAATTATCATAGAGGTAAACTTGATATCTGGGTCAATGATATCTTCTATTGTCATTGCTCTTTTGTCAAATTTTGATCTAGTAGCCTCACTTATAGTTTAGTTTTTGACCGATTTGAGAACAAATAACCCACCAGATGAGTGCAATCCAGTTACCACCCTAATGGCATCTTTTGTGATCTTAAACGACCTCATCAACCACATGAATCTATCATGCATTCTGCTCAGAACATACCAGACCCATTCATCTTCTGCAAAATAGGGGAAATGGATGTAATGTCAAAAATGCTTGTCCCAGATGGCCTTGTACTGAGGTTTGAGTTCAAATGATTCATCTATTAACTGCTTGTGATAGATATCCATCAGCTTGGATTCCCTGAATTCCTCAATATTCGCATGAATGTATGCCCTAACGTCGTCTACATGCAAAACCCCATGCGGAATGCTAGAGAAGGTGCCTAAGGGATCAACTTCTAGAGATTTGTAAGGGTGTTTCTTGAACTTAGGGCATGACCTATCAGTGATTTTGACAACATTCGGAGTAGCCATCTTTTTAAAAGATTCAGAGAGAGATATTCAAGAGTGAAAATACCTTTTTTATGCCTCTTGGGTTCACAATATGAGCCGGATAAGATTGTTGGTTAAATCAACTTCTACGGTTGATCTTCAAGAGGTTTGAGGCAATCTTGTTGTAGAGCTCCTTCTTTATTTTTATCAAATGCAAATGTGCAAATGATGAACAAAAGAACCCTTATATTTCTGCATAAACCCTAATTTCACATTGCAATAAATGCACAACTTGAGTCATTCTGGTTGCCTTGTTCTCCTTGTTCTTGAGAGAGATCTTTCCGGATCACTGAGATGCACTTAGAATGGTTCTTGGTGATGATTGACAATGTATCTCCATTTTTCCAATCATTCCATTTATCCGCAGATAAAGATATTTAAATTTTGAATCATATCGGATCTAACTATGAGAGTCCTACTTTTACTAGATTACTGTCAAACCTATCGGCAAGAAAAGCGCTATCAACTACTTTAGATTCTACTTCACTAATATGCCAATGACTTTTATCTTCAGTGAGACTCTACACTATTGGAAACAATCATTTTGTTAATTCTAATACATGATCACTTTCTCTCTTCAATGTGACCCTTATCATTGGGAAACACTTACCAACTTAAGCTAATGCACCGAAGGACCAACCACTCATCAATGTGACTTCAACCTTTGGCAAACTTCCTTTATGTGTCTCTGATATGGTAGTCACTCCGATCACTCATCGGCTAAACCTTAAGATCTCTTGCCACTAGCCGATTTCTCCCGATGGATCACCATCGGTATCAATTATCCCTTGTCACCCTGATGTAACTAAGTCAAATTAGCATTTGTCGTCACAGTTTCGGCAAGACATGTGGAACTCACGTATTTTTTACCAAGGGTTATTTGGATGTTTCTCTAAAAACCCTTTAATCCATAACCTTCCATGTGCCAATTTCAGGCACCAATTGACTGGCTAGGGGAAATTATTTTTCTTTTGTGACTCCCCGTGAGCCAGAGCTCATCTATTTAGTTTTCAGAAGGAATATCAGCACTAGATTCTGGTGCAGATCCATCTTCAACATTTTATGTGCTTCTCTTCACCCAAATCTTGTTCATTTCCCTTTGAATTTCATCTACATTCACTTTTCCTTTTCCTTTGTCTTGGTTTTAATTATGATGCACCGGACCCTTTTTGTCTTGATTCTTACTTCTGTAGAATTTGGCAATACGACCGGATCTATTGCAATTGTAGCAAACAACATTTTTTTGCATATTTGACTGGTATCCTCTTGATCTACATTGATTAGCCATATGTCCCATTCCATTGCATACAAAGCATCTACCATTGAATGAATTATTTATTTGTAGATTTTTACATTCATGAGATTTGTGACCATACCTTTTGCAGTTAAAACATTGTTTGGAGAAGGATGGGTTAAACTAATTCATTCTTCTTCTGCACTGATTTGCTTTATGACCGAAGCTATTGCAATTGTGGCAGTATCCATTGAAGGATGGATATCTTGGAGCATTTGGTTGCCTTATCAGAGGTCTTCTAGGCCTGTTCCTTGGATTTCCTGATTCAGAGTTCCTCTGACCGGATCTGGAGCTTTCACCTTTCTCATACCCCAAGCCTTGCTTGTCATCTACCCTCTTTTGGCTTTCAAGAAGAACTTCATGTTGAGCAAAGCTTATCTTGAATTTCTCTTTGTATTCATTTGCTGTTTGAAGATCCCTTTTAAGAGTGTCTATCTGATTCTCAAGTTGTTCTTCATTATCTCTAGCTTCTTCAAGATCAGATTCGAGATGCCTGATTATTCTATCCATTTTGTGGTATTCTTTTGACTTCTGCTTGAGAGATTGTTTTAGATTATCTTCAATTTTTCTCTTCTCTTCAATTTCTTGGGTGAACTTCATAACCCTTAATTCCATTTCATGTCTTACCATAATGACCTCTTTTGATAGCTTCTCACATAACTTGTTCTTCTCATTCAGATCTTCATTAGTATCATTGGCGTCACTTTGACTTGCTAATTGCTGAAGTAGTTCCTTTCTCTTTTTCACAGAGATACTTAGTTTCTCCTTTAGTTCGTTTATGAAATCATCAACTTGTTTGAGTCTTTCCCTCAAGTTATTAACTTCAGAGTGAGATTGCTCGAAATCATCTAGGGTAGATTGAAGTTGTTCCCTCATACCATTCATATCCATTGGAATTCCCAGATCTTCCTCAAGCTGTTAGGCTATGTTTGGAGGAACTTAGGTCTGATACCAATTGTTGATAACTAAGATAGGGGGTGAATCAGTTATCTTAATTATTTGACTTTCTTTTCTTCTTTTATAATTAGTGCAGTATCAAAACAAATAAGCATACATGAACATGAGAGAAGAAAAGAAATCAACACACATAATACAAGGATTTTTGCGTGGAAAACCTTGTTAAGGGAAAAACCGAAGGGTGACTAACCCGAGATTGTATTCTCTGTTAAAATAATAGAAGTACAAAATGGCACTTGCCAATTAGGGCTCACTTCCCAAGCACACTGCTCATAAGAGGCTCACTACCTATAATAGTTTATAGAAAAAAAACAAGTACTTGAACTGATGAGAATCATCCACATATGCTGAGGTTCAGTTCTAGTTAGGCTCAATATACTGATCTACTACACTTCATTCTTCCTCTGCTTTAGTGCTACTATTATGTCATATACCGAACCTATATTACTGCTTCCACACTGCTCTCTACTTTCTTCGCACAACATAACACACCACACACACATTCTCATCGAAATCCATTTGGTATATATATCTGCACCAAGGATTTCAACATCTTTCTAGTCATCATCTAGAATACTCAATATTTTCCCAAACTTTGGTCTGTCGACTGAATCCTTGCTTACTAAGTGATGCATATCAAAGAGATACTTATAGAAGTCATCAATCATGTCAGCCAATCATGAATGATCCCTCAAGAAACTTGATCACCATCAATTTCTTATCCAGAATAAGGTCTGATGCTCTACCGGTCAGTTCTTCCTCAGTCTACTCTGCCAAACAGGAACCCAACACTTAGGTGCTCATATCTTTTCACTCTTTCATCACGGGAGGCTCAATCTCTAGAATGTATCAGTCATGATACTCCTCTTGACTTCCCCAAGTCTGTACTTTACTAAGATACTTCCTCTGAGAGATCCGAACCTGATTGTCAGACCTTACTGCATGCTCTGTTCTTGCTCACCAGACCAAAATACTCTTCAATCTGACTCCTAGTATAGACATACCATGTCCTACAGGTGTGTGGGATGGACTTTGTTGCCATCAATGACAATACTCATGAAGCCACACAGTGTCTTGCCAACAGAGGAAGGTGTTGAAACTCATTTTAGCACCTTTTTTTTATCTATTTTATTTGATAATTTTTATTTGGAGGAATAGTGAAGGGGAGCTGAGAAGAGGAAGTGGAAAAGGATAGAGAACTACTAGAGGTGCAACCAAAGAAAGAAGGGAGAGATGAAATTAAAATTCTAAAACACAGTGTTTCTTGTAGATTGAGAGGATGAGGCCATGAAGGCGATAATGTCACATGTTTTGTTGTAGATTTTTTGTAATTCTTCTGTTGTGAATTAATTAAATCAATAAGAGTTTGCATTCCATTTTTATTTTACCTACAATTTGTGATGTATTGTGTAATAGCCACTTGGTTTTATGGTTTGATAAAACCCTTGATCCTTGATCTACATCACAAATCTATAAATCCAAGCCTCCTCTCTCATCCAAGGCATCAATAAGAAATATTTGTAGGTACATGCTATCAAACTAACCTGAGTCTATTAGAGAAACTCAAAAAAGCAAATCATCATCAAGAACTTCATCAAAAGGAGCCATCATTCATATCAAGGAAATATATGAGCTTTTGTTTAGGCTTACATTTGTTCTATTTTTCTTTCCTTTCATGCTCTAATCCAAGGTAGAGGTAGTCTAGTAGCTTAGGTTGCATTTCTAGATTAAATTTTTTCCCCCTCTATAATATCCAATTCCAAGCCACTTGGGCCCATGGATATAACAAAAAGAGGTGCTTGAGGGCTTACAAATATCCACATAAACAATGAAGGGGATTGGAAACACCTAGATGGATAAGGCCAAATCCAATGAGAAGACCCTGATATAAGAGGCACCATGAAAAGTGACCTAGTTTGGGCTCAAAAATGGTTAGACAAATAATTTAAAATTTGTAGTACAATTGAGTGGTAGTGGACAAAAGGTTTCTCTTGATATTAAGTTTCTAAACCATGGGAAAGTGGGGAGAAAGGGAAGAATACCCCTAGAAGATCTTGTAGTTCCTAAAGGGAGTGTCCATATACCACTCTGAATCATTCTACCAAGGTACAATGAATTGAATCCAAATCTTATGCACCGTTTATAAAAAAATAGACTCCATAATGATTTGAAATGACCCAATATATTTGTTCCAAGCCTATATCTAGCTTGAAACATTGGTCAAGATAGCCAATTCTTAGTGGCTCTTGAAGAGAGGTATGAAATGAAGCAAATCCCATTCTTAAAGAGCTTTAGCACATGGACCTAGGGAACTTTGGAAAGAGGTCAACCCTTGCAAGTAATCATATGAGACCACCAAAATGATTGTTTGTTGAAATAAATCTCATAACTAAAATGCTTCCCTTTCGAAATAAGCCAAAATTTAATAGCTTCCCAAGCCTTCTATTTATACTTTTGGCAACAAAAGTGCCTTGAAATTTCATTGGCTCCTTAAGGATCCGAATGGAGTGAAGATCTAGACCTTGCCATGCCTATCAACTACTAATTAAACATAGACATGCATGATGTTTAAATCTAATGATTATATTTTACATTAGAAGGTCCTTAATTCTAGGGTTTGAGATCAAGTAAATTTTTTTTGAATAGTTGTGTGGTTTTCATTTTCTTCTATCTATTGATCTCTACTTTCCTCTTTAATGTATCCTAGTAGAGGGTGGGAATTCCATCTCTTTAGATCTAGTTCTAGATCATATGTTTGTGAAAAATAAATTGATGTAGCAATAGTAGTAATTGGTAAGAATGAATTGGAATCTGCTACATTCATGTTGACTCTAGAAGAATCCCCAATTATTAATATTAGTCATGATGAGTTCAAGAAAACTATTTCAACATTCCCAGGTCATAGCTTGATTTGTAGGTCCCTTGATCCTCAAGTCTCTTTGGAGGAATCAGTTCTTTGGGCAAGGAAGAATCAAAAGTCTCAAGGAGTATATTAAATCCAATCTTGTGCTAAAGGGAATTTCATAGCTAGTTTTGCAAATGAATCAAATAGAGATGGATCATTTGAACAAGGTTCATATTTCTTTTGAAATGCTACCCTTCTCATGAAGCATTGGCATGTGGGGTTTAAATCTTCAAAAGAAATCCCTATGACTACCTATTTCAATTTTGATCTATGCTCTTCCTCAAGTGTTATAGTCTCCCTATGTCTTTGAGACAATTTCTAGTTACTTTTATACAACCATTGATATTTAAAAAGCACTCCATAGGTATGGTAAATTTTTTTATGCTAGAATATGTGTGGAATTAGATCATGTCTCTTCTTCCATTCCTAAGAGTATCACTATGTGTGCTTGAGATTTTTAATGGTCGTAGGCTTTAGATTATGAAAACTTTCCTTTTATATGTAGATGATTGCATTAATATGGTCATTTTATTCTAGGAATACACGAGCTTTCAAAGAAATACAAAAAATGAGAAAAAGAAAGTTGAGAAAAAATAGGCATAGAGGGTCTCACATTTCCAAATGAAAAACAAACTTTCAACATTAGAAATTTTATTTCTCCAAATGTTGAGGATAATGTGGGTTTACCTTCTAACTCTAGGAAGGAGGAAAATCATAAATAAGATTCACATTAGAATGAAGGGACAAGCAATAAATAAATGCTCAATGATTTTGAATTCAAAGGTGATCTAGAACAAGTTTTGGTTGAGAAAGAATCTATAGATTTTTGGAAGTTAGAGATGCAAGGGAAATTAAAAAATACCTCTTAGCTTAACTTTCCCATGCAAAAATTCAATTAAATAATAAGGCCCTTCAAGATTATTTGGAGGGTTGTATCTTAGAGCAAGAAAGTGTAGAAAAAATAATTCCAAATAGATGACTAGTAAAGAGGGAGGGAGATTTTGGGCACAACAAGGTGGGGAGACCTAGTGGGTATATTGCATTACAAAATACAACTATGGAAAAGGTTACAATTGGAAATCAATGCCAATTAGATTTTGTGTTTGTTGGAACCAATAAAACCAACATTGATCAATAACAATGCTCTCTTGGAACATAAGGAGATTAAACTCCACATCCAAAAATATTTTACTTTAGAGTGTCTCGGAGAAATACAACTCTTAGATTATTATATTACAAGGACTAAATCTATGAAAATGGATAATTTTAAACCTTTCTCTAGGTCCTCTAAGAAATGTTGTGTTTTAATCACATAGGTAGTGGGCTTGCTACAATCAAGAATAATGCGGAGTTTTTATTACTAAAATCCTTTCTTCTAATTCATGGATGATTCTTCAAGTTAGTTGTGTGTATTCTATGTAAAATTTATCTCTTGTTAATGTTTATGGCCCTCAATCTTTTAAAGAAAATTATCATTATTGGGTTTAAATATTATCTGTTATGAGAGTTAAATTTGGAGAAAGATGGCTTGTGGCTAGATATTTTAATTCTAGACTTGATTATTGTAAGAAGAAAAGGATGCTAAAATAAAGGAGATAACCAAAATTTCACTTCTTTCTTAAGAGATTTTTATTTGTGGTATGTTAAACCTTAAAATGATTGGTTTTCTTTCTTTAATAGAACAAAGGGATAGGATAATATTTTGGCTAGATTAAATAGGTTTTTCCCTCTACCTCCTAGCTACAAATAGATATTATTTTAATTATGAGGTGCTAATGGAAATGGGTTTTTACCATTGGCCTATTTTCTTAACCTTGTTGATGATAGTTTTCCAAGAAAGATTCCCTTTAGGTTTGAGAAAGGTAGTTGTCACATAAGGACTTGGATGAAGTCATCTAAACTTTCTTGAATGGTCCTCATTCCATTTTTGGTACTGCAATGTACCTTTTAACCAAGAAGTTAAATTTCTTAAAGATTCTTCTTGAGTATTGTAATAGATATGTGTTAAAAAATCTTTTTCATGTTAAAAAAAAAACATAGAAAATAGAATGGTTGAAATTTAAACATAAAAACATGTTGGTTTTGGCCACTAAAGCATTCAAAGATGAGGAGAAAGAGGTGTCTTCTTATCTTGATGAGACTTATAGATGTGAAGAAATATTTTGGAAACAAAAATCTATACTAAAATGGATTAATGATGAGGGTCATAATACAAAGTTTTCTCATATTTCCTATAAAAGGAGAAGACACAAGAACTTTATATCTAATTTGGAATTAGATGGAGGTCTAATAAGGGATCATTAGTCTCTATTTGACATAATATATGTAAATTGGAGAAAAATTGGGTAGGGAAGAAAAGCAATCTCTTTTCCTTAATTCTATTCCTTCCCAGATTGGCCTAGAGGAAAATAAAATTTTGTTGATGAGGATATCCTTAGACAAAGTTAGATGTACTCTTTTTGGCATGGGTGGACATCATGCTTCTGGGCCTCCTAGATTTCCTTCTTATTCCTTTCAACATTTTTGGGATATCATTCTTCAACATATTTTGGAAATGGTGCAAAAATCCATGGACTAAAGATAGATTCTAAAGGCAATGAACTAAACTTTTCTTTCTCTTATTCTAAAATAGAAGGATTCTCTAAAAGCTAAGTATTTTAGGCCTACATCACTTTGCAATACCATTTATAAGGTCATTTCTAAGATTATTGCTAATAGACTCATATATCTCCTTGTTTAATTTTTTAAGGGCAGGGAGATTCATTAAAGGCCAATAGATAATAAATGGTATTATTTTAGTTCATGAAACAATACACTTTTACATTGGTAGTAATAAAAAAGGTGTGCTCGTGAAATCGGACATTGTAAAAGCTTATGATCATGTTAGTTGGAGATTCCTCAATAGAATTATGCAAAAATATGGTTTTGTTAATGACTGGGTGGAATGGGTTATTGGGTCTTATTCTTTTTCCCTATCTCCTATTCTTGTTAGTGGATTTGCAAAAGATTTTTTTTCTTCCTTTTACAATATTTAGCAAGAGAATCCCTTATCTCCCTACTTTTTAATCCTTATGTCTTAATCTCTAGGAAAACTTATAAGTTCTCTTAAAATAAAGGGTTCCTTACATGGACTTAAAAGGTTTCTTGCTTTTCTATGGAAGGAACAACAAATTTTCTATAGATCTTATTTTGGATAGTTTTATAAAATTGTTGGCTAAATGGAAAGTTGGATGACTTTCATCAACTGGAACGTTGGTTCCGCTCAAACATATCTTTGAAGCTATTCCTTTCTATTTATTTTCACTTTTTCAAGCTCTTGAAAGTATCATTAGAAAAGTCAATTCAATAATGAGGGACTTTCTCTAAAAAGGTTCAAGGAATCATTTTAAATTTCCCATGTTAGTTAGGAATGACATTTGTATAAGTAGAGATAAAGGGGGCCTAGGGATTAAAGATGCTTAGATTTTTAATGAAGCCTTATTAGATAAGTGAGTTTGGAGAATCATTTCTTCTATCAACAAGATTGAATTCATATTCTAAAAATTAAATATCTCAATGGTGCACTCCCTTTGACCAATTTGAAGATCGTTCATTGACCAACACTACTTTGGGAAATTCCCCTTATTTCAAGTCTCTTTATATATCTTATGACTCACTAGGAATCCAAAGTTAAAGATTATTGGGAAGAAAATGCTAAGAGCTATGGTATATCTAGATCCTTGAAATCTTTACTTACTATTTGTGAGGTTGATGAAAGAGATCATCTTAATCTATCTATGTTATTCAAAAATTTTAAGCATACTTGAAACCTCAAGAGAGTTAATCTGGGTTGTAATCTTAAAGATGATTGGAGATACATAGTCAAGGATGGATATGAAAAACTAATGATATCAAATCTTACTCTAAAAGATCTTAATGATATCAAGTAGCCTATTAATGCGGGGTATTTCCCAAACCCCTAGCGTTCCATGAAAGAACAATCATTTTTGAGGAATAAAGAAATGAGAATCTAAACTGCAAATAACCATAGATTCCACCAGTATTTCTCTTATTATCTTTACTTTATCCTGATCTCTTCGCACTTGAATACAACATTTGGATTTAGTAATCCCATGAAAAGCATTTTAGTTGGCCCATGAAACATTTGGATTTTTTTTTGTTTTCTTAATAGAGATAAAAATAGGAAGTCTGAAGGCACGTTGGTTGATATTCAATGGATGGGATGAAAGCCCTAATGTAACTTCTTGAAATTTCCCAGCACGATTTGTTCAGAGATTTTTCCATTTGATGAAAGTGATTGTAAATGATTTCTGAAAAACTACACATATTATTCTTAGTCTTTATGTGTGCATTTGTTTTCTTCCCATAAAATCCTTTTCCTGGTTTTGTTTTCTTCACATACATAAGAAAAATGTGCATGTGTCTCCCTACTTTGAAATTGTTAAAACCTATTTATTAAGACAATGTACCATATTGAAATCTATAGTGGCATTTAATATATATGTGACATAAGGACTGTCATGGCTTCCCTTCAAGAGCACAAAACATATACAGATATATTGTCTTATCATTTGGTTTATATCTTTGAGTAAATGTTTATGTAAAGTGTTTGACACGAACTAAAGATTCTTCCATTTAATAATAAATACACTTCACAAATATCAAATTTTATGGAGGTTTATTTCTTGTTCTAAAGCTCTTGTTTTGACATAGGTGGGGAGGATGTTGGAAAGGGTTGTAGAATCCGTGTTCCATGAAATTACATTTCATTGAGACAACTTGTCAAATAGTTCATATGCCTTGTGTGTGCTTCCACATTTTACGTACATGTCTATCAAGGCACATGCAACTATAACATTTGACAAAAATCAACTTTCAATTATGTTTTCATGGATGTTGAAAACATGTTCTCAATCTCCCATTTTGTCAAAAGTTGGTAGGATGTTGGCAAAGGTTATTAGAGTTAGGATTTTTCTCTAAACTCAATTTTGCATATATACAATCATCCCAATCCACAAGAACACATCTTGTGATGCATTTTGTCAAACAACTCACATGCCTTGTGTATGCTTCCACATTTCTCATACATGTATACTAGGGAACTTGCAACCACAACATGCGATAAAAATTTACTTTTGATTATGCTTTTATGGAAGTCCTTCCCTTGTTCTAAAGCTCCCATTTTGGTATACATGGGAGTGTGTTGGCAAAAGTTGTGGAATTTGGCTTAATGTATTCCAATTTTATTTGCTCAAAACTTTCCAATGCATTTCTGAAAAACCCATTTTGTGTATATCTTGCAATCATTATAGTCTGTGAAGGGATGAAAACATTTGGAGGAACATTTAAAAATCTTCTTACATGAACAACTAAGCCATTAGGGAAATTGGGAAAAATACTTGCCTAATATCCGCTATACTCTTAGCATTTTTGTATCGATACCTTATAGACGATTAATGCTCTTTAAGTTATATTGTTTATGTCTCATCAATTACATTGTTTATGCCTCATCAGTTACATTAATTATGCATAGTCTTTCTTTTGGGCATTAAATGAGTATAGTATGTTGCATTATTGACTTTTGGAGATTTTTTAGAAGTAGCTAAAAGGCTATTAAAATGGAGAAGAACTTGTTTAAATTATGATAACCAAATATGACAAAAATAACAATAATTTACATAGAGAATGGTATATCAGCCAAATAAAATAACTGTGAAAGAAGGATAAAAAATCAAAAGAATATTGGTTCAATTATTCAATTGATTTTAATGGTAGAGACTAACCACAAAGTATAGTTGTTATCAACTAGGATTGCACCTGTGATGCAAAGCTGGAAAGCTTAGCAATCATGTGTAACATGCGAATACCTTCAAGTTGTGGGTATCCTATGACGAAGGTAAACCTCAAGATTATGGGTTGGTTCCCTTCTAATTTTCTAATAAATTAATGACTTTGTAGGAAAAGGATTGGAAGGTTTTCTAATGCATCTACTAAAACTAGATTTAAATGGGTGGTGATGCACCTAAATGATAGAAACATGCATCCCTAATTCACAACTACCTTCAAAATATCTATCCACACAAATCAATTTGGCAATATGACCACAAAAATAATTCAAAAGGAAGGCTTGAATAAACTGTCTCTTGGAGGAAAACTAGGTTTTCACAACATGGAAGAAATGATTATTCGAAGGCACAACCTAAGAACTATGATTCTTCATTGCTTTGAATGCATGCAAGTATGAATGAGACAAAGATTTAAATGTTCTAATGCTAAAACACAATAAAACTTCATCCAATCATTCATAAAAAAGCACAATCGAGAAGGTAAATACTCAATCTTACTGAAAATGAAGGAATATCTCTATAGATGACAAAAAGATAACCTGTAACCTAATGTACTGTATAAATATGTAAAAAATGAGTTACAAACACTCCTCTTTGCAATGCACAAGAGAGCAATAAGGCAAGAACATAAAAAAAACATAAGTTTTTTCTCCTATATACAAAAGATGACTCCAATGAGTCAGTTGGGTTAATTGAAATTAACTCAACTAAAAAATATCTCCATGAATCTCTCTCACAAGCAAAGATGAAAATCCCCAAAAAGAGGGGTCAAAACTGATGTAATTTGAGCAAAAATAGGCTCAAACTCACTGTCACAATCAGTTTGACCAAAGTTGACTTTCAAACCACATGAGACAACTGAAATCAAGACCCAACTCTCCATTTCAACTCCACTCCTCTAATTTTGCATGATTTGATATGAAGTTATCAATTTGAACAAATAAAAAGTAATCACTAATGAATTAATTTACTAGGTGTCATGGATTTTCTCAATCTTTTGCATTTTTATGACAAATAATAAGGTAATTTATAAACTATTACTTTATTATTTGTTTACATTATTAATTTCATTTCATCTCATGAAGACTCAAGGGGAATTACATATTTTTAATTTCACCATTTCACCCTTAGTCAATAAAAAACAAATACACAAACACCTTATGACTCCCTTTGTCCTTCATGTTTTCCTCATGCATCTATATGATACTACAGTGTCAACACTTGCTCAAATTTGACTAAGGCATGTAAATAAGGTCAAAAGCTCACCGTGCCCTCAAAAGCCATATTTGTAGACAATGACACATATGATAAAAATAAACACAACCTTATATCTCCCATGCCATCAGATGTATTCATATCTCAAATCTTAATAAACCTTTCAAAATACATCATAAAGCACCTTATGACTCCCTTGGCAACCTTCAAATCATGGGCCCCTCAACAAATGACTAGGTCTTTTGACTAAAAAGTCTTAGACCATGGGCTACATTTATTTAGCATAATGATTTTCTTAAAAAACTATGTCAAAAAGCCCATCAAACCTCCCACGAGCTAGGGTTTCCATGTGAACAAAATACTTGAAACCCTAAAAGTCTTTCATTTCATTCCTTCATTTCCCCTATTCACTAGAGAGCGTTGCCCTGAGGTTTTGGAGAGCTACTATTTTTGGAGGGTTTCTGTGAGATCTGGGACCATGTAGAGACTGAACTTGGACTCCACTACTAGTAAAATGCCTCTTATGACTCCATCTGAAAGTAATTTGTCTTCTTTGCTAAGTTATTTCAATATAAAAGACATAAACATGTCTTCATTTCACTGCTTTTGAAAAATGTTTTTCTTTATAATATGAGTTTCCTCTTGAATAAAATGGCATAAAAGCCTCTATTCCTATAGCAGTGTTTGGGCTTGTCTTCAAACTATATGTGGCTCATCTTTGAATGCTCTATAGGTGCGCCTCAAGTGTTTTATTGACTAAATGCTCTTAGATTTATTTTTGATGTTCAATCATATTTGCATACGAGATTATTTCCTTTTTCTTTGGAAGGGATTGTTCTACATCTTCCTTTAGTCTTCTAAGAAGAAATGACTGAAGGATCAAGTGAAGCTTTGAAATTACTTGAACTCTTCTTTACTCCTCTTCTTCCTCCTCTGTTAAATTATCAGAATCATTATCTTGGGCATCTTCTTTGCAATTTTCTAGCATGACCTGAATTGCATCTTTTGCCCTTTCCTTTGTTGTACTAGACATCATCGTCTTCTTCTTTCAGCCCCTGCCACCATTCCCTACTTTGTGATCTTTTGCATCACTATTCTCATTAGAAGTGGTCCCTTTTCTCTTGCAACCCCTACCAATACCTCTTACCTCAGGCTCAGAATCTTTTGCATCACCATTCTTGCTTGAAGCAAATTTAGTATCTTCCATTTGCTCAAGCAAAAACTCTGAATAAAGCTGAGTCTAGTTAAGAAGCGCCTCCAATCTGCAAAAAACCAAATCACCAATTTGTTGAGTTCCATTTTTCATTTGTTTTTCATTTTCCTCCTCTCATTTTTCTTGTTCTTCCTCTAAGCATTTCTCCTCTATGGAAAGGTCTTCTGGAACCCGCAATACTTCCCCATCACATGGTGAATCATTATCCTCCACATCAATCCGCAAATCACTTATAGATCTTTCCTCATCTTCCAATATAGATATTGGTGAATCTACATCTCCTTCAACCTTGGCAACGACAACATTAACCATTTCCAAAGCCTTTTAGACCTTTAGAAAAGTCATACTGCCCCTATTCAAATCAGATATCTTTCTTTCGCTCTCTGTTAAACTCTTACATTTGCTTTCAAGTCATTTAGGGTGAGGGCCTTTTTGACCAATGCAGGATCTCTAATGTTTGAAACCATATAGGCCTTTTATAATGGTTGACCGTACTATTCACTTGTTTGGAAAGCTCCAAAACATTAGCAAACTTCTTCAAAATACATGATAGAGTTCCAAATGCAAGTGCGAACCTATTGAATTGATGTATCTTGGATGAACTTCGTTGGATTTTGAGAAAAAACAAAGGAGACCCCTGCTATCTTCACTAGCTTTGCATTTAGATTAAGGCTAATGGTCCTTAAAGAAAGATCTCCTTTGGCTGGTAGATTACCATGTAAGATGATGCTATGGCTATCAGAATTGTGAATCCAATGCAACCTCCTCTTCTCTTTTGATCTGATCTTGGCACCTGACTTTTTTCACATCTCTTATGCTTCCTACTTGCATTATCAAAAGCTTCAAGAATGACTGCAATACGTGAAACTGATCACTACTCCACTATTCCTTTTCTGTTAGCTGTCTTGGACAATGTAACTATTTTGTTAATTCTAGAACAACATCACAGAAGGTTGTTTTGACTATTTTTGTTGCTCCTTCATGTTTGATGTTATCATATATTGCTGGGACAGTCATAAAATGATTGACTTTTTGTCCTTTATGGCTGTCATACTTCTAATACAGTCATTTCCTTATGACTGTCATGGTTTCTTTTATTGCATTCAATAGTAATTTTAATGTCATTCACAACAAAAGTGATAAATATTTGTCTTATTCCTCTTGCATGCCTGCTGTTCCTTACATTCTTTTTTTGGTTGTCATGTGACTGTCCTATCTTATATGGCTCTCCTAATATAGTTGTGACTGCACTTTGCACTCAAAATTTGATCTTTAAACAGAATATGCTTTATTTGAAAAGCTTAATCATGTCTTTTTCTTATCCATGTCCCTCTTAAGACTTAGGGGGCAACATGTTGGGCTCAAACCTTGTGGGAGCCCATTTTTTCACCACATGCTGAAATATCATGCACAATGATGAATGTACCTATACCTACGCATTGCACAAACAAGTTAGATAAAACATACCTTCAGTTATATGACATGATGCTTCTTGTGTGGATTTATCTTCTGATCTGGTACTTGCATCTTCTATTCAGCTATCTCTTCTACTTTTTCTTTTTGTATTATTTGATAATATGAGCATTTGGGTTTGATGCTTCATAAAGGTAAACAATAAATCTGTTGCTTTTGTATATGAAAAAAATTTGAACCCTGAGCTCTAACAACTCTCTCATGTAGGTATCTCTGGAGCTCACTGGATGGAGGGAGCTGAAGATGGACCTGGTCAACCTTGGGATTTATCATTCACAGACAATGACAGGTCCCTATTCTCTTCATATACTCTTTTCTCTTTTCAGATATATAGTTTAGTTTTATGTTGCATATTTTAGTCATTCCCATAGCTTGTGTGGGACACCTTAAACACTTCTTTTGAATACAATCAGTTATTTTCATATTATGTAAATGACTTATATGTTTCTTTCCTTTTGTGACTCAATTACATAATATGAACTAAAGTATTTAAAGTACATATGTTTATATCATAAAGAAATAACAGTTATAAATACCTCTCTTATGCAATTGCATTGTCTTGTACTAATAAACAACAACATAGTTGATCAAATCTGATATCCTTTGAATGTTTTCTTTCTCAATGAGGATATTTAATTTACTTATCTGGGTTGTGTAACAGCTTGACTTGAACTATTACATGATCCCAATAAATAAATTTTGTAACTTGCTCAATAAGACAACCAATGTTGACTGGATATCTCATGTTATCAAGACTTTTTCTTACCCCCTTCTAAAACTACTGCTAAGGAATATACTTGGGTTTGTTGGTAATCAAGTAAAAATATAGTTAATTGCACAATGAGATTAGTAAATCAAATAAATAATGCATAAATAGGCTACACTCAAATCATCTATTTCTAAAAGATAAACCTCTTTAGCATTGTATTAGCAATAGAACACCTAAAAATCTGATTTGTGATAGTGATTTGTAAGTATTAAGATCCTAATCTAACCATACCCTACCTCTTATCTAACCAGATCTACAAAAAAAGAACAAAAGATAAGGGTTTATAGAGTAAATAAAATGAAAATAAAGAGGGTCATCTTTCTATCTAATTTGCAATCTGTTATCTTGGAATATTCAATGAAATTTAATCAACCTACAATTCTATAACTAGTATTTCACACAATCATAAACATCATAGATGCAATATGCTATGGAATATTTTGAAAATTGTAAAACAATTGCATAAAACTACCATATTACATGTGGAAGTATTACACAATCTTTGACAATTCCACCATGAAAGATATAACATTCAACACTTTATTGAGTTTCACCAAACAATCCAAGTTTCAAAACAACAAATACAAATGAATCACCACCCAAAGTATAGAACTAGCTTGTCATTGGCATGTGACAACTTCCAGCAAAAATCCACTTTGTAAATTGCCTTTTGTCCTTGTTCTTGTGCTCTCAAAATTGCCCTCCTAGCTCCCTTTAAAACAAAATGATACTCCTTGAATAGAGGTGATTTTTCATTTCACTCCATGACTAGGTCAACCTAATTTCAAATTTAGGACTCCCCTTATAGGGTAGGACCTAATGAAATTTACAAGTTACACTAAGATAAAGTAAGTCCTATTTGACCTCCCTATAAGTGAATTATATCTCAAAATCAAAGTTATTTCATTCTTGTCTTCCTTATGTACCTATATCTCTCCATCCATCAAGCAAAAGTGACCTTGTGTAGTTGAAGAAGATTAAATCATCCAAGTTCAACATGCCTTTCTGATGCCTTAGCACACCTCCATAGTGTGTCCAGCACCCTAGACCTACAAACAAGCAAAGAGAGCATCAAATTCTTTATTATCAAATCAAATCAAGCAAAAAATCATCAAGATACATCATTCCAACCACTGAGCCTATGAATTTTAAATTCTGGGCAAATTTGTTGCCATTGGCAACTTCACAAATTTGGAGTTACTCTATTTGTTTTCATCATTTACTTTCTAGTTTATTTATGACAATATCACAATGGCATTCCATGTTTCCCTACCATATTCTTCTCAAATCCCAAATCTTCTCATTATATATCATGGCTGTCACAATTATGATGCATATTCTTGGGGTTGTTATACTCCAGTTTCATTAGCATGCAAGATAAGATGCTATGATGGTTGTTGATTGTTGGACTACTTATTTGGATTGTTCAATTTCTTTTACTTTGACAATGAGTACAAAATGAAATCCATTGTCTGGTGTATATCAACACTTCACATTAAAAGAACTATACTTAACATAATACTGAAGGTCCATTTAAATTTTTTCTAAAGCTAATAAATAGGTGTCGCAAGAATATTGTGCCTCCTGATCAAAACCTGTCATTGATCATGCACTTTGTATTGGAGTTTTGGAGATTCTTTTGTTATGTACACCTAATTACAATTATGAATGATAGTTAGGTAAAAAAATGAGTTTTTAAGCTTCCACAACATAGTTTTACTTAAGGATGCATTCAATCATAAAAGACTTAAAAAGGTGCAAAAAAAATGAAAAAATACGTATAAAACAATGCACCCACAAGAATATTAAACCAAGAGTAACATGCAAAAATTAATATTAGATCTAAACTTTAATAGTTAAAGCTTTACTTTTGTATATAATTTGCTAGACAATTTATTATTGTAATGGTGAAATTAGTATACACAGTCAATTCTCTATTAGTTGTGGGTTTATTTTGACGGAATATTTTAATTCATGATTATTTATTAACAAGTGGCACACTTTTGTGTTAGTTTTGGCTCACAACCTAATACATTTTATTTATCTATATTTTATTCATTTACACTTATTTAAAGTAGACTTTCGTATATTAAACATTTACACATCATTTATTAGCCTCTTTACACTCACATCCACACATTTATTCATTACATTGAAACCAAAACCTTTCTATGGGACTAGGTCAATCCCTAGAGGCTCATGACTAATCCCAAAACAAAATTTCAAATCTCAAATTCCAATATTCTTACCCCTTTTCACTAATCATTATGAGCCAAATTGACACATGTTTTCCAAGTTGTTATTATGTCTTGTTACTTAAAGACAATAATTTGTGAAATTAATACATATATAAAGGAAAAATATTTGAAATACATATCTAAAAACAAGGAGAAAGTACTGGATTTCATTTCTAAGGGACAAAGAACGTTAATTTACACTAGAATCATCTAGGCCATCTACAATTCCATTCATGTTGACTTAAATAACTTTCTAAAAGCTATAAAATCTCATTTGAATAAGGGATAGACCTAAGCATATTTGACCTTGGCAGTCTAATAATCTCCACTAAGCTTTTTATAAAGACCACCTTGATAGCACTAGATGTACGGAAAAAAAATCCAAAGAGATCACTGCTAAATCTTTACATCAAATCATTCTTATAGGCCATATCTGATTCCCACACAATAAATCATCCTCACAACACTTAGGGTCAATCTTGAGGGTTTTAAGACTATACTAAACTTGAGACATTCATTAGACCATGAGCATTGATTTTATGTACCTTGGTGATTGGACTTTATACACCATCAAAATTAAATCTTCATCATTGTTCCCAAAACTAAGTGTGCTTATCCTCCTATTTAATTATTGTATGAATTGTTCTTTTATCGACACCTTGTTGGTGACTAGACATGTGACTCTTCTTAACCTAGAGACCTAAGATAACACATAAGACCATAGGTATGTCTTCAAAGGTGGAAGGTAGGACTTTTGATCATATTACAATATGAAAGGACCAACTGATAAGGATGGATAACTCCTCCTTCTTGTGGTTCAGCTAGATCAAGGGAGTGTTCCTTAAGGTGTATCTCTTTGAAGATTTAATCTAGCAGACAATTATAAAATTAACTTTGACCTATAAATCATATCTAATGCACTTAATAATTCTATTTCATTGTCACTAAGAACCAATGTATTGGCTTATCTTGGACCAAGGATATTGTTGATAACTGAGAGGGGGGGTGAATCAGTTATTTTAATTATTTCTACTTTCTAAATTTTCTTAATAATTAATGCAGTATCAATTTAAATAAGCAAACATAACCATGAAATGGAAATACACATGAGAAAATATTTTTGACGTGGAAACCCTGTTAAGGGAGAAAACCACAAGGTGATTAACCCAAGATTGTATTCTCTATTAGAAGAATAGAAATACAAAAATGGCACTTACCAATTAGGGTTTACTGCCCGAGCACACTGCTCACAAGAGACTCACTATCTACAAGTTGTAACAAGAATAATAAGATACTTGAACTGATGTGAAGTATCCACACATGCTGGAGTTCAGTTCCAGTTAGGCTCAGTAAACTGATCTGCTGCACTTCATTCTTCCTCTTCTTTTGTTCTGCTGTCCATTCACATACCAGACCTTCCTTACTGCTTTTGCTCTACTCTTCTCCTTTTGTTCGCACACCACACTGTCCTACTCCAACTTGTCTTATCGAAATCCATCTGGTATATATATCTGCACAAAGAATTTCATCCTCTTTCTAGTCGGCATCTGAAATAGTCAATATTTCCCAACCTTTTTTCTATCGGTTGAATCCTTGGTTCCCAAGTGATGCGGATCAAAAATAAACTTATATAAGTTGTCTAATAAGTCGGCCAATCATTAGTGATACCTTAGGAATCTTTATCATCATCAACATCTCATCCAGAATAACTTTTGATGCTCTTCCTGTCAGTTCTTTCTCTGTCTGTTCTACCAAACCGGACTCCAGTACTTAGAAGCTTATATCTCTTTACTCTTTCAACACCGGAGGCTCAAACCCTAGAATCTATCAGTCATGATACTCCTTTTGACTTTCGCAAGTCCACACTTTCCAAGGATACTTCCTCTAATAGATCTAGACCTGATTGTTGGACCTTCTGCATGCTTTGTTCTTGCTTACCAGACCTGTAAGCTCTTCAATCTGACTTCCGGTAGAGACACACCATATCCTGCGGATGTGTGGGATGATCTTTGTTGCCATCAATGACAACAATCATGAAGCTCCAATGTATCTCTTGCCAGCAATCTCCCCCTTTGGCATTGATGGCAAAACTTAGTGAAAAATGACTAAGTGTTATACTATACTCCCCCTTTGTTGATGCTTTCTTCTAATGTACACTTTACTGGAGCTCCCCCTTAGCTGGATTCCACATTTTTCACTATTCCTCACTCCCCCTTTGACATCAATGGCAAAGGGTAGGGTCCGCATACCAAAATTGCCCAAAAATTCAACTATACTTAGCTGCATAAGTATATAGACAGGTTTTACTTACATATAATGTAATATGTCTGCAAAGGTTGTCTTTAGCTGTACAACTTGTGTCGCCCAACTCTGCTTCATCCTGTCCAAAATTGAGATATGACCACTCAGTAGGAATGCAAAAGCTTCTGCCCTCTTGAGATCTGTTGGATCACTGGTCTGGGCTGTGGTCTAAGCATCTGTTAGGGCCTCATGCATGGCCTCTAATTTGGTAATAATCACCCCTATAAGCTCACTCATCCTATTTATTATGTTCTTCCTCTCCTTTTCAAGTTTTTTACTCTCATTCATGACTACAATAATTTGACATTCCTGATTTACTGTGGATAGAGTGAGAGGATCAAAATTCTGTGAGAGGTTTAATAGTTTATCCTCTTGTTCCTTTACTTTCTTCTCAATATCCTTGGTCACTTTAGGCCAGGATAAACAAAATTTGTAGAAATCTCTGCCATCCTTGAGAGCATTTTCCAAACTCTTTATTCCAATATCCAAAACTCTCCTATCATTTGCTATTATGCCTTGTAACTTCAAGAATCTCTTATCCAAAAACTCTTTCCAAACCTTTGCCTCAGCTGACTTTTCCAATGACTCAAAGTGAGTGCTAACAGAATTAACAAGAGTTTTGAGATTACCAGATGTGGAGGCTGAAGAGTCCTTTTGGAAGGAAGGCATAATCTTCTCTAAGACATTGGATGTAGCTTCTATGAGCTCACAGTCTACCAGGTGAGACTTTAGAATTTTTTCTTTTGCCTTTGCTTGGGTGAAGGATGCTAGCTTCATGGTTTGCATTAGAGAGAGGGAATCAAAATTGAATGGACCTTGAAGCAACTTTGGTTCATCAAATTCCATCATCTCTTTGGTCAAGAAGTCTTTGACTGCTTCTGCTGTGTCTCTTGCTGGAGATAGAACTTTCTCTACTTCTGCAACCTTAGTACTATCATTTGTGGTCTTTTCTGTTTGACCTTCTTCCTGTCCCTTCACTTTTTCTCCCTTCTCCTCTGTTCTAACTTCTCCTTTAGATTTGGAGACTGCAGGAGAATTCGGGTTTACTTCTCCTTGGACTTCCTCTTCTGGAGCAGAAGAATCTAAGTCCTTACCTTTTTCTTCACCTGTCTCCGTAACCTCTTCTACTACCGTCTCAGTGGTTTCTTCCTTGTCACCCATAGCAGAGGGCTTATCACTTATGTCCTCTACAGTTGGAATGTTGAATTTTTTGTATGCATTCCGAAGGATCTCTTTTGTTTCTTTGGCTATTTTGTCAGTTTCGCCAAGCATTAGCTAATTCATTCTAGCTTTGCTCCAGAACTCATCCTTGCAGTCTTTGAAGATCATATTCATTTGCTTCAGAGTGATTGAAGGAAAGAGTTGAATGGCTATCTGTTCTCAGATCTCAAGATCCTTTGCCCTAGCATTATTCTTTCTTATCTCTAATTCCTTCTCTAGGGTTTTGGGAATGAGAGGTATGATTTCAATAAAAGCTTTATTATATACATTCAAATACTTAACTATGGCTTCCTCTAGAATCTTTTTATCTGCTTCATTGTATGCATCATAGAATTCTATTATTGGTTGCAAGTTCCCATACATAGTGACTACTTTAACTACATCATCTAAGGACAGAGTGGGCCTTTCAACAAATTCTTCTACCATCTCTTCCTTGTCCTCACTAGTAGAGGGTTCACTGGAAGATTTCTTCTTCTTCTTTAGTTTCTTTACCTCCTCATCTGATTAAGTTTCTTCATCATCCTTCTAGCTAACATAGGACCTTGTTGCCTTTTTCTTTGTTCTCTTTTCTCCTTTTCTGGATGTCTAGACTTCCGGTTTTAATGCCTTTGAGCTTTTATCAGAGGTAGGTGCAGCCCTTTTAGAGGATCTGGTCCGGGAGGGAGCTTTTACCGGATCACTTTCCTTTACTACTTCTTTCTTCTCTTTCTTTGCCCTTTCCATCTTTTCTCTATTTGTATCAAGTGCCTCCTTAGATATTCCAAATCTCTTAGCAACTTCTTCAACTTCCCTTCTCACTTTCCTTTTTGTCTCCGGTTGTCTAAGTTCCACATGAATCTTTACACTCAATTCTTCAAAGGTTCCAAACCTTTTTGCCTCGGGATCCTTGGGTTGACTAAGCATATGTTGAACATATAGCTCAACAATTTTCTCATCCACTTCATACCCCATTGGCATGATCCACACTGTTCTTGACTCCACTGCCTCCATTAGGCACTAATCAGTTTCTACCATAAAGCATATTGTATCTTTATATTTTTCAACTAAAGATTTGGGGATTCTCTCTCTTGCTTGCATCATGCTCTGAAAATTCTTGAAATAGCCCCGGAGAGTTGTATTTTGTGCCTTGGCATCACCAAGCCCATGTATATAATCTCTAATTTGAATAGCTACTAGTCTATCATTCTACCATACCCAGCCACTGGATCCGGGAAGCTCATTCATGTAATAAAAGAATAGGCAGAGTATCAAGCCACCATACTTGAAGGAGTTCTTCTTGTCCTTCTTTATCTTTTGCAGATTTTCCAAAAGTTGGCTTAGAAGAAGTTCACACAGATCATAGTCAGCATTTTCTTTTCGCATCTGATAGGCTGTATAAACTACAGTTCCCGATACTGAATTTTCCCTACTGGAGTGATAAATCTTGTAACCAATTATCATGGATGCAAATTTGACATCCGGATCAGTGATATCTTCAATTGTCATAGCTCTCTTGTCAAACTTGACAGATTTGAGAATAGGTCTACACTGGATGAGTGTAGACTGGTTACTGCCCTAATTGCATCTTTGGTGATTTTAAATGGTCTATTCAACCATAAGAAATTGTCATGCACTCTGCTCAATACATACTGGACCCATTCATCTTCTTCAAAACAGGGCAAATGAATTCACTGTGAAAAATGCTTCTCCCAGATGGCTTTATACTGAGGTTTGATCTCAAAAGTATCATCTATTAACTGCTTGTGATAGATATCCATTAAATTTGATTCCCCAAATTCTTCAATGCTTGCATGAATGTAAACCCTAACATCTTCTACATGCAGAACCCCATGCGGAATGCTTGAAAAGGCACCTAGGGGATCAACTTCTACAGATTTATATGGATGCTTCTTAAATTTAGGGTGAGGTCTATCAGAGATCTTCACAACATTCAGAGTAGCCATTTCCAAAAAGATTTTACAGAGAGATATTCAACAATGAAAAATACCTTTTTCATTTCTAGGGTTCGCTGAAAGAGCCAGATTTGATTAGCTGGATGAAACGATTTCAATGGCTAATCTTTGAGAGTTGAGATAATTTGATGTAGAGCTCCTTTTTCTTTTCTTCTTGAGTGCAAATGTGCAAATGACGAACGAATGAACTCTTTTATTTCTAGGAAAGCCCTAATTTTCACCCTGTAATAAATGCGCAACCTAATTCATTCTGGTTTACCTTGTTTATCTTATTTGGAGACATAACTTTTTCGGATCACTGAGACAAACTTTAGAGTTATTATTGGAGAATAGTGATAATCTATCTTCCTTTCACTAATCATTTGATCTATCCGCAGATCAAGATTCCATAGTTTGAATCATGTCAGGTTTAACTGTGAGAGACCTACTTCTCACTAGATGACTGAGAAACCGGATTAGTCCTCTACCTGTTTAAAACTTCTTGCAGATCTTTCATATCTTACTCACAATTTACTTGGATGTTTCTCTGAGAGCCCTTTAATCCGCAATTTTCCTTGTGCCAATTCTGGTACCAATTGACTAGCTGGGGGATAATGTTTTTCTTTGAGACTCCCCCTAAGCTAGAGCTCACCTTTTAGTTTCTGGAAGGAATATCAGCACCAGAGTCTGGTGCGGATCCATCCCCTACATTCTCTGTACTTTTCTTCACCTAGATCTTGCTCATTTCACTTTGAACTTCATCCGCATTCACTTTTTGTTTTCCCTTGTCTTGATTTTGATTATGATGTGCTAGACCTCTTTTGTCCTGATTCTTGCTTCTACAGAATTTGGCAATATGACCAGATCTATTGCAAATTTGGCAAACAACATTTCTTTGCATATTTGATTGATATCCTCTTGATCTGCATTGATTAGCCATGTGACCCATTCTATTGCATGCAAAGCATCTACCATTGAATGAATTGTTCATTTGCATATTTCTGCATTCATGAGATTTGTGGCCATACCTTTTACAGTTGAAACACTATCTGGAGAAGGATGTATTAGTCTGATTCATTCTCTTTCTGCACTGATTAGCTCTATGACCAAAGTTATTGTAGTTGTGGCAGTATCCATTGAAGGATGGATATCTTTGAGCATTAGGCTGTCTTACCAGAGGTCTTCTAGGCCTATTCCTTGGATTTTCTGATCCAAAATTCTTCTGACCGGATCTGGAGCTTTCTCCTTTCTCATATCCCAAACCACACTTGTCATCTACCCTCTTTTGGCTTTCAAGAAGAACTTCAAGTTGAGCAGAACTTATCTTGAATTTCTCTTTATATTCATTTGTTGTTTGAAGATCCCTTTTAAGAGAGACAATTTGATCCTCAAGTTTTTCTTCATTATCTTTAGCATCTTCAAGATCAGATTCAAGATGTCTGATAATTCTATCCATCTTGTGGCAATCTTCTAATTTTTCCTTGAGAGAATGTCATATATCATCTTCAGTTTTTCTTTTCTCTTCAATCTCTTGGGTAAACTTCATAGCTCCTAATTTCATTTCATGTCTTACCATAATGATTTTTTTTGATAACTTTTCACGTAACTTGGTTTTTTCCTTCAGATCTCCATTTGTATCATTGGCTTCACCTTGTCTTGCCAGTTGCTGAAGTAGCTCCTTTCTCTTTTTCATAGAGAGACTTAGTTTCTCTTTTAATTCATTTATGAAATCATCAGCCTGTTTGAGTCTTTCCTTCAATTCATTGGTTTTAGAATTTGACTGCTCAAGATCATCTAGAGTAGACTTAAGTTGCTCCTTGATACCATATGCATCCATTTGAATTCCCAAGTCTTCCTCAAGCTATTAGGCTATGTTGAGAGGTACTTGGTTCTGATACCAATTGTTGATAACTGAGAGGGGAGGGGTGAATCAGTTATCTTAATTATTTCTACTTTTTGAACTTTATTAATAATTAATGCAGTATCAATTTAAATAAGCAACATAACCATGAAATGGAAATACACATGAAACAATATTTTTGACGTGGAAACCCTGTTAAGGGAGAAAACCACGAGGTGATTAACCCAAGATTGTATTCTCTATTAGAAGAATAGAAATACAAAAATGGCACTTGCCAATTAGGGCTTACTGCCCGAGCACATTGCTCACAAGAGACTCACTATCTACAACTTGTGACAAGAATAATAAGATACTTGAACTGATGTGAAGCATCCACACATGCTGGAGTTCAGTTCCAGTTAGGCTCAGTAAACTGATCTACTGCACTTCATTCTTCCTCTTCTTTTGTTCTACTGTCCATTCACATACTAGACCTTCCTTATTGCTTTTTCTATGCTCTTCTCCTTTTGTTCGCACACCACACTGTCCTACTCCAACTTATCTTATCAAAATCCATCTGGTATATATATCTGCATAAAGAATTTCATCCTCTTTCTAGTCGGCATCTGAAATAGTCAATATTTCCCAACCTTTTTTTGTTAGCTGAATCCTTGCTTCCCAAGTGATGCGGATCAAAATAAACTTATATAAGTTGTCTAATAAGTTAGCCAATCATTAATGATACCTTAGGAATCTTTATCATCATCAACATCTCATCCGGAATAACTTCTGATGCTCTGCCTGTCAGTTCTTTCTCTATATGTTCTACCAAACTGGACCCCAGTACTTAGAAGCTTATATCTCTTTACTCTTTCAACACCGGAGGCTCAAACCCTGGAATCTATTAGTCAAGATACTCCTTTTGACTTTCCCAAGTCTGCACTTTCCAATGATATTTCCTCTAATAGATCCGGACCTAAGTGTCGGACCTTCTGCATGCTCTGTTCTTGCTTATCAGACCTATAAGCTCTTCAATCTGATTCCGGTAGAGACACACCATATCCTGCGAATGTGTAGGATGATCTTTGTTTCCATCAATGACAACAATCATGAAGCTCCAATGTGTCTCTTGCCAACAGATACAACACCTCTTATATGTAGATGCAATAACCATTTGGCGACTAGAATGTCTTCTTCTTAGAAAACTTTATGTACCTTGGTGATTGGAATTTAAACACCATCAAAATTAATTTTTCATCGTTGTTCCCAAAACTAAGTGCATCTATCCTCCTATTTAATTATTGTATGTATTGTTCTTTTATTGACATCCTATTGGTGACTAGACATGTGACTCCACTTAACCTAGAGACCCAAGCTAACACATAAGGCCATGGGTATGTCATCAAAGGTGTAAGATAGGACTCATGATAAACTGCAACACGAAAGAACCATTTGATAAAGATGCATAACTCCTTGAGGTTCTACTAGACCAAGGGAGTGTTCCCTAAGGTGTATCTCTTTAAAGATTTAATCTAGCAATGAATGATAAAATTGACTTTGACCTATAAACCATATTCAATGCACTTAAGACATATATTTGATTATCACTAAGAACCAATGTCTTGTCTTATCTTGGACCAAGGATGCAATACCTCTTAAAGGTGAATGCACCAACCATTTGGAGACTAGAATGTATTCTTCTTAACCTCTTAAGATTTGCATTATATTATCTTGATGGTAGAAACAATGTAGATTTCACTATGAATGACCTTCATGAGGTTCACAGATACTTTGTGGTAACAAGGTAGTGAAATAATGTAATGCAATGGATCAATTACTACTATTAATACTCCTGAAGGTTGATTTTTTATGTTTTCTATAAATGAGGTGGAATGATAACATGTTGAAACAAATTGTAGATGGGCATCTTTATAATGTATAAGTAACAAACTTAGGATTCCATAACCAAAGAACATTACTTAGTAAACCATAAAGTGAAACCTTATAAAAGATGGCAAAAAGGACTTTTCTTTGCAATCCTACACATAACATAGGCTCTACATGTAGAGATTGAAAATGGAAGATATTGCAGGGAAATAACATGAACATATCATAATTATCCATCACAGAACATAACATATTTTAAAAATTATTTAAAGTTTAGTGAAAAATTTATTGAATGAAATATTTTTGTAAATATAGAACAAGATTTGAATATTTAAAATTCAAAAATTACAAATTATAAATGTATGGAAAGTTAAAATTTGAAGAAAATTATAGAATTCACCACATATATGTTTATACTAGTGAAACCTTATAAGCTGGTGTGAATTATATAAGAAAATGTAGCAACTTTTACTCTAGAAAATGATAAATTGAGATATATAATATTTTATTCTATCAGTGGCATTTAGGAAATAAAAAGAACCTTGATGAAAATAGACTTTCATCTATTGCATTATTTTTCTTTTAATTCACACCATTTGGAGACTAGAATGTATTCTTCTTAACCTCTTAAGATTTGTAGTATATTATCTTGATGGTAGAAACAATGTAGATTTCACTATGAATGACCTTCATGAGGTTCACAGATACTTTGTGGTAACAAGGTAGTGATATAATGCAATGCAATAGATCAACTACTACTATTAATACTCCTAAAGGTTGATTTTTTATGTTTTCTATAAATGAGGTGGAATGACAACATGTTGAAACAAATTGTAGATGGGTGTCTTTATAATGTATAATTAACAAACTTAGGATTCCATAACCAAAGAACATTACGTAGTAAACCATAAAGTGAAACCTTATAAAAGATGGCAAAAAGGACTTTTCTTTGCAATCCTACACATAACATAGGCTCTACATGTAGAGATTGAAAATGGAAGATACTGCAGGGAAATAACATGAACATATCATAATTATCCATCACATAACATAAGATATTTTTAAAATTATTTAAAGTTTAGTGAAAAATTTATTGAATGAAATATTTTTGTAAATATAGAACAAGATTTGAATATTTAAAATTCAAAAATTACAAATTATAAATGTATGGAAAGTTAAAATTTGAAGAAAATTATAGAATTCATCACATATATGTTTATACTAGTGAAACCTTATAAGCTGGTGTGAATTATATAAGAAAATGTAGCAACTTTTACTCTAGAAAATGATAAATTGAGATATATAATATTTTATTCTATTAGTGGCATTTAGGAAATAAAAAGAACCTTGATGAAAATAGACTTTCGTCTATTGCATTATTTTTCTTTTAATTCACACCATTTGGAGACTAGAATGTATTCTTCTTAACCTCTTAAGATTTGCAGTATATTATCTTGATGGTAGAAACAATGTAGATTTCACTATGAATGACCTTCATGAGGTTCACAGATACTTTGTGGTAACAAGGTAGTGAAATAATATAATGCAATGGATCAACTACTACTATTAATACTCCTAAAGGTTGATTTTTTATGTTTTCTATAAATGAGGTGGAATGACAACATGTTGAAACAAATTGTAGGTGGGCGTCTTTATAATGTATAAGTAACAAACTTAGGATTCCATAGGTAACCAAAGAACATTACTTAGTAAACCGTAAAGTGAAACCTTATAAAAGATGGCAAAAAGGACTTTTCTTTGCAATCCTACACATAACATAGGCTCTACATGTAGAGATTGAAAATGGAAGATATTGCAGGGAAATAACATGAACATATCATAATTATCCATCACATAACATAATATATTTTTAAAATTATTTAAAGTTTAGTGAAAAATTTATTGAATGAAATATTTTTGTAAATTTAGAACAAGATTTGAATATTTAAAATTCAAAAATTACAAATTATAAATGTATGGAAAGTTAAAATTTGAAGAAAATTATAGAATTCACCACATATATGTTTATACTATTGAAACCTTATAAGCTGGTGTGAATTTTATAAGAAAATGTAGCAACTTTTACTCTAGAAAATGATAAATTGAGATATATAATATTTTATTCTATCAGTGGCATTTAGGAAATAAAAAGAACCTTGATGAAAATAGACTTTCCTCTATTGCATTATTTTTCTTTTAGAGAAATGGTGTAGGGACACCCATACTATATTAAAACATATGAGTTAAAATATATATATATATATATATATATATATATATATATATATATATATATATATATATATATATATATATATATATATATATATATATATATAGTAACTAGGTAGGAACCAAAACATAAAAAAAGATACATTACTAGGGAGCAAATAGATCGACGTGGAAGCCTTTGTTGCATTATTATTGTACCCTTATACATATATATACCCTAATTAAAAAGTCACATTGGCACCGGTTTGATCATGGTTTTAGTGATAAGATTCTTTGTCTCAATGCCAAAGACACTAAATCCATCTCTTTCTTTGTAGAGAAGTTTGAGACCTTTTGACAAAGCGTATGCATGATCTTTGCTAACTGTTGGAACGTTATCAGGTTTTAAATATTCCCAATTTAATTCTTTGAGTCTTTCATCAATTAAAGAATTGAGATATTTCAATGCATCTTCCTCTGTGGATCCAGGATGGTCTTTCATATAACATGTTATACACGATACTACTTCTCCTCGATCTGCCTCAGCCTTCAAAAACAACATTATTATTTTTGTAAGGTTTCAAACATAGTTACCCTTAAATATGATCAATTTCAATCATACGAATGAAGGAACACAAGGTTGTGAAAGTTAAATTGTCCAAATTTGTAGCATACCTTGAAAGTCAAGTTGTGTCACATCTTAATCTAAGAGTCAAGCATAAAAGCTCATTGAACCTTGAAATTTGCAGCACAGAGACATTTTGGCTCTAATATTATTCTTCTAGGCAAAGAGGATTTTTTTCTTTGTTATTGTGAAGCTTGTCTTCCACTCCAATTTATAGAACTTCCATCAGGTTTCCAAAGGCTGATAGAAAGCTTGTTTGATCCTTATTTTTGTTCGTATACAGATATTTCTTTTTTTCATAGAGATAAAAAGTTTGATGGCATGTTGCTTGAAAATGTGAAAGTGTCTGCTTTAAATTAATGCTTAGCCATTAATGGATGGGATGCAACTTGAAATTTCCGCTAGCACAGTTTGTTCAGAGATTCCACCTTTGAAGATAATATAGAGGTTGATGGCGACATTTGGACCCCATGGAGAATCACAAAAAGATATTTGTTTTGGAGTATTGTTCTAAATTCCTACACCAATACCCTCTTCTCCACTCTACTTCTAACGATGAAATTTGGATACTCTTGCCAATTCTCATCTACTTTATTTAAATATCATCGACTTTAATGGTCAAACAATCAATAGCTAATTTACACTTCATCTATACCAAAGAGTGGTAATTATTTGTCCTATTTTTATTGGTCAATATTGACATTTGACTATTGAAGTGGACAATGTTTAAGAATAACCATTCCCATCTAGTTTGGGGCCCATTATGATAGAATGTCTTCATAGGATTGACAATTGGTTATTTTAGTTCTATTTACACTTATCTTTATACATTCATTTTATATAAAGACACATTATTCTTAGTCTTGCATGTGGGTTTGTTTTCTTCCCATAAAATGTTTTTCCTGGTTTTGTTTTCTTCACATACATCAAAAAATGTGGATTGAAAATATTAACACCTATTTATTAAGTCAATGTACCATACACATCGAAATATAGTGTCTATATTAGAAAAAAAAAACATTTAATATATGACAATGACTGCCACGAGTTCTCTTCATGAACACTAAAGAAATATAGAGATTTAGAGTGGATGTCTTATCATTTGGTTTTTATCCATTGAGTAAATGTTCACAAAAAGTGTTTTTTTTTTTTTTCACTTAATAATAAATACACTTCACAAACATCAAGTTTTTATGGAAGTCCATCTCTTGCTCTAAAGCACTCATTTTGGCATAGGTGGGGAGGATGTTGGCAAAGGTTGTATAATTAGTATTCCATGAGATTACATTTCTTTGAGACAACTTGTCAAATATTTCACATGCCTTATGTGTGCTTCCACATTTTGCATACATGTTCAATTATGTTTTGATGGATGTTGATGCCTTGTTCTAAAGCTCCTATTTTGGCGCAAGTTGGGAGGAACCTGTCAAATGTTATGGAGTTAGGCCTTATGCATGTCAATTGCATTTGCTTAAATATTTCCAAGGCCTTCTTACTAGACTTATTTTCACATATCCTACAATCATGCCAGTCCATGAGACCACATCTTTGTGATGCATTTTATCAAACAATTCACATGCCTTGTGTATGTTTCCACATTTTGCATACATGTCTACTAGGGCACTTACAACAACAACATGGGATAAAATATTACTTTTGATTATGATTTTATGAAAGTCCATCCCTTGTTTTAAAGCTCCCATTTCAACATAGGTGGGAGGATGTTGGCAAATGTTGTGGAATTTGGCTTAATGCCTTCCAATTGCATTTTCTTAAAAGTTTCCAATGCATTTACAATAAACCCATTTTTTGAAAGGAAGCAAGGTATGCAGAAATAACTTCCTACACTAATCTAATGAGGAAAGTTAAGCAAATTTTAATCTTTACTAGTTACAGGTTATTAGATGCACATTAACAAAAAGGTAATAACACATCAAAAACAAGTACAATGCTCACAACACAAGATATACCTAGGGAAAACCCTTTTAGGTAAAAAACCCCACACTCCAAAACCTACACAATATATTATCAAATCAAAAGATGATTACAACACACTTGCAATGCAACCTCTTTCAGGAGTACACAATGTCAATTCTCATTCACATCCCATGACCTTTCACATTCTCTAGCTGCTTATTTATCAAGCCTCCTTAGCAATTATCCAATGTTGGTTTTTTCCATGTCAACCAATAACAAACTAATTGCCGATGCCTTTATTAAATATAGGGTGTTTTTTTCTTGGGGGGCATTGCCCCCAGCAGCGCCTGCTGGGGACATTGCTCCCAGACCCCTATCGTGGGCTTTGCCCCTAGGTCCCCCTGGGGGGATAAGCCCCTCAGGACTCGCAGGAGGGGCTTTGCCTCCCCTACACTCCCTCATTAATTATTTTGGGGGACAATCGTAGCTGACAAAGTCACCAAAATTTACCTTGCTGCATGTACCCACAACCTTGCATCATGATCAGTCGCAACATACTAACAACTTGTCACACCTATCATTTCAACTCTTACATGTCATAGAATCCGTCATAACTCATGACACATAATGACAGGTGCCGACACATAGCAAAACTATAACAAGTCAACATGGGATGCCTACCTCCTCATATGAAAACAAAATTTACATAGAAAATTACAATAGTAGGCAAGAATAAATAAATACAACATTATGAACTTACAAAGGTTGAGACACCTTAATTCCCAACATTCTTCCACTTGTCGAACACCTTTCAAGAGCCAATAGAATGACAAGATTTAATTGCTAGGGGCTAAGAGGCCCATAGACTCTGAACACCATCTAAACTTCTCTGTGGTCATAGGTTTTGTCAAGACATCTGCAACATTCGTCAAAGTGTCAACTTTCTCCAAATTCACCTTCCCATCCTCTACCATGTCACAAACAAAATGGTACTAGACATCAATATTCTTTGTCCTCACATGGAAAGTAGGATTCTTCACCAAACATATGGCACTCTGACTATCACAACAAATGGTAATCTTCCTTGCAACAAACTTGACATTAGAACACAATATTTTAAACCAAATGGCTTCTTTACAAGCATGAGTTGTAGCCCTTTACTCTGCTTTAGTAGTGGACAAAGTGACCACAGGTTTCCACTTACTCATCCAACTAATAGCACCACCAAACATAATGAATACATAAAAGCACTGGTGAATCTCTTACTACCAATGTCACCTGTCCAATTTGAATCAACAAATGCTCAAATACAAAGTGAATGCCAATCCCTTATAAGATAACCATGATAACATAAGGAATACTTGGAAGCACCCCACAAGTATCTAAACACTCTCTTCACCACATCCCAATGTACCCCATACAAGATTAGCAATAAATTGACTAAAGACTCCCACTACTTGGGCAATGTATGGTCTTATACAGACCATAATGTAGACATCAAGATATACCAACTACACTAGGATAAGGAACTCTGCTCACATCCTCCATATTAGAAGGAGACTTCAGACAATCTATAACAAATAACTTTGTCCACATCATAACATGAATAGTCAATGTTCTATAAGCTTCCATGTTGAATCTTTCCAACATAGTGTTCACATACTTACTCTGGCCTAACCACAATTTTCTGTTAGCTCTATCTATTCTAATTTCCATTCCCAAGATGTATCTGGTTGTCCCTAGATCTTTGACCTCAAACTGTGCTGACAATTGGGACTTCAAATCAGAAATCAAATTCTTACCATTCCCAATGAACAACATATCATCAACATATAATGTAATAATGAGAATGTGATCAATATCCATCTTAAAGTGAAAACAATGATTTGATTTTGATCTCAAAAATCCCAAACTCAACACAAAGCCATCAAATTTCTGGTACCACATCCTAGGAGATTGATTCAAACCATACAAAGACTTTTTCAACTTGCAAACTAGATTTTTTTACCTTTTACCATGTAGTACTATGGCTATGACATATAGATTTCTTCCTTCAAGTCACCATGAAGGAAAGTTGTCTTCACATCGATTTGTTCAACTTCTAAATCATACGATACAACTGATAACAAGAATTTGATAGATGTCAGCTTTGTAACAGGAGATAAAACCTCACCATTATCTATTCCCTTAGCCTGGGAATAACCATTTGCGACCAACCTTGCCTTAAACTTCTAAACACTACCATCTGAACCAAAATTCTTCTTGAACACCCATTTGCATCCAACAAGTTTACATCCATCAGGAAAGGGCACTAGATTTCCCAAGTATTGTTTTTCTCCATGGAAGCTATCTCTTCTTCCATGGCCTCTTTCTAGGAATATGCATCACTCATACCCACAGCCTCGCTTACAGTCCTAGGCTCATCAATGTTAGAAATCAAAGAAAAAATACATCTGAAGTCATGCAATGAATAACCAAACCTATCAAGTTGTTGCCTTATCCGTGTGGACCTCCTCAAATATTGAGGTTGAGGTTCTTCATCTTCTTCTAAAATTTCAAAGCTACTAGATCTCTCCTCTTCATCAGGTCTAACAGATGTCTTCGGTTCAACTTTCTCAGGTGTCTCTTATTTCTCTAGCTATAGAACAACAGAAGAATGATTGAACTCTATGAAGATCAGACTTCTGCTATACAGACTCTCTCAGCCACTAGATCCCAAAGCTTGTACCCTTTCACATCGATGCCATAATCATTGAAGATACACTTCACAACCTTGTTCTCCAACTTAAACCTCTTCTCCTTAGGCACATATGCATATGCCTCACAACCAAATACTCAAATGTGTCTCAATGAAGGATTTTTACCAGACCACACCTCCATAAGTGTCTTATCAACAAGTGCCGATGTAGGAGACTTGATAACTAGGTAAAAAGTGATAGCAACAACTTTAGCCTAGAACTTTTGTTCAAGGCCAACTCCACTTAGCATAATCCTTGCCCTCTCCATCAACGTTCTATTCATCCTCTTTGCAACTCCATTCTGTTGAGGGGTATATAGAGTTGTCTTGTGCCTCTCAATCCCATGTTCTTTATAGAACTTGTTAAAATCTACTAAACAAAAATCATCACCATTATCAGTCCTCAAACACTTAATCTTTCTATCCTTCTAATTCTTTATAAGAGCTTTGAACTCTTTGAATCTACTAAAGATTTCATATTTGCTTCTAAGGAAATACACCCATGTCCTTCTACTATAATCATCAATGAATGAAACAAAGTAAATAGATTTTGAAATTGAGGGAACATTAACTGCACCAAACACATCAGAATGTATCAAATCCAACACATAAGAAGATTTGTGAGAACTGGAATAAAATTGAACACGGTTTTGTTTGTACCATAGATGCAATGTTCACAAAATTCAAACTCAAGATTACAATCATTCATACCCTCAACGAGGTTTTTATTTTTGAAAGTCCTCAAACCATTTTCACCAATGCGACCAAGCCTTTGGTGCCATAACATTGTCTTCTTAGCTGGAATTTTCATCTCCATAGAATGAGCACCCTTAGGTACCTAGAATGGTGCAGGAGCACCTTGGCAAATCAAAGTTATCCTAGACAAATCTTTAATTTTTGGTTAAATTTGTAATGATTTAATATTGTATTGAGGTCTATCAAGTCATCTTTCATGTGTTAAGATCCTAGGAAGGGTCTAATTTTTAAAGTCTTATGACAAGTTGTCATACAAAATGGAAAATCCCTAAAAATGTATCTTTTAAAAATGTAAAATTAGAAAAAACAGAAGTTACAAAAAAAGATAGTTTTTGGGATGGAATATCAAAGGTCATAGGTTTGTTTCCTTTGTTGGAGAAGTTGGAAACTGAGGATTCAAGCATGAAATGCTTTTAAAATGCTTTGTAATCTTCACAAAATTTGTGGGTGATTGAACTTATGAGTTTGAATAGAGAAAACCACTGTTTTTCTGCATTTTTTAACAAAAAATTGCTGTTTTTAGTTGTTGTACAGCCCTGTATGGTCAAGGATCTGTACCAAATTGGGTTTGAATGAATTCGGGAGAAATCACCCTCCATTTCCTTTTTGTTGCATGCATTTTCGTGTTGTTTTGTGTAAGATATGTCAATTCTTGTAAAAACAGTCAAACCCTGATTTTCGGTGAACAGCAAGCTAAGATAACTGTGTTTCTTCCTTTTTGTCCATTGCATGTTGCTGATCATTGGTGGAAAATGCTTGTGGGAGTATGTGCCTCCATATTCTAGAGGTCTCTGATCAAATACCTAAGTTTTATATGAGAAAATCAAAGTTTATGACTGTTTTTCTGTGACAGTCCAGAAAAAAAACAGTGTTTTGGGACAGTCAAGAGGTATAGGTGTAGATTTTTTTAAAATATCAAATGGAAAGAAATTTTTGATGATTCATGAAGCATGAGCAGACCTTTTACGAAGTGTTCCAAGAATTGGTGAGGTATGGGGAGTTGTGGGACACCCATTTTCAATAAACCCTTGGTAGGTTGATGCTTAATAGGCCTAATGTGAATGGTGACAGTCTTTTGTTTAGTAATATCTTCCAAAGTAAGCTATGTTAATCTTTTGGTACATTGATAACAAGGGTAATGGATATCTAAAAAGCCTTGGACAGTCTTGAATGGAGGTTTACATCAAGAGTTATGCTTTGACAGTTCTAAAAATAGGGCTACTAGGAATGGAGCAGCATATATGTGAAAAAAGGTGTTAATGGAGTCTCCTGACTTTTGGAGTAATTTGAATGGGTTTGGTTAGTGGATTTAACTTTGTTGAATGTCTCTTGTACCTTGGTGAAGGTCTGGATCTTTGAAATGCATTAGAAACTTGTTCATTGAAGTTCCTTATATGGTCTTGTGAGTCACAATCTAGAAGGCAAACTTTGAAATTTGGTAAAAGTTATGTGATTATCACTTTTCTCTGCATCATAGAAAGCACAACCATCAGAAGTAGATGCAATAGTTGTCTTCACTACTGGTTCCAATGGTGAGGATGAAGACTCTAAAGTTTTCTTCTTTGAAACAAAGGCACTATTGCACTGAACCATGCATGCATGAAGCGAAAATAGAGTGCCAATCCAAACACCCTTAGGTAGCACCATAGCTCCTCTAGTCATCTTGCATCCTCCATTCAAGAAAACAACATGCACACCCACATCATTCAAATTACTTACAAATAATACGTTCTGTGCCAAACTAGGGATATGTAAAACACCATTGACCCCTTCACTCATCCATCAGGGAATCAAATCAAGACTCTTCCATGACCAATAATCTGTTAGAAATGAAGGTGCAAACTACACAATGGAAATCTGATTCAAACTTTATTATCCTCTAAACAATGTAGAATCAATGGAGATTACAACAGAAATTAAAACCCATCACACAGAAATAACATGCACTAAGAACTGAACACATAACATAGTATGTAACATGGAGAAAACCCTTTCAGCTAAAAAACTCCACCAAGAAAAGAGGCTCCAAGTTGTATTATCTTCAAATATGAGATTACAATCAATGATAGGTCATGTGAAAAGATGCACTAGAGTCAATAATATATACATCCTCAGATGCTTGTGTTTCCAAGGCAGTGACAAACACTTCTCCATCATCTTGAGAGGACTTGTCAGAATCCGAATCATAGTTCTTTCTCTTTTTCTTCTTCTCCTTGCACTCCTTGCAGAAGTGATTGGGTTTTCTATAGTTCCAACATAGAGCCTTGGACTTCCAAAGAGACTTGGATCTCCCGTGGGATTTGGATCTTCCTTTTTCTTCTTTCTCCTTATCCTTTTTCTTCCCTTTCTTTTTATATCTACCACGAACTACAAGAGCTTCCTTAGTTGACTCAAATGATTTTCTCCACATCTCTTCAAACAACAACAAAGAAACCACTTTATCCATCTTGAAGGTGGTAGTGGTACTCCCAATGGCCATAACAATGTGGTTCCATGAATCTAGTAATGAACATAATAATGTCATACATCGATCCTCCTCCTCCATCTTCACACCAATAGAGGTCAACTAGGCAACAAGCATATTGAAAATATTTAAGTGATCAACAAAAGATCCTCCATCTTCCATCCTCAAAGAATACAATTTCTTTTGTAGGAATAACTTTTTCACCAGGGATTTAGCCTGATAACCATCTCCAAGTTTCTTCCAAAGATCTTTTGCAGTCATGTCTTCATGGATATTCAGGAGCACTGAATCAGCCAAACAAAGTCTTATCAGACCCTTAGCCTTCTGATCCATCAGATCCCAATCTTCTTGTTTCATGCCCGATGGCATGGTTCCAGATACTAGGAGCCATAGATCTCTATCCACCAATAAACTTGTCCTTCATATTGAGTTTCCACAACTCAAAGTTACCTCCATTAAACTTCTCTATCTCAAACCTTTGAGATGTGCTCACCATCTCTTTCCTACAACAAATATTTCAAAATCCTCTACACAAGCTCCCTCTCAAAATGAAGATCAACTCAAAAAACCCTCTACCCAACAACTAGAACCAAAGGTGATTAGGTTCTGATACCGCCTGAAAGGAAGCAAGGTATGCAGAAACTTCTTCCTACACTAATCTAATGAGGAAAGTTATGCAAATCTCAATCTTTACTAGTTATAGGTTATTAGATGCACATTAATAGAAAGGTAATAACACATTAAAAAACAAGTACAATTCTCACAATACAAGATATACGTGGGGAAAACCCTTATGAGTAAAAAACACCACTCTAAAACCTGCATAATGTATTATCAAATCAAAAGATGATTACGCAAGCTCTTTTAGGAGTATACAATGTCAATTCTCATTTGCATCCCATGACCTTTCACATTCTCCAATCACTTATTTATCAAGCCTCTTTGGTGGTTATCCAATGTTGTTTTTTCCATGTCAACCAATAACAAATTAACTGTTGATGCCTTTATTAAATATAGGACATTTTTTTTCTTTGGGGGAAATATCCTGAGGCACTGTCCCCAGAAACCCTCGCTGGTGGTGTACCCCTAGACCACTATAGTGGGCTCTGCTCCCAGGCCCCCATGAGGGGATAAGCCCCCTACACTCCCCATTAATTATTTTTTGGGGAAACTCTCGTTGACAAAGACCAAAATTTACCTTGCTACATGTACCTGCAACCCTACAGCATGATCAGTTACAACATACTAACAACTTGTCACACCTTTCATTTCAGCTCTTACATGTTATAGAATACATCATAACTCATGACACATGACCACAAGGTGCCAACACATGGCAAAACTATGCCAAGTCAACATGGGACACCTACCTCCTCATATGAGGAAAAAATTTACATAAAAATTACAATAGAAGGAAAGAATAAATAAATACAACATTAGGAACTTGTAAATGTTGAGACACCTTAATTCCCAACATTTTGTGCATATCTTGCAATAATTATAGTCCATGGTGGAATGAAAATATTTCAAGGAACATTAACAAATCTTTCTACACAAATAGTAGGCCATTACAGAAAATTAGGAAAAATGCATACCTAATATCGACATGTCTGTGATTGCTTGTTGCTGAGTGATTGGGGTGAGCAAGTCTTTGATAAACATCTTCATTTGATTCAACTACATTTTCAACTCATATTTAGCCTATTTATCTTTTTGCATTCTCTCCTTCACTACATCCACCACTGAATCCAAGGAGTTTATTTGTTCATTCGGGTCTGCTTACCTAGATTTACTCTTGTAATATGATAATCTTTGGATAAGAGTTCCTTGTCATCTTTGTCAGCTATACATGTTGCAATTTTTGCAATCCTTTCCCTGTGCTTATTGACTTTGATAGAAGATAAGATCCTAGGCTTCTTCTTTGACTTATTCTTATCCACATCTACCATCATATCCTATAGGCTTAAAGGTTTAACAACTATTTGTTGCCTCTTTTGCAAGTTCAAATTTAACCATGAGGGGACTGCAAGAGGTGGCAGCTGATTTTGTAGTAGTTGTCTATCTAGTTGCTACTCTGCATCACTGCCTTCTTTGTTTTTAATCTTCTCTTCTTCCTCAATACTCTCTTCCTCTCCAGTTTTCTCTTCCTCTTCAGTCGACTTTGTTATTTCAACATGTTTCTATTGTTGTTCAAGAGTTCTAATGAGTTCTTGTTGTTCTTCAACATTCAAGACATGCTCCTCCAATTGCTACTGTGCCTTGTCCACATCATAAAAAAAAAATGAGTTGAGGTTTCTCCAAGGTGATCATCTTCTTTCAATACTTACTCTATTGTCTCAAGGATAGCCTCTTCTTGAGTTGAAGCCATATCCATATGATCACTTTGTGTGACTTGCTACTACTCTTGATGCGCTATATCTTCTTCATCTGTAATAGTCTCTTCCTCTTGATGCTTTACATCTTCCTGTTGAGCATCCTCTTCAGTAATCTCATCTTGACCTTTATCTTCTTGACTCTTATCTTCTTCTTCACCATTAGAGATATCAATAGGGACATTTGTTATAGGACCCCTGCATTGAGTTCTCTCAAAGAGATGTCTTCTTTCTAGGACCAATCTATTGGATCCAACCTATTAGTGTCTATGGTGTCCAACTGATATACTAGATCCAGAATGAGCCTGTCATCTTTAAATAATTCTTTAGGTATATCATTTCTCAAAGCAAATTATCTTAACTAAAAAGTAGTGAGTCTTGTATATTTCTTCTTTCTCACTACAAGGTCATCTTTATAATTGGCCCAAAAGTCTTCAAGAGAGTGTTTGTCATCAAACCCCATTGTGGGAAATAATTGCTTAAGTCTGCCAATAGGGTCAAAATTCTCCCTTACCTCATACAATTTTAAATTTAAAGCATCAAGCTCCTCTGTTGTTGTCTTGGCAACTTGTATGGATGGGCACTCGTAAAAATTAAACTCAAATGGATACTTGACTCTAGATTTATGTTTCCCAAACAATTTAAGATGTACTTCACTTATTTTTCAAGAAAATTTAATCAAAATTAGCCTATCACTACAATGCCTAGGCAACAGAAAGGGTGCCCTCTTGAAACCTACAACCCTAATGTATGTAGATTTGGGGAATTGAATGAACCATTGTCACCATCCCCTTACTAGCTCCATGGCCTTATCTAACATTCTCCATCCTATATCTCCTATAAGCTGGAGGATTATTGCATATAAAAATGTATCATTAACCCTCTTAAAGTATTTCTTAGCTTCTTTTATTTCCAAATGAGAGAAGAAATCCCAAAATTTATTCTATCTTGGACCTTCTCCTATGACTCACACTATGCTTTTAAACTAGGAAAATCACCAACTCTAGTTGCTAGGTACACAATGTAGGACGTCATGTAAAACTTTTTGGTGTTGGCAACTGACATTATTTGCTCATGAATGCAATCTGAGACCATTGCACCCCAGTCCAAGTGTATATCACCCTTAAGAATAATTCAAATAAACTGAAACATCTAGGTCTCATAGGTCCTAGACTCTTCCTTACCACATGCCCTACTAAGGAGGGTTATCAAATCCCCAACCTCCCTTTTAAAATCTGATCTCGTAAGCTTTGTTGGGACCTTAGATATAGATTTATTCTCTGTAGCTAACCAAAGTTTGTTCAGATATTTCTTGTAGCCACTGACATCTGTGTCATATTTCTTTGTTGAATCTGTAATGGCTAAAGGGATAACCTAACCATATAGAGGAAGATCAAAAGCTTCTCTAACCATGGATGTGTGATGTCTAATACCAATTTTCAATTTGAATCCACACATCTCCTAGTGTCTGGATCATAGTAATGAGAAATTTGAGAATCAACTCTGGGCATTGAACAAATTGGGGAAATCCTACCACATGAGCTAGGTTAGATGCAACTATCCTCCTAGAATGAGGTGTGACGTCTAGTGAGAAGGTTTTTGAGTTAAACTACACCAAATCAATGTGTCTGAGGTATGTTTCTATGATGTTTGCTAGTTCACTTTCAAACTTAGACACTTTAGGGATACCTTGGAACTTATACTTCATAGTGATAGGTGGTTCTCTCTTGGTATTTTATTTCTTCTTCGTCCCTTTCTCTACAGCCTCAGTGGAAACACTCTCTTGGGTAACATCTTCTATAGATTTTTCAAAGTCCAAGATAGTTTCCTCACTTCCTTGAGTAGCTGCTTCAAGTTATAGCATTTAATTGTACTTGGAAGAGGCATAGGAGGGAGTAAAAACCAAAGAAAATCTAAATCTACATAAAATTTTGATCATTTTGAGTGTTTTGTCAATTTTTGGGTTTTCGAGCCCATTTTGGAATTTTGGACCAAGTCCAATTGTGCTCTTGGGGCCTGAAGTCTTACTAGGAGAAATACAACTCAAAGATTATTATGTTACAAGAACTAAATCTATGGATATGGATAATTTTAAAAGATTGTGTTCTAATGTTAGGTTTGTTGCAAGGAAGATTACCATTTGTTGTGATAGTCAGAGTGCCATATGTTTGGTGAAGAATCCTACTTTCCACGTGAGGACGAAGAATATTAATGTCCAGTACCATTTTGTTCATGACATGGTAGAGGATGGGAAGGTGAATTTGGAGAAAGTTTACACTTTGACGAATGTTGCAGATGCCTTGACAAAACCTATGACCACGGAGAAGTTCAGATGGTGTTTAGAGTCTATGGGCCTCTTAGCCCCTAGAAGTTAAATCTTGTCATTCTATTGGCTCTTGAAAGGTGTTCTACAAGTGGAAGAATGTTGGGAATTAAGGTGTCTCAACCTTTACAAGTTCCTAATGTTGTATTTATTTATTCTTGCCTACTATTGTAAATTTTTATGTAAATTTTTTTTTCATATGAGGAGGTATGCATCCCATGTTGACTTGGCATAGTTTTTCTATGTGTCAGCACCTTGTGGTTATGTGTCATGAGTTATGACAGATTCTATGACATGTAAGAGTTGAAATATAGGTGTGGCATGTTGTTAGTATGTTGTGACTGATCATGATGCAAGGTTGTGGGTACACACAGCAAGGTAAATTTTGGTGACTTTGTCAGCTACGATTTTCCCTTTAGTTTTGAGAAAGGTGGTTTTCACATAAGGATTTGGATTAAGTCATCTAAACTTTCTTGAATGGTCCTCATTCCATTTTTGGTACTGCAATGCACATTTTACCCAAGAAGTTAAATTTCTTAAAGATTCTTCTTGAGTATTGGAATAGATATGTGTTTAAAAATCTTTTTCATAGTAAAAAAATAACATAGAAAATAGAATGGTTGAAATTTAAACATAAAAACACGTTGGTTTTAGCCACTAAAGCATTCAAAGATGAGGACAAAGAGGTGGCTTCTTATCTTGATGAGACTTATAGATGTGAAGAAATATATTGGAAACAAAAATCTATACTAAAATGGATTAATGATGAGGGTCATAATACAAAGTTTTCTCATTTTTCCTATAAAAGGAGAAGACACAAGAACTTTATATCTAATTTGGAATTAGATGGAGGTCTAATAAGGGATCATTGGTCTCTATTTGGCATAATATATGTAAATTGGAGAAAAATTGGATAGGGAAGAAAACCAATCTCTTTTCCTTAATTCTATTCCTTCTAAGATTGGCATAGAGGAAAATAAAATCTTGTTGATGAGGATATCCTTAGACAAAGTTAGATGTACTCTTTTTGGCATGGATGGAGATCCTGCTTCTGGGCCTCATAGATTTCCTTCTTATTCCTTTCAACTTTTTTGGGATATCATGCTTCAACATATTTTGGAAATGGTGCAAAAATCCATGGACTAAAGATTCTAAAGGCAATGAACTAAACTTTTCTTTCTCTTATTCCAAAACAGAAGGATTCTCTAAAAGCTAAAGATTTCAGGCCTACATCACTTTGCAATACCATTTATAAGGTCATTTCTAAGATTATTGCTAATAGACTCAAATCTCTCCTTGTTTAATTTTTTAAGGGCAAGGGAGATTCATTAAAGGCTAATAGATAATAAATGGTATTATCTTAGTTCATGAAATGATACACTTTTACATTGTTAGTAATAAAAAAGGTGTGCTCATGAAATCGGACATTGCAAAAGCTTATGATCATGTTAGCTGGAGATACCTTAATAGAATTCTGCAAAAATATGGTTTTGTTAATGATTAGATGGAATGGGTCATTGGGTCTTATTCTTTTGCCCTATTTCTTATTCTTTTTAGTGGATTTGCAAAAGGTTTTTCTCTTCCTTTTACAATATTTAGCAAGAGAATCCCTTATCTCCCTACTTTTTAATCCTTATGGCTTAATCTCTAGGAAAATTTATAAGTTCTTTTAAAATAAAGGGTTCCTTACATGGACTTAAAGCTTCATTCATAGAGAATGACATCACGCATCAACAATTTGTGGATGACAGTACGATTTTTCCTTCCCCTTTATATTTGAAATAAAGATAATTAGACTTTTTATCACGTTATGAACACGCTTTTGGTCAGCTTGTGAATAGAATAAAATATTCAATTTTCACTCTTGATGTTGGGGATATGGAGCAAGATTTTCTTTGTAGATGTCTTTGCTTTAGAAAAGGCTCTTTTACTAATTTCTACCTTGGTTTCTTTCTTTTCTATGGAAGGAACAACAAATTTCTATAGATCTTATTTTGGACAATTTTATAAAATTGTTGGCTAAATGGAAAGCTAGATGACTTTCATCAACTGGAATGTTGGTTCCGCTCAAACATATCATTCAAGCTATTCCTTTCTATTTATTTTCACTTTTTTAAGCTCCTAAAAGTATCATTGGAAAATTAAATTCAGTAATGAGGGACTTTCTCTAAAAAGGTTCAAGGAATAATTTTAAATTTCCCGTGTTAGTTAGGAATGACATTTGTATAAGTAGAGATAAAGGGGGCCTAGGGATTAAAGATGCTTAGATTTTTAATGAAGCCTTATTAGATAAGTGAGTTTGGAAAATTATTTCTTCTATCAACAAGATTGAATTCATATTCTAATTTAAATTAAATATCTCAATGGTGCACTCCCTTTGACCAATTTGAAGATCATTCATTGACCAACACTTCTTTGGGAAATTCCCTTTATTTCAAGTCTCTTTATATATCTTATGACTCACTAGGAATCCAAAGTTAAAGATTATTGGGAAGAAAATGCTAAGACCTATGGTATATCTAGATCCTTAAAACCTTTACTTACTATCTGTGAGGTTGATGAAAGAGATCATCTTAATCTATCTATGTTATTGAAATGTTTTAAGCCTACTTGAAACCTCAAGAGAGTTAAACTGGGTTGTAATCTTAAAGGTGATTGGAGATACATAGTCAAGGATGGATATGAAAAACTAATGATATCATGGCTTACTCTAAATAATCTTAATGATCTCAAGTAGCCTATTAATGTGGGGTATTTCTGAAATCCCTAGCATTCCATGAAAGAACAATCATTTTTGAGGAATAAAGAAACGAGAATCTAAACTACAAATAACCGTAGATTCCACCAGTATTTCTCTTATTATCTTTACTTTATCCTAATCTCTTCACACTTGAATACAACATTTGGATTTAGTAATCCCATGCAAAGCATTTTAGTTAGTCCATGAAACATTTGGATTTTTTTTTGGTTTCTTAATAGAGATAAAAATAGGAAGTCTGAAGGCACCTTGGTTGATATTCAATGGATGGGACGAAATCCCTGACGAAGCTTCTTGAAATTTCCCAGCATGGTTTGTTCAGAGATTCCGCCATTTGATGAAAGCGACTATAAAGGATTTATGAAAAACTACAAGTATTATTCTTAGTCTTTGTGCGTGCGTTTGTTTTCTTCCCATAAAATCATTTCCCTGGTTTTGTTTTCTTCGCATACATCAGAAAAATGTGCATGTGTCTCCCTACTTTGAAATTGTTAAAACCTATTTATTAAGACAATGTACCATATTGAAATCTATAGTGGCATTTAATATATATGTGACATAAGGATTTCCATGGCTTCCCTTCAAGAACACAAAACAAATACAGAAATATTGTCTTATCATTTGGTTTATATCTTTGAGTAAATGTTTATGTAAAGTGTTTGACACCAACTAAAGATTCTTCCATTTAATAATAAATACACTTCACAAATATCAAATTTTATGGATGTTTATTTCTTGTTCTAAAGCTCTCATTTTGACATAGGTGGGGAGGATGTTGGAAAGGGTTGAAGAATCAGTGTTCCATGAAATTACATTTCATTGAGACAACTTGTCAAATAGTTCACATGCCTTGTGTGTGCTTCCACACTTTGCGTAGATGTCTATCAGGGCACATGCAACTATAACATTTGACAAAAATCAACTTTCAATTATGTTTTGATGGATGTTGATAACATGTTCTCAATCTCCCATTTTGTCACAAGTTGGGAGGATGTTGGCAAAGGTTATTGGAGTTAGGCCTTAGGCCTTACACCTGTCAATTGTATTTGCTTAATAGTTTCCAAGGCTTTTTCACTAAACTCATTTTTGCATATCCTACAATCATACCAGTCCATGAGAACATATCTTGTGATGCATTTTGTCAAACAACTCACATGCCTTGTGTATGCTTCCACATTTTGCATACATGTATACTAGGGCACTTGCAACCACAACATGCGATAAAAAATTACTTTTGATTATGCTTTTAGGGAAGACCTTCCCTTGTTCTAAAGCTCCCATTTTGGCATACATGGCAGTATGTTGGCAAAAGTTGTGGAATTTGGCTTAATGTCTTCCAAATGCATTTGCTTAAAAGTTTCCAATGCATTTCCGATAAACCCATTTTGTGTATATCTTGCAATCATCATAGTCTCTGAAGGGATGAAAACATTTGGAGGAACATTTAAGAACCTTCTTACACAAACAACTAAGCCATTAGGGAAATTGGGAAAAATACCAACCTAATATCCGCTATACTCTTAGCATTTTTGTATTGATACCTTATAGATGATTAATGCTCTTTATGTTATATTGTTTATGCCTCATGAATTACATTGTTTATGCCTCATCAGTTACATTAATTATGCATAGTCTTTCTTTTGGGCATTAAATGAGTATAGTATGTTGCATTATTGACTTTTGGAGATTTTTTTGAAGTAGCTAAAAGGCTATTAAAATGGAGAACTTGTTTAAAATATGATAACCAAATATGACTAAAATAACAATAATTCACATAGAGAATGGTATATCAGCCAAATAAAATAACTGTGAAAGAAGGATAAAAACTCAAAAGAATATTGGTTCAATTATTCAATTGCTTTTAATGGTAGAGACTAACCACAAAGTATAGTTGTTATCAACTAGGATTGCACCCGTGATGCAAAGCTAGAAAGCTTAGCAATCCTGTGTAACATGGGAATACCTTCAGGTTGTGGGTATCCTATGACAAAGGTAAACCTTGAGATTATGGGTTGGTTCCCCTCTAATTTTCTAATAAATTAATGACTTTGTAGGAAAAGGGTTGGAAGGTTTTCTAATGCATGTACTAAAACTGGATTTAAATGGGTGGTGATGCACCTAAATGATAGAAACATGCAGCCCTGATTCACAACTACCTTCAAAATATCTATCCACACAAATCAATTGTGCAATATGACCAGAAAAATAATTCAAAAGGAAGGCTTGAATAAACTGTCTCTTGGAGGAAAACTAGGTTTTCACAACATGGAAGAAATGATTATTTGAAGGTACAACCTAAGACCTATGATTCTTCACTACTTTGAATGCATGCAAGTATGAATGAGACAAAGATTTAAAGGTTGTAATGCTAAAACACAATAAAATTTCATCCAATCATTCATAAAAAATCACAATTGAGAAGGTAAATACTCAATCTTTCTAAAAATGAAGGAATACTTGTATAGATGACAAAAAGATAACCTGTAACCTGACGTACTGTATAAATATGTAAAAAATGAGTTACAAACACTCCTCTCTGCAATGCACAAGAGAGCAATAAGGAAAGAACATAAAAAAAACATTAGTTTTTTCTCCTATATACAAAAGATATTGGGTTAATTGAAGTTAACTCAACTAAAAAATATCTCCATGAATCTCTCTCACAAGCAAAGATGAAAATCCCCAAAAAGAGGGGTCAAAACTGATGTAATTTGAGTAAAAATAGGCTCAAACTCACTGTCACAATTAGTTTGACTAAAGTTGACTTTGAAACCACATCAGATAACTGAAAATCAGGACCCAACTCTCCATTTCAACTCCTCTCCTCTGATTTTGCATGATTTGACATGAAGTTATCAATTTGAACAAATAAAAAGTAATCACTGATGAATTACTTTACTGGGTGTCATGGATTTTCTCAATCTTTTGCATTTTTATGACAAATAATAAGGTAATTTATAAACTATTACTTTATTTTTTTTTTACATGATTAATTTCATTTCATTTCATGAAGACTCAAGGGGAATTACATATTTTCAATTTCACCATTTCACCCTTCGTCAATAAAAAACAAATACACAAACACCTTATGACTCCCTTTGTCCTTCATATTTTCCTCATGCATCTATATGATCTACAGTCTCAACACTTGCTCAAATTTGACTATGGCGTGTAAATAAGGTCAAAAGTTCACCTTGCCCTCAAAACCCATATTTGCAGATAATGACACATATGATAAAAAAACACAACCTTATATCTCACATGCCATCAGAGGTATTCCTATCTCAAATCTTAATAAACCTTTAAAAACACATCATAAAGCACCTTATGACTCCCTTGGCAACCTTCAAATCATGGGGCCCTCAACAAATGACTAGGTCTTTTGACTAAAAAGTCTTAGAGCATGGGCTACATTTATTTAGCATAATGATTTTCTTATAAAACTATGTCAAAAATCCCATCAAATCTCCCACGGGCTAGGGTTTCCATGTGAACAAAATACTTGAAACCTTAAAAGTCTTTCATTTCATTCCTTCATTTCCCCTATTCACTAGAGAGCGTTGCCCTAAGGTTTTAGAGAGCTGCTATTTCTGGAGGGTTTCTATGAGATCTGGGACCATGTAGAGACTGAACTTGGACTCCACTACTGGTAAATTGCCTCTTATGACTCCATCTGAAAGTAATTTGTCTCCTTTGCTAAGTTATTTCAATATAAAAGACATAAACTTGTCTTCATTTCACTGCTTTTGAAAAATGTTTTTCTTTATACTATGAGTTTCCTCTTGAATAGAATGGCATAAAAGCTTCTATTCCTGTAGCAGTGTTTGGACTTGTCTTCAAACTGTTTGTGGCTCATCTTTGAATGCTCTACAAGTGCACCTCAAGTGTTTTATTGACTAAATGCTCTTGGATTTGTTTTTGATGTTAAATCATATTTACATACAAGATTATTTACTTTTTCTTTGGAAGGGACTGTTCTACATCTTCCTTCAGTCTTCTGAGAAGAAATGACTGAAGGATCAAGTGAAGCTTTGAAATTACTTGAACTCTTCTTTTCTCCTCTTCTTCCTCCTTTGTTAAATTATCATAATCATTATCTTGGACATCTTCTTTGCAATTTTCTAGCATGACCTGAACTACATCTTTTGCCTTTTCATTTGTTGTACTAGACATCATCGTCTTCTTCTTCCAGCCTCTACCACCATTCCCTACTTTGTGATCTTTTGCATCACTATTCTCATTAGAAGCAGTCCCTTTTCTCTTGCGACCCCTACCAACACCTCTTACCTCAGGCTCAGGATTTTTGCATCACCATTGTTGCTTGAACCAAATTTAGCATCTTCCATTTGCTCAAAAAAAAACTCTGAATAAAGCTGAGTCTAGTTAAGAAGCGCCTCCAATTTGCAAAAAACCAAATCACCTATTCGTTGAGTTCTATTTTTCATTTTCCTCCTCTTATTTTTCTCATTCTTCCTCTAAGTGTTTCTCTTCTATGGAAAGGTCTTCTGGAACCTGCAATACTTCCCCATCACATGGAGAATCATTATCCTCCACATCAATCTACAAATCACTTATAGATCTTCCCTTATCTTCCAATATAGATATTGGTGAATCTGCATCTCCTTCAACCTTGGCAACCACAACATTAACCATTTTCAAAGCCTTTTAGACCTTTAGCAAAGTCCTACTACCCCTATTCAAATTATATATCTTTCTTTCATTCTTTGTCAAACTCTTACATTTGCTTATCAGTCCTTTAGGGTGAGGGCCTTTTTGACCAATGCAGGATCTCTAATGTTTGAAACCATATAGGCCTTTTATAATGGTTGACCATACTATTCACTTGTTTGGAAAGCTCCAAAACATTAACAAACTTCTTCAAAATGCATGATAGAGTTCTAAATGCAAGTGCAAACCTGTTGACTTGATGTATCTTGGATGAACTTTGTTGGATTTATAGAAAAACAAAGGAGACCCCTGCTATCTTCGCTAGCTTTGCATTTGAAAACTAGCATCTCAAACTTGATAATGTTCATTTCATCTCATCTACATGAAGGGTAAGGGTCCTTGAAGAAAGATCTCCTTTGGCTGGTAGATTACGATGTAAGATGATGCTATGGCTATCAGAAACATGAATCCAATGCAACCTCCTCTTCTCTTTTGATCTGATCTTGGCACCTGACTTTTTTGACATCTCTTATGCTTCCTACTTGCATTATCAAAAGCTTCAAGAATGACTGCAATACATGAAACTGATCACTACTCCACTATTCCTTTTCTGTCAGCTATCTTGGACAATGTAACTGTTTTGTTAATGCTGGAACAACATCAAAGAAGGTTTTTTTGACTATTTTTGTTGCTCCTTCATGTTTGATGTTATCATATATTACTGGGACAATCATAAAATGATTGACTTTTTGTCCTTTATGGCTGTCATGCTTTTGATACAGTTATTCCCTTATGACTATCCTGGTTTCTTTTATTGCATTCCATAGTAATTTTAACCTCATTCACAACAAAAGTGATAAATATTTGTCTTATTCCTCTTGCATGACTGTTGTTCCTTACATTCTTTTTTTGGCTGTCATGTGACTGTCCTATCTTATATGGCTGTCCTAGTACAGTTGTGACTGCACTTTGCACTCATAATTTAATCTTTAAACATAATATTCTTTGTTTGAAAAGCTTAATCATGTCTTCTTCATATCTTCATGCATATCTCTTAAATCTTTAATGGATCATATTAAGACACATATCTACAAACCCTTTGAAGCGCATCCTCTGATCTTCATCTTATCTGGGGTCTTTACCTCACTATCTTTACTGATCTTCTGTATTCCAGATTAGGACTAATTTTCTCAATATCCTCTGCACACAGCTCATCCAATCCTTATCATTAATGCAACAGGAGTATGTTGACATCAATGACAACACTGGTTAGGCCCATACTTGCAACAATCTCCCCCTTTGTCATTGATGGCAACATATGATGTGAAAAACTATCTTAACCATCAAGACAAGAACTTCTCCTCACTGTCACAACTCCCCCTATCAGCAACAACCATTCACATGACTTCTCTTCTTTCTTGCTTCCCCTTTGATCAAAAATTACTATATTTTTCACATATCTTCTCTCCCCCTTTGACATCAATGGCAAAGGGCACATACTTGCATGAATTCAGAATCATACCAGTTGCCCCCCCTTAGTAATAGCTTCCCAACCATCAATCTAGACCACAAGATATGACTGTGAGATCCACCAGACTGATGCACATCAGTGCACCTTAATTCAGAACCAGAGGGGTAGTGACCCCTAACTTCTCCCTGAGATACTCAAAAGAGTCCTTAGGTAGAAGCTTAGTAAAAATATCTGCAATGTAATCCTTGGAAGAAACAAACTCCAACCTAATTTCATTCTTGTTCACTTGCTCTCTCAAAAAGTGAAACTTGATGGATATATGTTTAGTCTTTGAATGCAACACCAATTTTTTTGATATGTTAATTGCACTTGAATTATCATAGAAGATTGTGATAGGTGAACTTCATACTCCACTCTGATATCTCTTAGCATTTGCTTCATCCACTATACTTGAGTGCAACTACCTACTGCAGCAATATATTCTTCTTCTGCAGTGGACAAAGATATTGCCTCTTATTTCTTGCTTAGCCAAGAAACCAATATTTTCCCTGAAAAGAATGCTCCACTATTGGTACTCTTCTGGTCATCCACATCTCCTACCCAATCCGCATCTGTATATGCATGAAGAGAAAAATCATGATCTCTAGGATACCATAATCCATACTCAATTGTCCCTTTTAGATATCTAAAAATCCTCTTGATTGCCATGACATGAGATCCTTTAGGATCAGCATGGAATCTAGTAACAAGACCAACAACATTCATAATGTCAGGTCTAGTTTGAGTGAGATACAATAGTCCTCCAATCATTGACCTATACTTTTTCTGATCAGCCTTAGGAGAGTCATCATCTTTGCTCAATTTGAATTCGATTGCCATGTGAGTATTCATTGGTTTCGAGTCTTCCATCCCAAATTTCTTCAACAATTTTTTCACATATTTGTTCTGAGAAATGAAGATTCCTTTCTTTGTTTGAGTGATTTGTAGACCCAAGAAGAAATTCATTTCCCCAAATATGGAGATCTCAAATTCACTTTTCATTTGATTTGCAAAGGTTTTGTACATACTATCTCTTCCTCCAAAAATGATATCATCAATAAACATTTCAACAATCAAGATATTTTCATGATCAATTTTGAAATACAAATTACTGTCAACAGTACCTTTGTTGAAACCAATCTTCAAAAGATATTTATCCAATCTTTCATACTAGGCTCTTGGAGCTTGCTTGAGTCCATATAGAGCTTTCTTCAACTTGCAGACCATATCACCATGATCAGACAATTGAAATCCATCTGATTGCTTAATGTAAACTTCTTCTTCCAAGTCACCATTCAGGAAGGCAGACTTGACATCCATCTGATATACTTTAAAATCCTTGAATACAGCAAAAGAAGGAAATAATTTGACTGCTTCAATTCTTGCCACCAGAGCAAAAGTTTCTTCAAAATCAACTCCTTCTACTTGGGAGTAACCCTTGCAAACCAATCTGGCTTTGTTTCTGACTACTTCACAATCTTCATTCAATTTATTCCAGAAGACCCATTTGGTTCCAATCAAATTCTTATTTTTGGGTCTGGGAACAAGATCTCAAGTGTGATTTTTCTCAATTTGTATTAGTTCTTCCTCCATTGCTTTAGTCCAGTTTTCATCATTGCAAGCTTCATTCACTATCTTAGGTTCAATCTTTGAAATTAGACAATACTCTTATGAATCTTGAGCAATCCTTCTTCTTATTTGTACACCTTTGCTTTTATCACCTATGATATGATCTTCAGAGTGATTCAATCTTACATACCTGGGAACTTTGGGAGTTTCTTGCATTTATGATTATTGAATAGGTTCATTCAAACTTATCTCTTCTTCCTGATTTACCAGATTAGTCTGAATCTGAATTTCAGAGGGAGTTTGGACTTCTTGAATAAAAACATTATTTTGATCATCTTCATCATATTCATAAAACCTTGAGGGTTTTTCAATACCTTCATCAACCTTCACATTTGTACTTTCTACAATCTTCCTCAATCTCTTGTTATAACACCGGTATGCTTTGCTTTGAGTAGAATAACCCAAGAATATTCTTTCATCACTTCTAGCATCAAATTTTCCTAGATCTTCATCTCTTTTAATGTAACATTTGCTACCAAAGACTCTGAAATATCTCATAGTGGGAGTGATGCCAAACCAAAGTTCATAAGGAGTCTTACCGGTATTGCTTCTGATTTGTACTTGATTGAGAGTATAGACTACAGTGCTTACAACTTCTCTCCAATAGATCTGAGGAACATTTTCTTCCATCGTCATGGTTTTGGATGCTTACTAGGTGGTCTGGTTCTTTCTCTCCACTACTCCATTCTGTTGTGGAGTCCTAGGAGTAGACAACTGTCTTTTTATTCCATGTTTCTCACAGAATTCTATGAACTCACCGGATGTGAATTCTCCACCTCTATCAAACCTCAGACATTTTAATTTTAATCCAGTTTCATTCTCTACCATAGCCTTGAATATATTGAATTTCTCAAGAGCTTCTGATTTCTCTTTCAGGAAAGTAACCCACATCATCTAGGAATGGTCATTAATTAATAACAAGAAGTATCTATCACCTTGCACACTCCTGATTCTTGCCAGACCACATAGGTCAATATGAACTAAGTCCAATAATTTGGTAGAAGATTGTTCCTTGCTTTTGAATGAGACTCTGCTTTGTTTACCCAACTGACATTCTTTTCTCAAACTATTGGTAGGTTTTACCAATCTTGGAAGATCTCTTACAACCTGAGTGTTGGTTATCTTGATGATATTATCAAAATTCACATGACACATTCTCTTATGCCATAACCAGCTTTGATCAATTTGAACAAATAGACAACTTTTACTAGTACCAACTAAATAGAAAATATTACCTTTTGTTTGAGTACCAGATGCAATCTCTATTCTGAAACTTTCAAAGATCTTGCATTTTCCATTCTTGAATCAGAGATCATAGCCTTTGTCCACCAACTATCCAACACTAAGAAGATTGTGCTTCAGACCTTCAACATACAGTACATTACTGGTTTTGTTCTTTCCATTAAAAGAAATGGTTCCTCTTCCTCTGATTCTACCAGCAGAATTATCACCAAATTTTACCACTCCTCCTTCATACCTTTCCAAATCTATGAACTTATTTTTGTCACCTGTCATATGGTAGGAGCATCCACTGTCAATGACCCAATCATCCTTTTCTTCAACATGGGCAGCCAGAGCTCTTTCTACAATTTTATGATTGACAGATTCAGAGGGCATTGGAACTTCTTCTTTGATGGCAATAAACATCTAGTCACTTCTAGATTTGTTTCCTGTTTCTGATTCATCATCTGTTACTCCATCATCATCTTCATGAACATAGTAACATTTCTTCAGGAACCTTGATCTATTAGGATTTGACCTTGAAAATCTTTCCAGACACCTTGAGGCAAAATGACCAATCTTATTGCAATTAAAGCATTTAAAAGGAAACTTCCCTTCATACTTACCGAATCCTCTTGGCAGTCTTTTCGTAATAAGGGCTTCAAGTTGAACAACTTCTGCTTCATCTTCTTCCAGGTCTTTTCTTGTCTTTTCATACCATGATAGTTACCTCGAAGAGTTTTCTCCCAGATCAAACCTTTGTTTTCCTTTTACAGAGGCACTAGCTTTGAATGCAGATTCAGTCTTGAGGGGGGCATCCCCAAACTTGGTCAATTCAAATGCAGCCAATTTACCAACCAATTGATCTCTTGTGATACCTAAATAGGATCTAAATTCTTCAATTGCAGCAACCTTATATTTGTAAGAATCAGGAAGGGATCTGAGAACTTTGCCAACAATTTCATCTTCATCCAAGACTCCACCAACACATCTAATGCCACAAAAAAGCTCATTTACCTTTGGCATAAATGTAGTGATATTTTCATCTTCTCTCATCTTTAGATTTTTGAATTTTCCTTTTAGACTCTATAGCTTGGTACATTTAACATACTTATCTCCTTCATGTAGAAGTTCCAATTTTTCCCAAATCTCATGAGTAGTTTTTAGGTCAACAACATTTGTCAGCTCTGAATCAGATAAGGCACTTAGAAGAGCTTCTTTAGTCCGTAGATTGTTTTCAGCATCTCTGATTTCATCCATGGTACTCAGACCATTCTGTGGAGGAGTATACTTCTTTGAAGCCATGATCCAATACTGCATTCCCATACATTGCAAGTGACATTCCAATCAACTTTTCCAAAGAGTGAAATTAGTTCCATCAAACCTCAGACTATCCTTCTTGTAGGATGACATCCTGGATCTCCTCAAGCGGTTAAGCTCTTTTAGAGGAACTTAGCTCTGATACCAATTATTAGATTTAGGGCAGACAACTGAGAGGGGGGTGAATCAGTTGTCAAAAAATTTCTTGCAATTTAATCACTTAAATCCTTTTCTTAATTCATTAGCATAATAATACATCAATCATAGAAACATAATGCAACAATTCAAGAGTAGAAACACATTAACACATATGACACCAAGATTTTGACGTGGAAAACCTGGTTAAGGGAAAAACCACGGGGTGACTAACCCAAGATTGAATTCTCTATTAGAAGAATAGAAAGAATAAAATGGCACATGTCAATTAGGGCTCACTACCCAAGCACACTGCTCACAAGAGGCCCACTGCCTACAAGAGACACACTGTCTACAGAATAATAAGTATCACATACTTGAACTAAAGAATAGCATCTTTACCATTCTTGATTCAATTCCATTTAAGCTCAATACTTCTACTCTTCTTTTCACTTTCCTCCTCACTACCACACTCTCATCTCCACAAGATGTTTTTGAAATGACTTTACAACTCCTTATTTATACAAGACATCGACTTAGGAATATCCATCCAAGTTGGCATACATTACAGAGCAAATACATAAATGCAGCATGACTAATTACAAAAAGACTACACGCGGATCAACACACTATCAACCACAAAGTTCTGAGACTTCAAACTTCCTTTAGAAACATGCCATTCTCCACAGAACATCTCCAAGATCATCCGCAGAATGTGTAACTCATCCGGTCAGCCAGACTTAGGAAGAACATCATCATCCAGAAGTAATTCTTCAATTATCAATGCGGACCACCAACATGAACTGGAAACAATCCAAAGACCTCCACAAGCTTTCTTGAATCACCAAGAACATCCACACGACTACTATCTACTGAAATCATTCTCTCCTTCATCCAGAACCTCAAGAACACAGTTTGTCATCACTATCATATTGGAATAGATGCTTGTGTACCTCTAGATCATGAACCAATTGAGTTTTCACTTCACATTGACTTCCTAAACACTCCACCAAATCTGTAGAACAGGATATTGCATTTTCGGATCTCACCGGACCTATCTGTATCACTCTGTCACCTCTGAACACCTGCCAAAACCAGTTTTACTTAAGTGGCCATAACTTTTTCATATCTTCATGTGGATCTCTAAAATATTTACTCGATCATCTTAAGACACATATCTACAAACCCTTTGAAGTGTATCCTTTGATCTTCACCTTATCTGGGATCTTTACCTCACTATCTTTACTCATCTTCTCTGTTCCAGATTAGGACTAATTTTCTCAATATCCTCAGCACACAGCTCATCCAATCTTTATCATTAATGTAACAGGAGTATGTTGACATCAATGACAACACCGATAAATTGCCTTTTGTCCTTGTTCTTGTGCTCTCAAAATTGCCCTCCTAGCTCCCTTTAAAACAAAATGATACTCCTCCTTTAATAGAGGTAATTTTTCATTTCACTCCATGACTAGGTCAACCTAATTTCAAATTTAGGACCCCCCTTATAGGGTAGGACCTAATGAAATTTACAAGTTACACTAAGATAAAGTAAGTCCTATTTGACCTCCCTATAAGTGAATTACATCTCAAAATCAAAGTTATTTCATTCTTGTTTTCCTTATGTACCTATATCTCTCCATCCATCATGCAAAAGTGACCTTGTGCAGTTGAAGAAGATTAAATCATCCAAGTTCAACATGCCTTTCTGATGCCTCAGCACACCTCCATAGTGTGTCCAACACCCTAGACCTACAAACAAGCAAAGAGAGCATCAAATTCTTTATTATCAAATCAAATCAAGAAAAAAATCATGAAGATACATCATTCCAACCACTGAGCCTATCAATTCTAAATTCTAGGCAAATTTGCTACCATTGGCAACTTCACAAATTTGGAGTTACTCTATTTGTTTTCATCATTTACTTTCTAGTTTATTTATGACAATATCACAATGGCATTCCATGTTTCCCTACCATATTCTTCTCAAATACCAAATCTTCTCATTATATATCATGGTTGTCACAATTATGATGCATATTCTTGGGGTTGTTATAACTCCAGTTTCATTAGCATGCAAGATAAGATGCTATGGTGGTTGTTGATTATTGGACTACTCATTTGGATTGTTCAATTTCTTTTACTTTGACAATGAGTACAAAATGGAATCCATTGTCTAGTGTATATCAACACTTTACATTAAAAGAAGAACTATACTTAACATAATACTGAAGGCCCATTTAAATTTTTTCCGAAGCCAATTAATAGGTGTCACAAGAATATTGTGCTTCCTAATGAAAACCTGTCATTGATCATGCACTTTTTATTGGATTTTTGGAGATTCTTTTGTTATGTACACCTAATGACAATTATGAATGATAGTTAGGTAAACAATGAGTTTTTGAGCTTCCACAACATAGTTTTACTTAAGGATGCATTCAATCATAAAAGACTTAAAAAGGTGCAAAAAAAATGAAAAAATACGTATAAAACAATGCACCCACAAGAATATTAAACCAAGAGTAACATGCAAAAATTAATATTAGATCTAAACTTTAATAGTTAAAGCTTTACTTTTCTATATAATTTGGTGGACAATTTATTATTGTGATGGTGAAATTAGTATACACATGTCAATTCTCTATTAGTTGTGGGTTTATTTTGATGGAATATTTTAATTCATGATTATTTATTAACAAGTGGCACACTTTTGTGTTAGTTTTGGCTCACAACCTAATACATTTTATTTATCTATATTTTATTCATTTAGAATTACTTAAAGTAGACTTTCATATATTAAACATTTACACATCATTTATGAGCCTCTTTGCACTCACATCCACACATTTATTCATTTCATTCAAACCAAAACCTTTCTATGGTACTAGGTCAATCCCTAGAGGCTCATGACTAATCCCAAAACAAAATTTCAAATCTCAAATTCCAATATTCTTACCCCTTTTCACTAATCATTGTGAGCCAAATTGACACATGTTTTCTACGTTATTATTATGTCTCGTTACTTAAAGACAATAATTTGTGAAATTAATACATATATAAAGGAAAAATATGTGAAATACATATCTAAAAACAAGGAGAAAGTATTAGATTTCATTTCTAAGGGACAAAGAACCTTAATTTACACTAGAATCATCTAGGCCATCTACAATTCCATTCATGTTGACTTAAATAACTTTCTAAAATCTATAAAATCTCATTTGAATAAGGGATAGACCTAAGCAATTTTGACCTTGGCAGTCTAATAATATCCACTAAGGTTTTTATAAACACCACCTTGATAGCACTAGATGTAGGGAAGAAAAATCCAAAGAGATAACTACTGAATCTTTATATCAAATCATTCTTATAGGCCATAGCTGATTCCCACACAATAAATCATCCTCACAACACTCAGGTTAAATCTTGAGGGTTTAAGACTATACTAAACTTGAGACATTCATTAGACCATGAGCATTGATTTTATGTACCTTGGTGATTGGACTTTATACACCATCAAAATTAAATCTTCATCATTTTTCCCAAAACTAAGTGTGCTTATCCTCCTATTTAATTATTGTATGAATTATTCTTTTATCGACACTGTGTTGGTGACTAGACATGTGACTCTTCTTAACCTAGAGACCTGAGCTAACACATAAGACCATAGGTATGTCTTCAAAGGTGGAAGGTAGGACTCCTGATCATATTGCAATATGAAAGGACCAACTTATAAGGATGGATAACTGCTCCTTCTTTGGTTCGACTAGATCAAGGGAGTGTTCCTTAAGGTGTATCTCTTTGAAGATTTAATCTAGTAGACAATAATAAAATTGACTTTAACCTATAAACCATATCCAATGCACTTAAAAATTATATTTGATTGTCACTAAAAACCAATGTATTGGCTTATCTTGGACCAAGGATACAACACCTCTTATATGTAGATGCAACAACTATTTGGTGACTAGAATGTCTTCTTCTTAGAAAACTTTATGTACCTTGGTGATTGGAATTTAAACACCATCAAAATTAATTCTTCATCGTTGTTCCCAAAACTAAGTGCATCTATCCCCCTATTTAATTATTGTATATATTGTTCTTTTATTGACATCCTATTGGTGACTAGACATGTGACTCCACTTAACCTAGAGACTTGAGCTAACACATAAGGCCATGGGTGTGTCATCAAAGGTGTAAGGTAGGACTCATGATAATATTACAACATGAAAGAACCAACTAATAAAGATGCATAACTCCTTCTTCTTGAGGTTCTACTAGACCAAGGGAGTGTTCCCTAAGGTGTATCTCTTTAAAGATTTAATCTAGCAATGAATGGTAAATTGACTTTGACCTATAAAACATATTCAATGCACTTAAGACATATATTTGATTGTCACTAAGAACCAATGTCTTGTCTTATCTTGGATCAAGGATACAACACGTCTTAAAGGTGGATGAACCAACCATTTGGAGAATAGAATGTATTCTTCTTAACCTCTTAAGATTTGCAGTATATTATCTTGATGGTAGAAATAATGTAGATTTCACTATGAATGACCTTCATGAGGTTCGTAGATACTTGTTGGTAACAAGGTAGTGAAATAATGTAATGCAATGGATCAACTACTACTATTAATACTCCTAAAGGTTGATTTTTAATGTTTTCTATAAATGAGGTGGAATGACAACATGTTGAAACAAATTGTAGATGGGCGTCTTTATAATGTATAAGTAGCAAACATAGGATTCCATAACCAAAGAACATTACTTAGTAAACCATAAAGTGAAACCTTATAAAAGATGGAAAAAAGGACTTTTCTTTGCAATCCTACACATAACATAGGCTCTACATGTAGAGATTGAAAATGGAAGATATTGCAGGGAAATAACATGAACATATCATAATTATCCATCACATAACATAACATATTCTAAAAATTATTTAAAGTTTAGTGAAAAATTTATTGAATGAAATATTTTTGTAAATATAGAACAAGATTTGAATATTTAAAATTCAAAAATTACAAATTATATATATATGGAAAGTTAAAATTTGAAGAAAATTATGGAATTCACCACATATATGTTTAGACTAGTGAAACCTTATAAGCTGGTGTGACTTATATAAGAAAATGTAGCAACTTTTACTCTAGAAAATGATAAATTGAGATATATAATATTTTATTCTATCAATAGCATTTAGGAAATAAAAAGAACCTTGATGAAAATAGATTTTCCTCTATTGCATTATTTTTCTTTTAGAGAAAAGGTGTAGGGACACCCATACTATATTAAAACATACGAGTTCAAATATATATATAATAACTAGGTAGGAACCAAAACATAAAAAAAGATACATTACTAGGGAGCAAACAAATCGACGTGGAAGCCTCTATTGCATTATTATTGTACCCTTATACATATATATATACCCTAATTAAAAAGTCACATTGGCACAAGTTCGATCATGGTTTTAGAGATAAGATTTTTTGTCTCAATGCCAGAGAGACTAAATCCATCTCTTTCTTTGTAGAGAAGTTGGAGACCTTTTGACAAAGCATATGCATGATCTTTGCTAACTGTTGGAACATTATCAGGTTTTAAATATTCCTAATTTAATTCTTTGAGTCTTTCATCAATTAAAGAATTGAGATATTTCAATGCATCCTCCTCCGTGGATCTAGGATGGTCTTCCATATAACATGTTAAACACGATACTACTTCTCCTGGATCTGCTTCAGCCTTCAAAAACAACATTATTATTTTTATAAGGTTTCAAACATTGTTACCCTTAAATATGATCAATTTCAATCATACGAATGAAGGAACACAAGGTTGTGAAATTTAAATTGTCCAAATTTGTAGCATACCTTGAAAGTCTTTGTGTCACCTCTTAATCTAAGAGTCAAGCATAAAAGCTCATTGAACCTTGATGGATAGTCAATTTCTTTTAGAATGTCATCAGAAAGAGGCACATCTAATGAGAGTACAGGTTGCAAGGTCACAACGCGAGCCCCAGAACTTACTTTTCCATTCTCTAAATATTCCTCCAAAGATGGTGTATAACCCATAGTAAGCCACTCTGCTTCTTGGAAGTAAGCATCTATGTAAACTTCCCACTTTAAATTCAAAAAGAATTCCATGTTAATATTAATACTTTAATGTAACAAAATTAAAAATATGAAGAAACCAAGCTCCCCAAAATGAATATTAAAACAAATATACATACAACTTTTAAAATGTTAAAGTTCAAATTCCTTCATTATGCTAAGAAAAACTAAGTTATTAATTTCATTAAGGAGAACCATATTAAATATAAATAGTAGAATATGTAATATATAGTCGAGGTAAATTTGGATATGTTGTTCAACTTGTCAATGTTTCATTCTTATTAGTACTACAAGTAAAATCAGTATATTATTAAAGTGTATCTTACAAACTATAACAAGATAGAATATGCAGAGTAATTGTTCCCCCTTGCACACCAGGTTTCCTATGGATGTAAGAGAAACGATAACTTACAATATAGAAAAATGCTTGTTAACAGAATGCTAATTAAAACTCTTAAAATAAATGTGTACACATTGTTTTATTAAGAATTTAATAGTGAATTTGAAAGATTTTTGGACAAAGTGCATAGAGATTATGTTAAAAAAAAATGTCAAGAATATTTTTTTTGGTTTGGTGGTAATATTGATGGTGGAATTTTAATGTTACATCTTGGAATTATATCTTGATCCTTCTTTAAAAAGTCCTTATTCTTTTTTCCTCAATCCTTTGTAAGTTTCACAAGTGATACAACACCATGGCATACAACACCATGGCATACTTACATTGCTTTAGAATTATAATTTCTTCAAAGCTTCTATTTTGTTTTAGCTCTTGAAGGATAGAAATTATGTCAGTTTTAATGTAAATGCACTAAATCTTGTTTTCTCAACAAGAAAGTTCATGTGCATATCTCTATTTATTTTTAGATGTAGTCACAAATAAAGAAGTTGGTGCTAAAATTCTTGCTCTCTCACAAGACCTACTCAATCAATTGGGAACTACTCTTTGATACTCATAGAAGATCACTAGGCTAATATAGGGAAATATATAGCTAATACTTAACAAAATAAAATGGAAAATTTTGATAATGTTAAATAATAAAAATAAAGGTAAGTTTAGTCACAATAAGATGAAAATAGGCCCTCTTACTCCATATATAACATAATTTAAAATGAGGTGTTACCAACTTGTTATAATGAAACAATAATTAATAAGTACAATATATGTTCTCATTATCAATAATAATTAGTAAGTCAAGAATGGGTAAGAAAAGTATGGTCTTTAAACATACAAGGAAAAATATATCAATGCATCAATGGGAATGAGAAAACTAGGTTTTATATATAGGTTATATTGCAACTTATTTTCACTTTTTGAAGAGGTTCATATTTTTTAATGAATTATAAATTATATGTAAATAGTAATAAGGTTGGGTTTAAGATTAAAAAATCTAGTTAAATGAATACCTTAATTGAATAAAATCAATTATCTATCCACTCTATACAAATAGAACATAGATTATATTTATTAAAAATTAATATTTATAAAATCGTACAGCTTTACGTGCATAGTCAAGTGTGTCTTTGCCTTGAGTTTTCTCAGCCTCTCGAGCCATATCCCTCACACCCTCATCAAAGGCCTTGAATGCTACTTTCATAAATTCTAATAGTCCTTCCGTGGCTTCCAAATCCCACCTTTCATATAGAACAAGATAATCTATTACTATACTATCTATCTATATATAACAGAATGTTCATTGTCTAGAAATGTGTTTGAGAACGTACATAATAAATATGGAAAATTAAACCCATTTATGTCTACCCACTATAAACCATGACACATTGAGTCAATGTGCTAGCTATTTATATGGACACTAAGGTCCCCACATAAATAACTAAACTTTGTATCATGCCTATGGTTTAAGCTATTCCTTTGTGTCAACCCAATTTACCAATATAAGTTAAAAAAATACCTCTTAATGGCTTGTGTGAAGCACTTGAGCTCGTCCAAAGTTCCATAAGTGTCATAAATATCATCCAAACAAGTGACAAATGTAGCCATCTTTGCAAACCCAATTCTAAAAGTAGAATATTTTGGCTCAATACACCCTCCAGCTGCCCAAAAGTAAAATTCCACATGGCGATGGCGAGCAAAGTCTAGTTTAGCTAGACTGGACTCTGTCCACCATCTAAAATGCACACAGATTTCTTAATAAACATGAGTAACTTTGAAATCTTCAAGTATAGATTATATTGTAAATAATTTAAAAGCTTCAAACAGAGAGAATATCTTCCATAACATGAATTTCTCACCTTGAGAGAATTTGAAGTTCTTGTTGTTGCACTGATTGGATCATATTGAAGTCTAACATTGCCAATTCTAAAACCTTTGAGTTGAAAATACTGTAACAATCTCGACATTACATTGTTAAATTTTTTTAGAGATCTTCAAGCAGACTTAAAACATTCAAATTTATGTTCTATTAAGAGATCTAATTTTTTTAAAGTTTTTACCTAAGGTTTTGAATTAGGAGGAGATGGGTATGTTACAAGGTATTGAAATTACTTGTTGATGGTCTTGGCATCTCCATATATGTCAATATATGTCCTTGCTTCCAACTTGGGCACATTGGTGTGCCAACCATAGTCTAGATTGAATTCTATCTGTTACATCACATAAATTAGAATCCTGATTGATAAATGTATTCGGAGACTTAATAATAAAAAATATTAATGGGTATGGGTACCTCCTTTGAATGACTAGTATTGTTAATCTTTGGTAGAGCTTGTTTTAAATATGTAGTAGAAAAGGCTTTGGCATCATCCAAAGCTTGCTCCCAGGGAAATGCAATGAGTGAAGCCCGGAACAAATTTAGAATGCTTCTTATTTCCTCCTCCTTTGATTGACTATTTGAGTGCAGCAATTGCCCATCTTTACCATTGAACTGTTGCAACACGCCTGCCATAATATCAAGTTAGAAGCAATCTCGTGCTTTCATAATATAACCTAAAGTAAATCTAATATTAAGGTTTAGTACTTTTAGGGATAAGAAATTTCATTCTAAAAATAAATCCAGTTAAATATTTTCAACTCAATGATTGCAGAAATCACCTGGAGAGACGCCATATCTATGCAGATGAAGAATTTGAAAACCCAAGGCTATGGTGTTGAGATCTACACAAGGACTCTCTCTACCACATCCAATGCCTTTGTCATTCCAATATCTGCTATTCAAATAATTCTTAGACATGAGAACTGGACTAAGGATTACTATCTACAATATACAACTACAACTACAACTATTTACTTGAAGACCTAGGTTCCAACCTAACAAGTTGATGCTAGAACATAAAATCAATCTTAAATCTTAAAGAAACAAGCAAACCTGTAAACGTAGTTAAGAGTTGCTTTTATTTCATCTTGAAAATGGCGCTCAATTCCAAGGTGTTCTACATTATCTGCGGATGATCTCCTTAATGAGCTTTTCAGCATGTTTACCGTAAGAGGGAGCCTGCAAGCCATTACAGATTAAAAAATAAGACAAAACAAATCAAGACTTGGACCAAACAACAATAACTTTTAAAACTTTGTATTTAGAAAGTGAGCACCCCTTAAACTCAGTTCAGTAACTTACATCATAAGATTTTGAGAGAGAGGTCAACTAGGCAATAAGCATATTGAAAATATTCAGGTGATCAACAAAAGATCCTCCATCTTCCATCCTCAAAGAATACAATTTCTTTTACAGGAATAACTTTTTCACTAAGGATTTAGCCTGATAAACATCTCCAAGTTTCTTCCAAAGATCTTTTGCAGTCATGTCTTCATGATATTCATGAGCATTGAATCAGCCAAACAGAGTATTATCAGACCCTTAGCCTTCTGATCCATCAAATCCCAATCTTCTTGTTTCATGCCCGATGGCATGGTTCCAGATACTAGGAGCCGTAGATCTCTATCCATCAATAATCTTGTCCTTCATCTTGAGTTTCCATAACTCAAAGTTACCTCCATTAAACTTGTCTATCTCAAACCTCCAAGATGTACTCACCATCTCTTTCCTACAACAAATATTTCAAAATATTCTACACAAGCTCCCTCTCAAAATTAAGATCAGCTCAAAAAACCCTCTACCCAACAACTAGAACCAAAGGTGATTAGGCTCTGATACCGACTGAAAGGAAACAAGGTATGCAGAAACTTCTTCCTACACTGATCTAATGAGGAAAGTTATGCAAATTTCAATCTTTACTAGTTATAGGTTATTAGATGCACATTAATAGAAAGGTAATAAAACATCAAAAACAAGTACAATGTTCACAATACAAGATATATGTGGGGAAAACCCTTATGAGTAAAAAACACCACTCTAAAACCTACACAATGTATTATCAAATCAAAAGATGATTATGCAAGCTCTTTCAGGAGTACACAATGTCAATTCTCATTTGCATCCCATGACCTTTCACATTCTCCAACCACTTATTTATCAAGCCTCTTTGGTGGTTATCCAATGTTGTTTTTTCCATGTCAACCAATAACAAATTAATTGTCGATGCCTTTATTACATATAGGACATTTTTTTGCTTTGGGGGCACTATCCCGAGGCCCCGGCCAGGAGTGCTATCCCCAGCAACCCATGCTAAGGCCATACCCTAGACCCCTACCGTGGGCTTCATTCCCAAGCCCCCGCTAGGGGATAAGCCCCCTGCACTCCCCGTTAATTATTTTTTGGGCAAATTGTGGTTGACAAAGTCACCAAAATTTACCTTGCTACATGTACCCGTAACCCTGCAACATCAACATACTAACAACTTGTCACACCTTTCATTTCAGCTCTTACATGTCATAGAATATGTAATAACTCATGACACATGACCACAAGGTGCCAACACATGGCAAAACTATGTGAAGTCAACATGGGACACCTACCTCCTCATATGAGGACAAAATTTACATAAAAATTACAATAGTAGGCAAGAATAAATAAACACAACATTAGGAACTTACAAAGGTTGAGACACCTTAATTCCCAACATTTTGTGCATATCTTGCAATCATTATAGTCCATGATGGAATGAAAATATTTCAAGGAACATTGATGAATCTTTCTACACAAATAGTAGGCAATTACAAAAAACTAGGAACAATGCATACCTAATATCGACATGTCTGTATTTGCTTGTTATTGAGTGATTAGGGTGAGAAAGTCTTTGATAAACATCTTCATTTGATTCAACTGCATTTTCAACTCATATTTAGCCTATCTATCTTTCTGTATTCTTTCCTTCACTACATCCACCACTAAATCCAAGGAGTTTATTCGTTCATTCAGCTCTGCTTACCTAGATTTACTCTTGTAATATGATAATCTTTTGATAAGAGTTCCTTGTCATCTTTGTCAACTATAGAAGTTGTAATTTTTGCAGTCCTTTCCCTTTGCTTATTGACTTTGACAGATCGATAAGGTCCTAGGCTTCTTCATTGACTTATTCTTATCCACCTCTACTCTACATCACTTCCTTCTTTGTTTTCAATATTCTCTTCTTCCTCAATATTCTCTTCCTCTCTAGTTTTCTCTTCCTCAGTTTTCTCTTCCTCCTTAGTTTTCTATTCCTCTTCAGTGGACTTTTTTATTTCAACATGTTTCTATTGTTGTTCAAGAGTTCTAATGAGTTCCTGTTGTTCTTCAGCATTCAAGACATGCTCCTCCATTTGCTACTGTGCCTTGTCCAAATCATCAGAAAAAAATGAGATGAGGTTTCTCCAAGGTGATCATCTTCTTTCAATACTTACTCTATTGTCTCAAGGATAGCCTCTTCTTGAGTTGAAGCCATATCCACATGATCACTTTGTGTGACTTGCTGCTGCTCTTGATGCTCTGTATCTTCTTCATCTGCAATCTAGTCTCTTCCTATTGATGCTTTACATCTTCCTGTTGAGCATCCTCTTCAGTAACCTCCTCTTGACCTTTATCTTCTTGACTCTTATCTTCTTCTTCACCCTCAGAGATATCAATAGGGACATTTGTTGTAGGAGGTTAATTTTATTGTACTTCTCCTTTCATAGGGGAATTTGCTTCTGTTTGATCCTTCTCGCTCATGGTTTCAGCTCCCTTTCCCAGAGTTTGTCCTAAAGCTAGCCTTAGTGGAATTATTTGTGCTTGTGGAATAGCACCCAGGCCAGCAACAACATCTACAAATTTCTTTGTAATAGATGCCTTTCTTAAAGCATCCCCTAACATGGATGCCAATTACTCAGGAGAAGAGGTATGAATTGATCCCCTCATTTTATTTGGTGGGGCTTTTGGACTCTTTTGATATATTTTCGGCTCAGAAACTGAAGGTGAACCAGTGTCTGAAGTCTTCTATCTTTTATATGTTTCTAGCTTTGATGAAGGGGTCTCTTTCCTCCTCTTGCCTGTACCTTTTGGTAGGGTTAGCTTGAAGTTTTGTAGTTTGAGATTCAGCCACTCATTATTGTGTTGTAGGACCCCTACACTGAGTTCTCTCAAAGAGATGTCTTCTTTCTAGGACCAATCTATTAGATCCAACCTATTAGTGTCTATGGTGTCCAACTGATATACTAGATCCAAAATGACCCTGTCATCTTTAAATAATTCTTTAGGTATATCATTTCTCAAAGCGAATTCTCTTAACTAAAAAGTAGTGAGCCTTGTATATTTCTTCTTTCTCACTTCAAGATCATCTTTACAATTGGCCCAAAAGTCTTCAAGAGAGTGTTTATCATCAAATCCCATTGTGGGAAATAATTGCTTAAGTCTGCCAGCAGGGTCAAAATTCTCCCTTGCCTCATACAGTTTTAAATTTAAAGCATCAGGCTCCTCTATTGTTGTCTTGGCAACTTGTATGGATAGGCACTTGTAAAAATCCAACTCAAATGGATACTTGACTCTAGATTTATGTTTCCCAAACAATTTAAGATGTACTTCACTTATTTTTCAAGAAAATTTAATCAAAATTAGCCTATCACTACAATGCCTAGGCAATAGAAAGGGCGCCCTCTTAAAACCTACAACCCTAATGTATGTAGATTTGGGGAATTGAATGAAACATTCTCACCATCCCCTTACTAGCTCAGTGGCCTTATCTAACATTCTCCATCCTATATCTCCTGTAAGCTGGAGGATTATTGCATATAAAAATGCATCATTAACCCTCTTAAAGTGTTTCTCAGCTTCTTTTATTTTCAAATGAGGGAAGAAATCCCAAACTTTGCTCTATCTTGGACCTTCTCCTCTGACTCCCACTATGCTTTTAAACCAGGAAAATCAGCAACTCTAGCTGCTAGGTACACAATGTAGGACATCATGTAAAACTTTTTGGTGTTGGTGACTAACATTATTTGCTCATGAATACAATCTGAGACCATTGCACCCCAGTCCAAGTGTATATCACCCTTACGAATAATATAAATAAACTAAAACATCTAGGTCTCATAGTTCCTGGACTCTTCCTTACCACATGCTCTACTGAGGAGGGTTATCAAATCCGCAACCTCCCTTTAAAATCTGATCTGGTAAGCTTTGTTGGGACCGTAGATATAGATTTATTCTCTATAGCTAACAAATGTTTGTCCAGATATTTCTTGTAGCCATTGACATCTATGTCATATTGCTTTGTTGAATCTATAATGGCTAAAAGGATAACCTAACCATATAGAGGAAGATCAAAAGCTTCTCTAACCATGGAGGTGTGATGTTTAATACTAGTTTTCCATTTGAATCCACACATCTCCTAGTGTCTGGATCATAGTAATGAGAAATTTGAGAATCAACTCTGGGCATTGAACAACTTGGGGAGATCCTACCACATGAGCTAAGTTAGATGCAACTATCATTCTAGAATGAGGTGTGACATTTGGTGAGAAGGTTTCTGAGTTAAACTACACCAAATCAATGTGTCTGAGGTATGTTTCTGTGATGTTTGCTAGTTCACTTTTGAACTTAGACATTTTAGGGATACCTTGGAACTTATACTTCATAGTGATAGGTGGTTCTCTCTTGGTAATTTATTTCTTCTTCTTCCCTTTCTCTACAGCCTCAGTGGAAACACTCTCTTGGGTAACGTCTTCTATAGATTTTTCAAAGTCCAAGATAGTTTCCTCACTTGCTTGAGTAGCTGCTTCAAGTTATAGCATTTAATTGTACTTGGAAGAGGCATAGGAGGGAGTAAAAACCAAAGAAAATCTAAATCTACATAAAATTTTGATCATTTTGAGTGATTTGTCAATTTTTGGGTTTTCGAGCCCATTTTAGACTTTTGGACCAAGTCCAATTGTGCTCTCGGGGCCCGAAGTCTTACTAGGAATCCATCAATTTTTTCTTGAACCTTTGGTTAATAGGAGGATGTTAGTTTTTTGGTCATTTCTATCTTTTATCTTTAGGGTTTGAAAATCCTCTCAGGGCTTGAGATCTTAATCGGACTCTCTACAAGGAATTGTGAATTTAATAGTGGGGCACGGGGCTCTAATAGGTTTTGGGACATTTGAGATTAGAGCCAAAAGTCCTTTCAGGACCTGACTTCTTGAAGGAACTTCCTTTTGGAAGGTTTTCTAAGCAAGTGGAGTCTGCGTGGGAAGCAAGACTTCAAATAGATTTTGGCTTTCTTAATTCATGGTCAAAAGTGCAATTCAGACCTAGAATCCCACTCGGATCTTATTTTTCTTATCATCTAAGTCAAACACTCCTACGAGGCATGGAAGCATAGGTGAACATGGGTTCGATGGTTTCAAAAGTATAGGACCAAAAGTCCCGTTGAGACCTAAGGATTCGAAAGACTTTCTTTCAGTGACTAATACTTCGGGAGGTGAGGCCTCGGGGGAATTTAGGACTTTGGGTTCTAAGGTGTTAGGGTCCTAAGATCCTTTTAGGACCTGAAGTCCCAAAAGGATATTTAATTTTGGATGAAATTTTCTAAGTCTTTTAATGTGGCGCAAGGAGCGGGGCCCCAAAAGAATTTAGAACTTTTGGTTCTACATCCTTAGAAACCTAAAATCCTTTCGGGACTTGAAGTCCCAAAGGGATTTCCTTACTTAACACTTTATGTAGACCTATGAGGGGTAGGATCATAAACAACTATAGGTCCCTTTAAATTGAGGCCAAATATCCTTCCGGGTCCTGAGGTTCTGAAAGGATATGTTTAAAGCATTTCACAAACTTATGACTATATTTTTTGAAAACTCAAAGTCCCAACCCTAGAGTCCATTTATTCAAACCTAAAACTGAAAGGAAAACCTAGCCAAGAAGGAAAAACATAGAAAAATGACAAAAACCCTAAGCTAAAACAACAATAGAACCTAAATTAAAACCTAAAGAATGAATTAAAAACCTAAACGAAACATAAACAAAACAACAAAATAATTCGAATGTTCAAACCAAACCAAACAAAGGAAAGATAAGAGAAAGATAAGGAACAAGAACGAACCCCCCTTACTAGGAATCAATGATGGTCGAGGGACATGAAGAACATGGGAAGAAAACCAGAACAATGACCTCCAACTTCCAAAATCTCTAGCTCAATCGACCCAAGATCTTCAAATATTTGCAGGTTTGGATGCAATAAGCTTTATGGAGCTCTAAGAGTTGAAAATCACGAAGGCACAAGCATAAAATGAGGATAAAACATCAAGTGAAGGATTAAATACCTTTGTATTTAATCCTTCATACCACAATAAATGTGGTAGGTCAGGGGTGGAAGCCCAGAGGGAAATAAAGCTTTTGGACTAAAGTCCAAAAGTTGGAAAAGCCGATTGGGGCCCAAAATCCCGATCAGACTTTCTAGAGAGAATTTAAAATCCATAAATGGACATAATGCCTAGGATCTCAAGAGTTAAAGAACTCCTGGAACAAGTTCACATAAACACTCAAAACACTTTCTTTGTATGCAGGGTATATAGGTAGAAGGTGTACAAACATCCTCCATTTTGTGAAGGTGGGTAGAGGGGGTTTTAAAGTGCATCTTTTAGGATCTCTATTGGGTAGAGGGTAGTTGTGGTTGTGGTTGTGTGTGTGTGAGTTTTGTTTCAGTTAGAAGAAACCTATAACTATAAAGGGCATATGCTCTAAAATAAATATATGTTATGTTTTGATGTCATGCTTGTAGGTGTGTGCAGGTTGTTGAGGTGAAGTTGTAGATTGTGTGAGTTGCAGGTGGCTAAGATGTCAAATAGGAAGAGTATGAGGTTGGCCTTGGGAAGGGATTTAATAATTTCTTTACTTGTGAGGAGAGAGAGAAGATTAAGAACTAAGCTTAACAATATGCGGAAGGTGCTAAAAGTTTTAAGAGAGAGTAGAGTAGAGATTGAAAAGAGAAAATAAGAGAAGAATAGGGGTAAGGGTAAGTTTTATTATCTTCCTGATGATAATTCATTTACAAGTAAATTTGTGTGTGTAGAAAAAGATGAGGGAGAAAGAGCAAAGTGCCATGTTGATGACACTAAAGAAGAAGATGAAAGTGCAGCAGTAGGAACATGTCTTGTGGAAGGCATGAAGTAGTTAGTGAAGGAGGATGAAGATGAAAGAGGAGAAGATACTATAGCAAAGAATAATGAAGAAGGAAAATTTTTAGAGACAAAGAAGAGTGAGGTTTCAATAGAGATTTATCCTTAGAAGGACATATTGGTAAAAGTAGAGAATGATGAGGAAGGAGTTACAACAGTAGTAGAGAAGGAAAAGATTACCAAGGTAATGGTTAATTTTTTTTATTTTTATAACAAAGAGGATGATAATGAGTTGTATGTAGATTAGGTGGTGAGGGTGGATGAGGAGGTGAATGCAGAAGAGAAGATGAATTTTTTTTATGATCTTGTTAGTATAAGTGTAGGCAGGTGTTGTAGAGGATGGTGGTGGAGGCTGGATTATGGTGGGTTGAATCCCATGAGAGAAGGGAAGAGAGGAAATCACAATTGGAGGAGGAGGTTAGCTCATGGTGGATTAATTTCCATGAGAGGAAAGATGAGTGAAGAGTAGAGTTGGTGGAGAAGGATGAAATTGTCCCAACCAAATGCGGGAAGAGGAGAAAAAAGAATGTTTCTAAAACCTATTGTAGTGATGGAGTTTGTTTTATGTTTTTTACAACTTGGAAGGGTAATTCAATCATCCAACTCTATTTTATGAGCCATGCTCACAAAATTCTTCTTACCTGGCATATCTAATGCAGGGACATTTGGGTCCATAGGCAATCTTGCATTGACAAAAATATTTTTAGTTTTAATTTTATTTTTGGTTTGATTTGGTTGTTTTAGTCATCTCTCTACATCAATAAACTTCTGATTTGGTCAAATTTTCAAAAATGAAGATTTCACCTAAATGCAGTTTTAAAGCTTTGCAGGCAGTTTTATGGAAATCATTGTTTTTCAAAATTCATGAGGACTGGAGACAAATTCTTTTATAGGAATGTTTAAAATTGTATTTTATCAAATTTAGCAAGTTTTTGTGGCCATATTCTTCACTAGTTGAGAGAAATTGATTTTCTTTGTTTTAACTTGGTAAGTTACAAAAACAATTCAATCTAGAGATTTTTAAAAAGTTGGAGTAAAATGGTTTTATAGGGGTTTTAGGAGGTTATTCTACTCAAATTGGCTAGATTTAATGCAAAAATAAGTACCTAGTCATAAATTATGTAAAAAGTCATTTTCTGTGCTTTTTGGGCATTTGATGAAAATCAAAGGCACTTGAAAACGTGAGAGAGTAGCCACCTAAGACAAAAAACATGGATTTGTTGTTCTAGAAAACAAATTTTCATTTCTAAAATAAGGTGAACTAATTAAAGGATATGTTTTTAAAAATTAACTTTTACAATGCCACTTTGGTAGTCTAGGCACCTATTTTTGGAGGAAGAATCTGCAGTTTTTAAATTGAAACAACCTCCTTTTATGAGGCATTAAAATTTAAGGTGGTACTCCATTTTTTTAATGCTATATTTATGAAGTAGCTAAATAGTGGAGATGGTGGCATCGAAAGTTAAAGGATGTTGATAACTGAGAGGGGGGGTGAATCAGTTATCTTAATTATTTGACTTTCTTTTCTTCTTTTATAATTAGTGCATTATCAAAACAAATAAGCATACATGAACATGAGAGCAGAAAAGAAATCAACACACATACCACAAGGGTTTTTATGTGGAAACCCCTATTAAGGGAAAAACCACGGGGTGACTAACCCAAGATTGTATTCTCTGTTAAAAGAATAGAAGTACAAAATGGCACTTGCCAATTAGCGCTCACTGCCTGAGCACACTACTCACAAGAGGCTCACTACCTACAATAGTTTATAGAAAGAAACCAAGTACTTGAACTAATGAGAAGCATCGACATATGCTAAGGTTCAGTTCTAGTTAGGCTCAATATACTGATCTACTGCACTTCATTCTTCCTCTGCTTTAGTGTTGTTGTTCTGTCACATACCGAACCTATATTACTGCGTCCACACTGCTCTCTTCTTTTCTTCGCACAACATAACACACCACACACACATTCTCATCAAAATCCATCTAGTATATATATCCACACCAAAGATTTCAACATCTTTCTAGTTGGCATCCGAAATACTCAATATTTTCCCAAACTTTGGTCTGTCGGCTGAATCCTTAATTACTAAGTGATGTGTATCAAAGAGATACTTATAGAAGTCATCAATCATGTCAGCCAATCATGAATGATCCCTCAAGAAACTTGATCACCATAAATTTATTATTCGGAATAAGGTCTGATGCTCTGTCGGTCTGTTCTTCCTTAGTCTACTCTGCCAAACAGGAACCCAATACTTAGGTGCTCATATCTTTTCACTCTTTCATCACCAGAGGCTCAATCTCTGGAATGTATTAGTCATGATACTCCTCTTGACTTCCCCAAGTCTGTACTTTACTGAGATACTTCCTCTAAGAGGTCCGGACTTGATTGTCAGACCTCGTTGCATGCTCTGTTCTTGCTCACCGGACCAAAATACTCTTCAATCTGACTTCCAGTATAGACATACCATGTCCTGCGGATGTGTGGGATGGACTTTATTGCCATCAATGACAACACTCATGAAGCCACACAGTGTCTCTTGACAACAATCTCCCCCTTTGGCATTGATGGCAACACTTAGTGAAAAATGACTAAGTGTTATAGCACACTCCCCCTTGGCTGATGCTCTGTTCTTATGTACACTTTTCCAAAGCTCCCCCTTAGCTAAATTCCTCATTTTTCACTGCTCCTCACTCTCCCTTTGACATCAATGGCAAAGGGTGGAATCCACACACCAAAATTTGCAAAATTTAACCTATACATAGTCGCATAAGTATATATACAAGTCATACTTACATATACATAAGTATATCCACAAAAGTTGTTTTCAACTGGACAAATTCTGTTGCCCAACTCTGCTTCATCTTGTCCAAGATTGAAATGTGACCACTTAGTAAAAATGCAAAAGCTTCTGCCCTCTTTAAGTCTACCAGATCACTGGTTTGGGCTGTGGTCTGGGCATCAGTTAGGACCTCATGCATTACCTCTAACTTGGGGATAATTATCCCTCTTAGTTCACTTAGCCTACTTATTCTTTTCTTCTTCTCCTTTTCAAGCCTCTTATTTTCATTTATAGTGGCAATGGTCTGACACTCTTGATTCAATATGGAAGAGGTGAGAGGATCAAAATTTTGAGATAAATTTGATATTTTGCTCTCTTATTCTTCCACCTTCTTGGCAATGTCTGCTGTCACGGTGGACCAAGATAGACAAAATTTGTATAAATGTCTGCCATCTTTAAGAACATTTTATAAGCTCTTTATCCCAATATCCAAATTTCTCCTATCATTTGTTATTAGTCACTGCATCTCAGAGAATCTCTTTCCCAAAAATTCTTTCTAAACTTTATCTTCTGCTGACTTCTCCAAAGAATCAAAATGTGTGCTAATAGAATTAACAAGAGATTTCAAGTTACTGGATGAGGAGGCCAAAAGATCCTTCTGGAAGGATGGCATGATCTTCTCCAACACACCGGATGCAATCTCTATTAGCTCATAGTCTTCCATGTGAGACTTTAGAAGCTTTTATTTTGCCTTTAGTTGGGAAAAGGATGATATCTTCATTGTCTGAACCGGGGAGAGGGAATCAAAATTGAATGGTCCTTGAAGTAGCTTTGGTTCATCTAATTCCATCATTTCTTTGGTCAAGAAATCTTTAACTATTTCTGCAGTGTCTCTTACCAGAGACAGAGTCTTCTTTCCTTCTGCAGATTTAGAACTATCACCAAGGGTTTTCTCTGATTGATCTTCTTCTCTTCCCTTTACCTCTTCCTCTTGACTGATTCTCTCTTCTTTTCTTGTTTCTCCTTCAGTTTTGGAGTCTGTTGGGGGATCTAGAAGAGAGATATTTACTTCTTCATGAACTTCCTCTTCTAAAACAAAGGAATCCAAGTCCTGAGTCTTCTCCTCACCTATCTCCTTTGACTCTTCTCCAATTTTCTCAGTAGAGTTTTCCTCTGATACGCTTAATCCTTCGACATTAGAAGGTTCATCACTTATCTCCTCTATAATAAGAATATTGAATCTTTTGTATGCATTTCAGAGGATGTCTTCAGTTTCTTTTGCCACCTGATCAGTCTCTCTGAGCATAAGCTTGTTCATTCTAGCTTTGGTCTGGAACTCATCCTTGCAATCCTTGAAGATCATGTTCATTTGTTTAGGAGTGATGGAAGCATAGAGTTGAATAGCTATCTATTCTCGGATCTCCATATCCTTTTCCTTAGCATTGTTCTTTCTCATTTCAAGTTCCTTCTCTAGGCTTTTAGGAATCAGAGAATTAATTTCAATGAATGCTTTATTGTAGATGTTTAGATATTTGATTGTTGCATCTTGTAAAATCTTCTAGTCAGCTTCACTATATTCATCATAAAATTCAGTCATTGGTTGCAGATTCCCATCCATAGTGACTGATTTGATGATATCATCAATGGAGTGTGTAGGCTTTTCAACAAATCCTTTTGTTTCTTCTTTGTTTTTGCCAGCAGATGATTCCATAGAAGTTTTCTTTTTCTTATTCATTTTCTTAACTTCCTCATCTGTTTCTGTCTCTTCATCATCTTTTTGACTTGTATACGACCCTGTGGCCTTTTTCTTTGTTCTCTTCTTGCCCTTTCCAGATGTCTTGGCTTCCAGTTTAGAGGTTTTTTTACTCTCAGAGGTGGCAGGTGTAGAACTCTTGGAGGATCTGGTCTGGGAGGGGACTTGCACCGGATCACTTTCTCTTTCTGCTTCTTGTTTTTCTTTCTCTACTCTTTCTAGTTTTTCTTTATTTGCATATACTGCTTCTTTAGAAATACCAAATCTTTTGGCAACTTCCTCTACTTCTCTTCTCACTTTTCTTTTCATCTCTGGTTCTCGTAGCTCAACATGAATCTTCACACTTAACTCTTGGAAGGTTCCAAACCTTTCTGCCTCTGGGTCCTTGGGCTATCTCAACAAATGTTGGATATGCAGCTCTAGGATTTTCTCATCAACCTCATACCCCATTGGCATAATCCAAACTATCCTTGGTTCCACTGCCTCCATTAGGCATTGATTAGTGTCTACCATAAAGCACACTGTATCCTTGTATTTCTTAACTAATGATTGGGGGATTCTTTCTCTGGCCTACATCATACTTTGAAAGTTCTTGAAGTAGCCCCAAACTGCTATATTTTGTGCCTTGGCATCGCCAAGCCCATGCATATAATCTCTGATTTGTATGGCTACCAGTCTGTCATTTTGCCATATCCAACCACTGGATCTAGGTAGCTCATTCATATAGTAAAAGAATAAACATAGAATCAAGCCACCATACTTAAATGAATTCTTCTTATCCTTCTTTATTTTCTGCAGATTCTCTAACAGTTGATTCAGGAGAAGCTCACAAAGATCATAGTCAACATTTTTCCTTAGCATTTCATATGTAGTATATATGGAAGTTCTGGATACAAAATTCTCCCTGCTGGAGTGATATATCTTATAGCCAATTATCATAGAGGAAAACTTGATATCCGGGTCAGTGATATCTTCTATTGTCATTGCTCTTTTGTCAAATTTTGATCCAATAGCCTCACTTACAGTTTGGTTTTTGACCAATTTGAGAGCAGGTAACCCACCAGATGAGTGCAATCCAGTTACCGCCCTAATGGTATCTTTTGTGATCTTAAATGGCCTCATCAACCACATGAAGTTGTCATGCATTCTACTCAGAACATACCAGACCCATTCATCTTTTGCAAAATAGGGGAAATGGATGCAATGTCCAAAATGCTTGTCTCGGATGGCCTTGTACTAAGGTTTGAGTTCAAATGATTCATCTATTAACTACTTGTGATAGATATCCATCATCTTGGATTCCTTGAATTCCTCAATATTCTTATGAATGTATGCCCTAACATCTTCTACATGCAAAACCCCATGTAGAATGCTAGAGAAGGCACCTAAGGGATCAACTTCTAGAGATTTGTAAGGGTGTTTCTTGAACTTAGGGCACGACCTATTAGTGATTTTGACAACATTTGGAGTAGCCATATTTTTAAAAGATTTAGAGAGAGATATTCAAGAGAAAAAATACCTTTTTTACACCTCTTGGGTTCACAATATGAGCTGGATAAGATTGCTGGTTAAATCGACTTCTACAGTTGATCTTCGAGAGGTTTGAGGCAATCTTGTTGCAGAGCTCCTTGTTTCTTTTTCTCGAATGCAAATGTGCAAATGATGAACAAAAGAACCCTTATATTTCTACGTAAACCCTAATTTCACATTGCAATAAATGCACAACTTAAGTCATTCTGGTTGCCTTGTTCTCCTTGTTCTTGAGAGAGATCTTTTTGGATCACTGAGATACACTTAGAATAGTTCTTGGTGATTGTTAACAATGTATCTCTATTTCTCCAATCATTCCATTTATCCACAAATCAAGATATTTGAATTTTGAATCATACCAGATCTAACTATGAGAGTCCTACTTTTACCGGATGACTGTCAAACCTATCAGCAAGAAAAGCACTATCAGCTACTTTAGATTCTACTTCGCCAATACGCCAATGACTTTTGTCTTCAGTGAGATTCTACACTATCAGCAACCATCATTTTGTTAATTCTGATACACGATCACTTTCTCTCTTCACTGTGACCCTTATCATTGGGAAACACTTACCAACTTAAGCTGATGCACCTATGGACCCATCACTCATTGGCGTGACTTCAACCTTCGGCAAACTTCCTTTATGTGTCTCCGATATGGTAGTCACTCTAATCACTCATCAGCCAGATGAATGCTATTGGCCAAACCTTAAGATCTCTTGCTGCTAGCCAATTTCTCCCAATGGATCTCCGTCAGTATCAATTATCCCTTATCACTCCGATGTAACTAAGTCAAATTAGCATTTACCGTCACAGTTTTGGCAAGACATGCAAATCTCACGTATTTTTTACCAAGGGTTATTTGGATGTTTCTCTGAAAACCCTTTAATCTGCAACCTTCCATGTGCCAATTTCAGGCACCAATTGACTTGCTGGGGGAAATTATTTTTCTTTTGTGACTCCCCCTGAGCCAGAGCTCATCTATATAGTTCTCGGAAGGAATATTAGCACTAGATTCTAGTGCGGATCCATCCTCAACATTTTATGTGCTTCTCTTCACCCAAATCTTGTTCATTTCCCTTTGAATTTCATCCACATTCACTTTTCCTTTTCCTTTGTCTTGGTTTTGATTATGATGCACCGGACCCTTTTTGTCCTGATTCTTACTACTGCAGAATTTGGCAATATGACCAGATCTATTGCAATTGTAGCAAACAACATTTCTTTGCATATTTGACTGGTATCCTCTTGATCTACATTGATTAGCCATATGTCCCATTCTATTGCATACAAAGCATCTACCATTGATTGAATTATTTATTTGCAGATTTTTACATTCATGAGATTTGTGACCATACCTTTTGTAGTTAAAACATTGTCTGGAGAAGGATGGGTTAGACTGATTCATTCTTCTTCTGCACTAATTTGCTTTATGACCGAAGCTATTGCAATTGTGGCAGTATCCATTGAAGGATGGATATCTTGGAGCATTCAGTTGCCTTATCAGAGGTCTTCTAGGCCTGTTCCTTGGATTTCCTAATTAAGAGTTCCTCTGACCGGATCTGGAGCTTTCACCTTTCTCATACCCCAAGCCTTGCTTGTCATCTACCCTCTTTTGGCTTTCAAGAAGAACTTCATGTTGAGCAAAGCTTATCTTGAATTTCTCTTTGTATTCATTTTCTATTTGAAGATCCCTTTTAAGAGTGTCTATCTGATTCTCAAGTTGTTCTTCATTATCTCTAGCTTCTTCAAGATTAGATTCCAGATGCTTGATTATTCTATCCATTTTGTGGTAGTCTTCTGACTTCTCCTTGAGAGATTGTTTGAGATTATCTTCAATTTTTCTCTTCTCTTCAATTTCTTGGGTGAACTTCATAACCCCTGATTCCATTTCATGTCTTACTATAATGACCTCTTTTGATAGCTTCTCACATAACTTGTTCTTCTCATTTAGATCTTCATTAGTATCATTGGCTTCACTTTGACTTGCTAATTACTGAAGTAGTTCCTTTCTCTTTTTCACAAAGATACTCAGTTTCTCCTTTAGTTTGTTTATGAAATCATCAGCTTGTTTGAGTCTTTCCCTCAAGTTATTGACTTCAGAGTGAGATTTCTCAAGATCATCTAGGGCAGACTGAAGTTGTTCCCTCATACCATACGTATCCATTGGAATCCCCAGATCTTCCTCAAGCTGTTAGGCTCTATTTGGAGGAACTTAGCTCTGATAAGCATATATGAACATGAGACCAGAAAAGAAATCAACACACATAACACAAGGATTTTTACATGGAAAACCCTATTAAGGGAAAAACCACGAGGTGACTAACCCAAGATTGTATTCTCTGTTAAAAGAATAGAAGTACAAAATGGCACTTGCCAATTAGGGCTCACTGCCTGAGCACACTGCTCACAAGAGGGTCACTCCCTACAATAGTTTATAGAAAGAAACCAAGTACTTGAACTGATGAGAAGCATCCACATATGTTGAGGTTTAGTTCTAGTTAGGCTCAATATACTAATCTACTGCACTTCATTCTTCCTCTGCTTTAGTGCTGCTATTCTGTCACATACCGGACTTGTATTACTGCTTCCACACTACTCTCTGCTTTCCTTCACACAACATAACACACCACACACACATTCTCATCGAAATCCATCTAGTATATATATCCACACCAAGGATTTCAACATCTTTCTAGTCGTCATCTGGAATACTCAATATTTTCCCAAAATCTGGTCTATCGGCTAAATCCTTGCTTACTAAGTGATGCGTATAAAAGAGATACTTATAGAAGTCATCAATCATGTCGGCAAATCATGAATGGTCCCTCAAGAAACTTGATCACCATCAATTTCTTATCCGGAATAAGGTGTGATGCTCTGCCGATCAAATCTTCCTCAGTCTACTCTGGCAAACAGGAACCCAACACTTAGGTGCTCATATCTTTTCACTCTTTCATCATCAGAGGCTCAATCTCTGGAATGTATCTGTCATGATACTCCTCTTGACTTCCCCAAGTCCGTACTTTATTGAGATACTTCCTCTGAGAGATCTAGACCTGATTGTCAAACCTTGTTGCATGCTCTGTTCTTGCTCACCGGACCAAAATACTCTTCAATTTGACTTCTGGTATAGACATACCGTGTCTTACAAATATGTGGGATGGACTTTGTTTCCATCAATGACAACACTCATGAAGCCACATAGTGTGTCTTGCCAACAGAGGCAGGTGTTGAAACTCATTTTAGCACCTTTTTTTCATCTATTTTATTTGATATTTTTTATTTGGAGGAATAGTGAAGGGGAGCTGAGAAGAGGAAGTGGAAAAGGATAGAGAGCTACTAGAGGTGCAACCAAAGAAAGATGGGAGAGATGAAATTAAAATTCTAAAATACAGTGTTTCTTGTAGATTGAGAGGATGAGGCCATGAAGGCCATAATGTCACATGTTTTGTTGTAGATTTTTTGTAATTCTTCAGTTGTGAATTAATTAAATCAATGAGAGTTTGCATTCCATTTTTATTTTACCTCCAATTTGTGATGTGTTGTGTAATAGCCACTTGGTTTTGTGGTTTGATAAAACTCTTGATCCTTGATCTACATCACAAATCTATAAATCCAAGCCTCCTCTCTCATCCAAGGCATCAATAAGAAATATTTATAGGTACATACTATCATACTAACTTGAGTCTATTAGAGAAACTCAACAAAGCAAATCATCATCAAGAACTTCATCAAAAGGAGCCATCATTCATATCAAGGAAATATATGAGCTTTTATTTAGTCTTGCATTTGTTCTAGTTTCCTTTCCTTTCATGCTCTAATCCAAGGTAGAGGTAGTCTAGTAGCTTAGGTTGCATTTCTAGATTAAATTTTTCCCCCTCTATAATATCCAATTCCAAGCCACTTGGGCCCATGGATATAACAAAAAAAGGTGCTTGAGGGCTTACAAATATCCACAAAAACAACGAAGGGGATTGGAAACACCTAGATGGATAAGGCCAGATCTAATGTGAAGACCCTAATATAAGAGGGACCATGAAAAGTGACCTAGTTTGGGCTCAAAAATGGTTAGCCAAACAATTTAAAATTTGTAGTACAATTGAGTGGTAGTGGAATAAAGGTTTCTCTTGATATTAAGTTTCTAAACCATGGGAAGGTGGGCAAAAAGGGAAGAATACCCCTAGAAGGTCTTGTAGTTCCTAAAGGGAGTGTCCATATACCACTCCCAATCATTCTACCAAGGTACAATGCATTGAATCCAAATATTATGCACCGTTTATAGAAAAATAGACTCCATAATGATTTAAAATGACCCAATATCTTTGTTCCCAGCCTATATCTAGCTTGAAACTTTGGTCAAGATAGCCAATTCTTAGTGGCTCTTGAAGAGAGGTATGAAATGAAGCAAATCCCATTCTTAAAGAGCTTTAGCACATGGACCTAGGGAACTTTGGAAAGAGGTCAACCCTTGCAAGTAATCATATGAGACCACCAAAATGATTGTTCATTGAAAGAAATCTCATAACTAAAATGCTTCCCTTTCCAAATAAGCCAAAATTTAATAGCTTCCCAAGCCTTCTATTTATACTTTTGGCAACAAAAGTGCCTTGAATTTTCATTGGCTCCTTAAGAATGCGAATGGAGTGAAGACCTAGACCTTGCCATGCCTATCAACTACTAATTAAACATAGACATGTATGATGTTTAAATCTAATAATTATATTTTACATTAGAAGGTCCTTAATTCTAGGGTTTGAGATCAAGTAAAATTTTTTTGAATAGTTGTGTGGTTTTCATTTTCTTCTATCTATTGAGCTCTACTTTCCTCTTTAATGGATCCTAATAGAGGGTGGGAATTCCACCTCTTTAGATCTAGTTCTAGATCATATGTTTGTGAAAAATAAATTGCTGTAGCAATAGTAGTAATTGGTAAGAATGAATTGGAATCTGCTACATTCATGTTGACTCTAGAAGAATCCCCAATTATTAATATTAATCATGGTTAGTTCAAGAAAACTATTTCAACATTCCAAAGTCATAGCTTGATTTGTAGTTCCCTTGATCCTCAAGTCTCTTTGGAGGAATTAGTTCTTTGGGCAAGGAAGAATCAAAAGTCTCAAGGAGTATATTAAATCCAATCTTGTGCTAAAGGGAATTTCATAGTTAGTTTTGCAAATGAATCAAATAGAGATGGATCATTTGAAAAAGGTTCATATTTCTATTGAAATGCTACCCTTCTCATGAAGCATTGGCATGTGGGTTTTAAATCTTCAAAAGAAATCCCTATGACTACCTATTTCAATTTTGATGTATGCTCTTCCTCAAGTGTTATAGTCCCCCTATGTCTTCGAGACAATTTCTAGTTACTTTTATACAACCATTGATATTTAAAAAGCACTCCATAGGTATGGTAAATTTGTTTATGCTAGAATATTTGTGGAAGTGGATCATGTCTCTTCTTCCATTCCTAAGAGTATCACTATGTGTGCTAGAGATTTTTAATGGTCATAGGCTTTAGATTATGAAAGTTTTCCTTTTATATGTAGATGATGGCATTAATATGGTCTTTTTATTCTAGGAATACACTAGCTTTCAAAGAAATACAAAAATGAGAAAAAGAAAGTTGGGAAAAAATAGGCACAGAGGGTTTCACGTTTCCAAATGAAAAACAAACTTTCAACATTATAAATTTTATTTCTCTAAACATTGAGGATAAAGTGGGTTTACCTTCTAACTCTAGGAAGGAGGAAAATCATAAATAAGATTTACATTAGATTGAAGGGACAAGCAATAATGAAATGCTCAATGATTTTGAATTCAAAGGTGATCTAGAACAACTTTTGGTTGAGAAAGAATCTATAGATTTTTAAAAGTTAGAGATGCAAGGGAAATAAAAAAATACCTCTTAGATTAACTTTCCCATCAAAAATTCAATTAAATAATAAGGCCCCTCAAGATTATTTGGACGGTTGTATCTTAGAGCAAGAAAGTGTAGAAAAACTAACTCCAAATAGATGACTAGAAAGAGGGAGGGAGATTTTGGGGCCAACAAGGTGGTGAGACCTAGTGGGTATATTGCATTACAAAATACAACTATGGAAAAGGTTACAATTGGAAATCAATGCCAATTAGAGTTTGTGTTTGTTGGAACCAATAAAACCAACATTGATCAATAACGGTGCTCTCTTGGAACATAAGGAGATTAAACTCCACATCCAAAAATCTTTTACTTTAGAGTGTCTCAGAGAAATACAACTCATAGATTATTATGCTACAAGAACTATATCTATGAATATGGATAATTTTAAACCTTTCTCTAGGTCCTCTAAGAAATGGTTTGTTTTAATCACATAGGTAGTGGGCTTGCTACAATAAAGAATATTGTGCATTTTTTATTACTGAAATCCTTTCTTCTAATTCATGGATGATTCTTCAAGTTAGTTGTGTGTGCTCTATGTAAAATTTATCTCTTGTTAATGTTTATGGCCCTCAATCTTTTAAAGAAATATAACAATATTGGGTTTAAATCTTATCTGTAATGAGAGTTAACTTTGGAGAAAGATGGCTTGTGGCTAGAGATTTTAATTCTAGACTTGATTATTGTAAGAAGAAAAAGGTGCTAAAATAAAGGAGATAACCAAAATTTCACTTCTTTCTTAAGAGATTTTTATTTGTGGGATGTTAAACATTAGAATGATTGGTTTGCTTTCTTTAATAGAACAAAGGGATAGGATAATATTTTGGCTAGATTAAATAGGTTTTTCCCTCTACCTCCTAGCTACAAATAGATATTATTTTAATTATGAGGTTCTAATGGAAATGGGTTTTTACCATTGGCCTATTTTCTTAACCTTGTTGATGATAGTTTTCCAAGAAAGATTCCCTTTAGGTTTGAGAAAGGTGGTTGTCACATAAGGACTTGGATGAAGTCATCTAAACTTTCTTGAATGGTCTTCATTCCATTTTTGGTATTGCAATGTACATTTTACCTAAGAAGTTAAATTTCTTAAAGATTCTTCTTGAGTATTGGAATAGATATGTGTTTAAAAATATTTTTCATAGTAAAAAAATAATATAGAAAATAGAATGGTTGAAATTTAAACATAAAAACACGTTGGTTTTGGCCACTAAAGCATTCAAAGATGAGGAGAAAGAGGTAGCTTCTTATCTTGATGAGACTTATAGATGTGAAGAAATATTTTGGAAACAAAAATCTATACTAAAATGGATTAATGATGAGGGTCATAATACAAAGTTTTCTCATATTTCCTATAAAAGGAGAAGACACAAGAACTTTATATCTAATTTGGAATTAGATGGAGGTCTAATAAGGGATCATTAGTCTCTATTTGGCATAATATATGTAAATTCAAGATAAATTGGATAGGGAAGAAAAGCAATCTCTTTTCCTTAATTCTATTCCTTCCAAGATTGGCATAGAGGAAAATAAAATCTTGTTGATGAGGATATCCTTAGACAAAGTTAGATGTACTCTTTTTGGCATGGATGGAGATCATGCTTCTGGGCCTCATAGATTTCCTTCTTATTCCTTTCAACATTTTTGGGATATCATTGTTCAACATATTTTAGAAATGGTGCAAAAAGCCATGGACTAAAGATAGATTCTAAAGGCAATGAACTAAAGTTTTCTTTCTCTTATTCCAAAACAGAAGGATTCTCTAAAAGCTAAAGATTTTAGGCCTACATCACTTTGCAATACCATTTATAAGGTCATTTCTAAGATTATTGCTAATAGACTTAAATCTCTCCTTGTTTAATTTTTTAAAGGCAAGGGAGATTCATTAAAGGCCAATAGATAATAAATGGTATTATCTTAGTTCATGAAATGATACACTTTTACATTGTTAGTAATAAAAAAGGCGTGCTCATGAAATAGGACATTATAAAAGCTTATGACCATGTTAGTTGGAGATTCATTAATAGAATTATGCAAAAATATGGTTTTGTTAATGACTAGGTGGAATGGATTATTGGGTCTTATTCTTTTGCCCTATCTCCTATTCTTGTTAGTGGATTTGCAAAAGATTTTTTCTCTTCCTTTTACAATATTTAGCAAGAGAATCCCTTATCTCCCTACTTTTTAATCCTTATGGCTTAATCTCTAGGAAAATTTATAAGGTCTCTTAAAATAAAGGGTTCCTTACATGGACTTAAAGCTTCATTCATAGAGAATGACATCACTCATCAACAATTTGTGGATGACAATATGATTTTTCCTTCCCCTCTTATATTTGAAATAAAGGTAATTAGAGACTTTTTATCACGTTATGAACACGCTTCTGGTCAGCTTGTGAATAGAATTAAATATTCAATTTTCATTCTTGATGTTGCGGATATGGAGCAAGATTTTCTTTGTAGATGTCTTTGCTTTAGAAAAGGCTCTTTTACTAATTTCTACCTTGGTTTCTTTCTTTTCTATGGAAGGAACAACAAATTTCTATAGATCTTATTTTGGACAGTTTTATAAAATTTTTGGCTAAATGGAAAGTTGGATGACTTTCATCAACTGGAACGTTGGTTCTGGTCAAACATATCTTACAAGCTATTCCTTTCTATTTATTTTCACTTTTTTAAGCTCCTGAAAGTATCATTGGAAAAGTCAATTTAGTAATGAGGGACTTTCTCTAAAAAGGTTCAAGGAATCATTTTAAATTTCCCATGTTAGTTAGGAATGACATTTGTATAAGTAGAGATAAAGGGGGCCTAGGGATTAAAGATGCTTAGATTTTTAATGAAGCCTTATCAGATAAGTGAGTTTGGAGAATCATTTCTTTTGTTAACAACATTAAATTCGTATTATAAGAATTAAATATCTCAATGGTGCACTCCCTTTGACCAATTTGAAGATCATTCAAAGCCATGGTTGGATTTCCAACCTTGGAGTCCATTTATTCAAACCTAAAACTGAAAGGAAAACCTAGCCTAGAAGGAAAAACACATAAAAATGACAAAAACCCTAAGCTAAAACAACAACAGAACCTAAATTAAAACCTAAAGAATGAATTAAAAACCTAAACTAAACATAAACAAAACAACAACATAATTCAAATGTTCAAACCAAACGAAACAAAGAAAAGATAAGAGAAAGATAAGGAACGAGAATGAACCCCCCTTACTGGGAATCAACGATGGTCGATGGATGAAGAACATGGGAAGAAAACAAGAACAATGACCTCCAACTTCCAAAATCTCTGGCTTAATCGACCCAAGATCTTCAAATATTTGCAGGTTTGGATGCAATAAGCTTTATGGAGCTCTGAGAGTTGAAAATCACGAAGGAACAAGCATAAAATGACGATAAAACTTCAACTGAAGGATTAAATACCATCATATTTAATCCTTTGTATGACAATAAATGTGGTAGGTCAGGGGTGGAAGCGCAGAGGGAAATCAAACTTTTGAAATAAAGTTGAAAAGTTTGAATATCTGATTGAGGCCCGAAGTCCCGATCAGACTTTCTAGAAAGAATCTAAAATCCATAAATGGACCTAATGCCTAGGATCTTAGGAGTTAAAGAACTCCTAGAACAAGTTCACAAAAACACTTAAAACACTTTCTTTGAAAAGGACAAAATGCCTAAGTGGAAACTTAGGACTTCACAAAAAAAGAAAATGAACAAAAAAATCAAATCAAAGAAAGAAGAAAAAGAAGGGGGCCCCCAATTGGAAAACAAAGGTGGGGTGTGTATGTAGGGCATAATAGGTAGAAGGTGTACAAACATCCTCCATTGTGTGAAGGTGGGTAGAGGGGGTTTTAAGGTGCATCTTTTAGGATCTCTATTGGGTAGCGGATAGTTGTGGTTTTGGTTGTGTGTGTGTGAGTTTTTTTGCACGTAGAAGAAACCTATAACTGTAAAGGGCATATGCTCTAAAATAAATATATGTTATGTTTTGATGTCATGCTTGTAGGTGTGTGCAGGTTGTTGAGGTGAAGTTGTACATTGTGTGAGTTGCAGGTGGCTAAGATGTCAAATAGGAAGAGTATGAGGTTGGCCTTGAGAAGGGATTTAGGAATTTCTTTACTTGTGAGGAGAGAGAGAAGATTAAGAGCTAAGCTTAACAATATGCGGAAGGCGCTGAAAGTTTTAAGAGAGAGTAGAGTAGAGATTGAAAAGAGAAAATAAGAGAAGAATAGTGGTAAGGGTGAGTCTTATTATCTTCCTGATGATAATTCGTTTGCAGATAAATCTGTGTGTGTAGAAAAATATGAGGGAGAAAGAGCAGAGTGCCATGTTGATGACACTGAAGAAGAAGATGAAAGTGCAACAGCAGGAACATGTCTTGTGGAAGGCATGAAGTAGTTATTGAAAGAGGATGAAGATGAAAGAGGATAAGATACTATAGCAAAGACTAATGAAGAAGAAAAATTTGTAGAGATAAAGAAGAGTGAGGTTTCAATAGAGATTTATCCTTAGAAGGACATATTGGTACAAGCAGAGAATGATGAGGACGGAGTTGCAACAATAGTAGAGAAGGAAAAGATTACCACGGTAATGGTTAAATTTTTTTATTTTTATAACAAAGAGGATGATAATGAGTTGTATGTAGATAAGGTGGTGAGGGTGGATGATGAGGTGAATGCAGAAGAGAAGATGAATTTTTTTTTATGATCTTGTTAGTACAGGTGTATGTAGGTGTTGTAGAGGATGGTGTAGAGGATGGTGGTGGAGGCTGGATTATGGTGGGTTGAATCCCATGAGAGAAGGGAAGAGAGGAAATCACAATTGGAGGAGGAGGTTAGCTCATGGTGGATTCATTTCCATGAGAGGAAAGATGAGTGAAGAGCAGAGTTGGTGGAGAAGGATGAAATTGTCCCAACCAAATGCGAGAAGAGGAGAAAGAAGATTTTTTCTAAAACCTATTGTAGTGATGGAGTTTGTTGTAGGTTTTTTACAACTTGGGAGGGTAATTCAATCATCCAACTCTATTTTATGAGCCATGCTCACAAAATTCTTCTTACTTGGCGTATCTAATACAAGAGCATTTGGGTCCATAGGCAATCTTGCATTGACAAAAATATTTTTAGTTTGATTTGGTTGTTTTAGTCATCTCTCTACACAAAGAAACTTCTGATTTGGTCAAATTTGTAAAAATGAAGATTTTACCTAAACGCAGTTTTAAAGCTTTGCAGGTAGTTTTATGGAAATCATTGTTTTTCAAAATCCATGAGGACTAAAGACAAATTCTTTTATAGGAATGTTTAAAATTGTATTTTATCAAATTTAGCAAGTTTTTGTGGCCATATTCTTCACTAGTTGAGAGAAATTAATTTTCTTTGTTTTTTCTTGATAAGTTACAAAAAAAATTCATTCTAGAGATTTTTAAAAAGTTGGAGTAAAATGGTTTTATAGGGGTCTTTGGGAGGTTATTCTACTCAAATTGGCTAGATTTAATGCAAAAATAAGTACCTAGTCATAAATTATGTAAAAAGTCATTTTCTGTGCTTTTTGGGCATCTGATGAAAATCAAAGGCACTTGAAAATGTGAGAGTAGCCACCTAAGAGAAAAACATGGATTTGTTGTTCTAGACAACAAATTTTCATTTCTAAAATAAGGAAAACTAATTAAAGTATATGTTTTTAAAAATTAACTATTACAATGCCACTTTGGTAGTCTAGGCACCTATTTTTGGAGGAAGAATCTGCAGTTTTTAAATTGAAACAACCTCCTTTTATGAGGCATTAAAATTTAAGGTCGTACTCCATTTTTTTTTATGTTATATTTATGAAGTAGCTAAAGAGTGGAGATGGTGGCATGGAAAGGTAGAGGAAGGTGTTGAAACTCATTTTAGCATCTTTTTTTCATCTATTTTATTTGATATTTTTTATTTGGAGGAATAGTGAAGCAGAGCTGAGAAGAGGAAGTGGAAAAGGATAGAGAGCTACTAGAGGTGCAACCAATGAAAGAAGGGAGAGATGAAATTAAAATTCTAAAATACAGTGTTTCTTGTAGATTGAGAGGATGAGGTGATGAAGGCCATAATGTCACATGTTTTGTTTTAGATTTTTTGTAATTCTTCAGTTGTGATTTAATTAAATCAATGAGAGTTTGCATTCCATTTTTATTTTACCTCCAATTTGTGATATGTTGTGTAATAGCCACTTGGTTTTATGGTTTGAGAAAACCCTTGATCGTTGATCTATGTCACAAATCTGTAAATCCAAGCCTCCTCTCTCATCTAAGGCATCAATAAGAAATATTTGTAGGTACATGCTATCATACTAACCTGAGTCTATTAGAGAAACTCAACAAAGCAAATCATCATCAAGAACTTCATCAAAAGGAGCCATCATTCTTACCAAGGAAATATATGAGCTTTTGTTTAGTCTTGCATTTGTTCTAGTTTCCTTTCCTTTCATGCTCTAATCCAAGGTAGAGGTAGTCTAGTGGCTTAGGTTGCATTTCTAGATTAAATTTCTCCCCCTGTATAATATCCAATTCCAAGCTACTTTGGCCCATGGATATAACAAAAAGAGGTGCTTGAGGGCTTACAAATATCCACAGAAACAACGAAGGGGATTGGAAACACCTAGATGGATAAGGCCAAATCTAATGCGAAGACCCTGATATAAGAGGCACCATGAAAAGTGACCTAGTTTGGGCTCAGAAATGGTTAGCCAAACAATTTACAACTTGTAGTACAATTGAGTGGTAGTGGACTAAAGTTTTCTCTTGATATTAAGTTTCTAAACCATGGGAAAGTGGGGAGAAAGGGAAGAATACCCATAGAAGGTCTTGTAGTTTCTAAAGGGAGTGTCCATATACCACTCCCAATCATTCTACCAAGGTACAAGGCCTTGAATCCAAATATTATGCACCGTTTATAGAAAAATAGACTCCATAATGATTTGAAATGACCCAATATCTTTGTTCCAAGCCTATATCTAGCTTGAAACTTTGGTCAAGATATCCAATTCTTAGTGGCTCTTGAAGAGAGGTATGAAATGAAGAAAATCCCATTCTTAAAGAGCTTTAGCACATGGACCTAGTGAACTTTGGAAAGAGGTCAACCCTTGCAAGTAATCATATGAGAGCACCAAAATGATTGTTCATTGAAAGAAATCTCATAACTAAAATGCTTCCCTTTCCAAATAAGCCAAAATTTAATAGCTTCCCAAGCCTTCTATTTATACGTTTGGCAATAAAAGTGCCTTGAATTTAATTGGCTCCTTAAGGATATGAATGGAGTGAAGACCTAGACCTTGCCATGCCTATCAACTACTAATTAAACATAGACATGCATGATGTTTAAATCTAATGATTATAGTTTACATTAGAAGGTCCTTAATTCTAGGGTTTGAGATCAAGTAATTTTTTTTAATAGTTGTGTGGTTTTCGTTTTCTTCTATCTATTGAGCTCTACTTTCCTCTTTAATGGATCCTAGTAGAGGGTGGGAATTCCACCTCTTTAGATCTAGTTCTAGATCATATGTTTGTGAAAAATAAATTGATGTAGCAATAGTAGTAATTGGTAAGAATGAATTGGAATCTGTTACATTGATGTTGACTCTAGAAGAATTCCCAATTATTAATATTAATCATGATGAGTTCAAGAAAACTATTTCAACATTCCAAGGTCATAGCTTGATTTGTAGGTTCCTTGATCCTCATGTCTCTTTGGAGGAATCAGTTCTTTGGGCAATGAAGAATCAAAAGTCTCAAGGAGTATATAAAATCCAATCTTGTGCTAAAGGGAATTTCATAGCTAGTTTTGTAAATGAATCAAATAGAGATGGATCATTTAAAGAAGGTTCATATTTCTTTTGAAATGCTACCCTTCTCATGAATCATTGGCATGTGGGGTTTAAATCTTCAAAAGATATAAACCTATGACCTCCTATTTCAATTTTGATGTATGCTCTTCCTCAAGTGTTATAGTCTCCCTATGTCTTTGAGACAATTTCTAGTTACTTTTATACAACCATTGATATTTCAAAAGCACTCCATAGGTATGGTAAATTTGTTTGTGCTAGAATATGTGTGGAAGTGGATCATGTCTCTTCTTCCATTCCTAAGAGTATCACTATGTGCTAGAGATTTTTAATGGTCTTAGGCTCTAGATTATGAAAGTTTTCCATTTATATGTAGATGATGGCATTAATATGGTCATTTCATTCTAGGAATACACTAGCTTTCAAAGAAATACAAAAAATGAGAAAAAGAAAGTTGAGAAAAAATAGGTACAGAGGGTTTCACATTTCCAAATGAAAAACAAACTTTCAACATTAGAAATTTTATTTCTCTAAATGTTAAGGATAATGTGGGTTTACCTTCTAACTCTAGGAAGGAGGAAAATCATAAATAAGATTTACATTAGAATGAAGGGACAAGCAATAAAGAAGTACTCAATGATTTTGAATTCAAATGTGATCTGGAACAACTTTTGTTTAAGAAAGAATCTATAGATTTTTGGAAGTTAGAGATGGAAGGGAAATAAAACATACCTCTTAGCTTAACTTTTTGATGCAAAAATTCAATTAAATAATAAGGCCCCTCAAGATTATTTGAAGGGTTGTATCTTAGAGTAAAAAAGTGTAGAAAAACTAACTCCAAATAGATGACTAATAAAGAGGGAGGGAGATTTTGGGCACAACAAGGTGGGGAGACCTAGTGGGTTTATTTCATTACAAAATACAACTATGGAAAAGGTTAGAATTGGAAATCAATGCCAATTAGAATTTGTAATTGTTGGAACCAATAAAACCAACATTGATCAATAATAGTGCTCTCTTGGAACATAAGGAGATTAAACTCCACATCCAAAAATCTTTTACTTTAGAGTGTCTCGGAGAAATACAACTAATAGATTATTATGTTACAAGAACTAAATCTATGAATATGAATAATTTTAAACCTTTCTCTAGGTCCTCTAAGAAATGGTGTGTTTTAATCACATAGGTAGTGGGCTCGCTACAATCAAGAATAATGTAGAAGTTTTATTACTAAAATCTATTCTTCTAATTCATGGATGATTCTTCAAGTTAGTTGTGTGTATTGTATATAAAATTTATGTCTTTTTAATGTTTATGGCCCTAAATCTTATAAAGAAAATGAATAGTATTAGTTTTAAATCTTATTTGTAATGAGAGTTAACTTTGGAGAAAGATGGCTTGTGGCCAGAGATTTTAATTCCAGACTTGATTATTGTAAGAAGAAAAGGGTGCTAAAATAAAGGAGATAACCAAAATTTCACTTCTTTCTTAAGAGATTTTTATTTGTGGGATGTTAAACCTTAGAATGATTGGTTTTCTTTCTTTAATAGAACAAACGGATAGGATAATATTTTGGCTAGATTAAATATTTTTTTCCCTCTACCTCCTAGCTACAAATAGATATTGTTTTAATTATGAGGTTCTAATGGAAATGGGTTTTTACCATTGGCCTATTTTCTTAACCTTGTTGATGATAGTTTTCCAAGAAAGATTCCCTTTAGGTTTGAGAAAGGTGGTTGTCACATAAGGACTTGGATGAAGTCATCTAAACTTTCTTGAATGGTCTTCATTCCAATTTTGGTACTGCAATGTACATTTTAACCAAGAAGTTAAATTTATTAAAGATTCTTCTTGAGTATTGGAATAGATATGTGTTTAAAAATCTTTTTCATAGTAAAAAAAAACATAGAAAATAGAATGGTTGAAATTTAAACATAAAAATATGTTGGTTTTGATCACTAAAGCATTCAAAGATGAGGAGAAAGAGGTGTCTTCTTATCTTGATGAGACTTATAGATGTGAAGAAATATTTTGGAAACAACAATCTATACTAAAATAGATTAATGATGAGGGTCATAATACAAAGTTTTCTCATATTTCCTATAAAAGGAGAAGAAAGAAGAACTTTATATCTAATATGGAATTAGATGGAGGTCTAATAAGGGATCATTGGTCTCTATTTGGCATAATAGATGTAAATTGGAGAAAAATTAGATAGGGAAGAAAAGCAATCTATTTTCCTTAATTCTATTCCTTCCAAGATTGGCCTAGAGGAAAATAAAATCTTGTTGATGAGGATATCCTTAGACAAAGTTAGATGTACTCTTTTTGGCATGGATGGAGATCGTGCTTCTGGGCCTCATAGATTTCCTTCGTATTCCTTTCAACATTTTTGGGATATCATGGTTCAACATATTTTGGAAATGGTGCAAAAATCCATGGGCTATTTAAAGATAGATTCTAAAGGCAATGAACTAAACTTTTCTTTCTCCTATTCCAAAACAGAAGGATTCTCTAAAAGCTAAAGATTTCAGGCCTACATCACTTTGCAATACCATTTATAAGGTCATTTCTAAGATTATTGCCAATAGACTCAAATCTCTCCGTGTTTAATTTTTTAAGGGCAAGGGAGATTCATTAAAGGCCAATAGATAATAAATGGTATTATCTTAGTTCATGAAATGAAACACTTTTACATTGTTAGTAATAAAAAAGGTGTGCTCATGAAATCGGACATTGCAAAAGCTTATGATCATGTTAGTTGGAGATTACTCAATAGAATTCTACAAAAATATGGTTTTGTTAATGACTAGATGGAATGGGTCATTGGGTCTTATTCTTTTGCCCTATCTCCTATTCTTGTTAGTGGATTCATAAAATATTTTTTCTCTTTCTTTTACAATATTTAGCAAGAGAATCCCTTATCTCCCTACTTTTTAATCCTTATGGCTTAACCTCTAGGAAAATTTATAAGTTCTCTTAAAATAAAGGATTCCATACATGGACTTAAAGCTTCATTCATAGAGAGTGACATCACTCATCAACAATTTGTGGATGATAGTATGATTTTTCCTTCCCCTCTTATATTTGAAATAAAGATAATTAGAGACTTTTATCACGTTATGAACACACTTCTAGTCAACTTGTGAATATAATAAAATATTCAATTTTCATTCTTGATGTTGGGGATATGGAGCAAGATTTTCTTTGTAGATGTCTTTGCTTTAGAAAAGGCTCTTTTACTAATTTCTACCTTGGTTTCTTGCTTTTCTATGGAAGGAACAACAAATTTCTATAGATCTTATTTTGGACAATTTTATAAAATTGTTGGCTAAATGGAAAGTTGGATGACTTTCATCAACTGGAATGTTCTTTCCACTCAAACATATCTTTCAAGCTATTCCTTTCTATTTATTTTCACCTTTTTAAGCTCCTGAAAGTATCATTGGAAAAGTCAATTCAGTAATGAGGGACTTTCTCTAAAAAGGTTCAAGGAATCATTTTAAATTTCCCATGTTATTTAGGAATGACATTTGTATAAGTAGAGATAAAGGGGGCCTAGGGATTAAAGAAGCTTAGATTTTTAATGAAGCCTTATTAGATAAGTGAGTTTGGAGAATCATTTCTTCTATCAACAAGATTGAATTCATAATCTAAAAATTAAATATCTCAATGGTGCACTCCCTTTGACCAATTTGAAGATCATTCGTTGACCAACACTGCTTTGGGAAATTCCCTTTATTTCAAGTCTCTTTATATATCTTATGACTCACTAGGAATCCAAAGTTAAAGATTTTTGGGAAGAAAATGCTAAGAGTTATGGTATATCTAGATCCTTGAAACCTTTACCTACTATCTGCGAGGTTGATGAAAGAGATCGTCTTAATCTATCTATGTTATTGAAAATTTTTAAACCTACTTGAAACCTCAAGAGAGTTAATCTGGGTCGTAATCTTAAAGGTGATTGGAGATACATAGTCAAGGATGGATACAAAAAACTAATGATATCAAAGCTTACTCTAAAAGATCTTAATGATCTCAAGTAGCCTATTAATGTGGGGTATTTCCCAAACCCCTAGCGTTCCATGAAAGAACAATCATTTTTGAGGAATACAGAAATGAGAATCTAAACTGTAAATAACCATAGATTCCACCAGTATTTCACTTGTTATCTTTACTTTATCCTGATCTCTTCCCACTTGAATACAACATTTGGATTTAGTAATCCCATGAAAAGCATTTTAGTTAGCCCATGAAACATTTGGATTTTTTTTTTCTTTTCTTAATAGAGATTTTTTTTTTGTCTTGTTCAAGTTAGTTAGTTGGAGAAAGATGGCTTGTGGCTAGAGATTTTAATTCTAGACTTGATTATTGTAAGAAGAAAAGGGTGCTAAAATAAAGGAGATAACCAAAATTTCACTTCTTTCTTAAGAGATTTTTATTTGTGGGATGTTAAACCTTAGAATAATTGGTTTGCTTTCTTTAATAGAACAAAGGGACAAGATAATATTTTGGTTGGATTAAATAGGTTTTTCCCTCTACCTCCTAGCTACAAATAGATATTATTTTAATTATGAGGTTCTAATGGAAATGGGTTTTTACCATTGGCCTATTTTCTTAACCTTGTTGATGATAGTTTTCCAAGAAAGATTCCCTTTAGGTTTGAGAAAGGTGGTTGTCACATAAGGACTTGGATGAAGTCATCTAAACTTTCTTGAATGGTCCTCATTCCATTTTTTGTACTGTAATGTACATTTTACCCAAGAAGTTAAATTTCTTAAAGATTCTTCTTGAGTATTGGAATAGATATGTGTTTAAAAATATTTTTCATAGTCATAGTAAAAAAATAACATAGAACATAGAATGGTTAAAATTTAAACATAAAAACCTGTTGGTTTTGGCCACTAAAGCATTCAAAGACGTGGAGAAAGAGGTGGCTTCTTATCTTGATGAGACTTATAGATGTCAAGAAATATTTTGGAAACAAAAATCTATACAAAAATGGATTAATGATGAGGGTCATAATACAAAGTTTTCTCACATTTCCTATAAAAGGAGAAGACACAAGAACTTTATATCTAATTTGGAATTAGATGGAGGTCTAATAAGGGATCATTGGTCTCTATTTGGCATAATATATGTAAATTGGAGAAAAATTAGATAGGGAAGAAAAGCAATCTCTTTTCCTTAATTCTATTCCTTCCAAGATTGGCCTAGAGGAAAATAAAATCTTGTTGATGAGGATATCCTTAGACAAAGTTAGATGTACTCTTTTTGGCATGGATGGAGATCCTACTTTTGGGCCTCATAGATTTCCTTCTTATTCCTTTCAACATTTTTGGGATATCATGCTTAAACATATTTTGGAAATGGTGCAAAAATCCATGGACTAAAGATAGATTCTAAAGGCAATGAACTCTACTTTTCTTTCTCTTATTCCAAAATAGAAGGATTCTCTAAAAGCTAAAGATTTCAGGCCTACATCACTTTGCAATACCATTTATAAGGTCATTTCTAAGATTATTGCTAATAGACTCAAATCTCTCCTTGTTTAATTTTTTAAGGGCAAGGGAGATTCGTTAAAGGCCAATAGATAATAAATGGTATTATCTTAGTTCATGAAATGATATACTTTTACATTGTTAGTAATAAAAAAGGTGTGCTCATGAAATCGGACATTGCAAAAGCTTATGATCATGTTAGTTGGAGATTCCTCAATAAAATTCTGCAAAAATATGGTTTTGTTAATGAATAGATGGAATGGGTCGTTGGGTCTTATTCTTTTGCCCTATTTCCTATTCTTTTTAGTGGATTTGCAAAAGGTTTTTTCTCTTCCTTTTACAATATTTAGCAAGAGAATCCCTTATCTCCCTACTTTTTAATCCTTATGGCTTAATCTCTAGGAAAATTTATAAGTTCTATGAAAATAAAGGGTTCCTTACATGGACTTAAAGCTTCATTCATAGAGAATGACATCACTCATCAACAATTTATGGATGACAGTACGATTTTTCCTTCCCCTCTTATATTCGAAATAAATATAATTAGAGACTTTTTATCACATTAGGAACACGCTTCTGGTCAGCTTATGAATAGAATAAAATATTCAATTTTCATTCTTGATGTTTGGGATATGGAGCAAGATTTTCTTTATAGATGTCTTTGCTTTAGAAAAGGCTCTTTTACTAATTTCTAACTTGGTTTCTTACTTTTCTATGGAAGGAACAACAATTTTCTATAGATCTTATTTTGGATAGTTTTATAAAATTGTTGGCTAAACAGAAAGTTGGATGACTTTCATCAACTGGAACATTGGTTCCGCTCAAACATATCTTTCAAGATATTCCTTTCTATTTATTTTCACTTTTTTAAGCTCCTGAAAGTATCCTTGGAAAAGTCAATTCAGTAACGAGGGACTTTCTCTAAAAAGGTTCAAGGAATCATTTTAAATTTCCCATGTTATTTAGGAATGACATTTGTATAAGTAGAGATAAAGGGGGCCTAGGGATTAAAGATGCTTAGATTTTTAATGAAGCCTTATTAGATAAGTGAGTTTGGAGAATCATTTCTTCTCTCAACAAGATTGAATTCATAGTCTAAAAATTAAATATCTCAATGGTGCACTGCCTTTGACCAATTTGAAGATCATTCGTTGACGAACACTGCTTTGGGAAATTCCCTTTATTTCAAGTCTCTTTACATATCTTATGACTCACTAGGAATCCAAAGTTAAATATTATTGGGAAGAAAATGCTAAGAGCTATGGTATATCTAGATCCTTGAAACCTTTACTTACTATCTGCAAGGTTGATGAAAGAGATCATCTTAATCTATCTATGTTATTGAAATTTTTTAAGCCTACTTGAAACCTCAAGAGAGCTAATCTGGGTTGTAATCTTAAAGGTGATTGGAAATACATAGTCAAGGATGGATATGAAAAACTAATGATATCAAAGCTTACTCTAAAAGATATTAATGATCTCAAGTAGCCTATTAATGCGGGGTATTTCTCAAATCCCTAGCATTCCATGAAAGAACAATCATTTTTGAGGAATAATGATATGAGAATCTAAACTGCAAATAACTGTAGATTCCACCAGTATTTATCTTATTATCTTTACTTTACCCTGATCTCTTTGCACTTGAATACAATATTTGGATTTAGTAATCCCATGAAAAGCATTTTAGTTAGCCCATGAAACATTTAGATTTTTTTTGTTTTCTTAATAGAGATAAAAATAGGAAGTTTGAAGGCATGTTGGTTGATATTCAATGGATGGGATGAAAACCCTTATGCAGCTTTTTGAAATTTCCCAGCACAGTTTGTTTAGAGATTCTACCATTTGATGAAAGCGACTGTAAAGGATTTCTGAAAAACTACACGTATTATTCTTTGTCTTTGTGTGTGCATTTGCTTTCTTCCCATAAAATCATTTTCCTAGTTTTGTTTTCTTCACATACATTAGAAAAATGTGCATGTGTCTCCCTACTTTGAAACTGTTAAAAGCTATTTATTAAGACAATGTACCATATTGAAATGTATAGTGGCATTTAATTTATGTGACATAAGGACTACCATGGCTTCCCTTCAAGAGCACAAAACAAATATAGAAATATTGTCTTATCATTTGGTTTATATCTTTGAGTAAATGTTTATGTAAAGTGTTTGACACCAACTAAAGATTCTTCCATTTAATAATAAATACACTTCACAAATATCAAATTTTATGGAGGTTTATTTCTTGTTCTAAAGCTCTTGTTTTGACATAGGTGGGGAAGATGTTGGAAAGGGTTGTAGAATCTGTGTTCCATGAAATTACATTTCATTGAGACAACTTGTCAAATAGTTCACATGCCTTGTGTTTGCTTCCACATTTTGCGTAGATGTCTATCAAGGCACATGCAACTATAAAATTTGACAAAAATCAACTTTCAATTATGTTTTGATGGATGCTGATAACATGTTCTCAATCTACCATTTTGTCACAAGTTGGGAGGATGTTGGAAAAGGTTATTGGAGTTAGGCCTTACACCTGTCATCCCAGTCCATGAGAACACATCTTGTTATGCATTTTGTCAAACAACTCACATGCCTTGTGTATGATTCCACATTTCACATACATGTATACTAGGGCACTTGCAACCACAACATGCGATAAAAATTTACTTTTCATTATGCTTTTATGGAAGTCCTTCCCTTTTTCTAAAGCTCTCATTTTGGTATACATGGGAGTATGTTGGCAAAAGTTGTGGAATTTGGCTTAATGTCTTCCAATTGCATTTGCTTAAAAGTTTCCAATGCATTTCCGATAAACCCATTTTGTATATATCTTGCAATCATTATAGTCTGTGAAGGGATGAAAACATTTGGAGGAACATTTAATAATCTTCTTATACGAACAACTAAGCCATTAGGAAAATTGGGAAAAATACCTGCCTAATATCCGCTATACTCTTAGCATTTTTGTATCGATACCTTAAAGATGATTAATGCTCTTTATGTTATATTTTTTATGCCTCATCAATTACATTGTTTATGCCTCATCAGTTACATTAATTATGCATAGTCTTTCTTTTGGGCATTAAATGAGTATAGTATGTTGCATTATTTACTTTTGGAGAATTTTTAGAAGTAGCTAGAAGGCTATTAAAATGGAGAAGAACTTGTTTAAAATATGATAACCAAATATGCCTAAAATAACAATAATTCACATAGAGAATGGTATGTCAGCCAAATAAAATAACTGTGAAAGAAGGATAAAAATTCAAAAGAATATTCCAGTTCAATTATTCAATTGATTTTAATGGTAGAGACTAACCACAAAGTATAGTTGTTATCAACTGGGATTGCACTCATGATGCAACACTAGAAAGCCTAGCAATCCTGTGTAACATGGGAATACCTTCAGGTTGTGGGTATTCTATGATGAAGGTAAACCTCCAGATTATGGGTTGGTTCCCCTCTGATTTTCTAATAAATTAATGACCTTGTAGGAAAAGGGTTGGAAGGTTTTCTAATGCATGTACTAAAATTGGATTTAAATGGGTGGTGATGCACCTAAATGATAGAAACATGCAGCCCTGATTCACAACTACCTTCAAAATATCTATCCACACATATCAACTTGGCAATATGACCACAAAAATAATTCAAACGGAAGGCTTGAATAAAATGTCTCTTGGAGGAAAACTAGGTTTTCACAACATGGAAGAAATGATTATTTGAAGGCACATCCTAAGACCTATAATTCTTCACTGCTTTGAATGCATGCAAGTATGAATGAGACAAAGATTCAAAGGTTCTAATGCTAAAACACAATAAAATTTCATCCAATCATTCATAAAAAAGCACAATCGAGAAGGTAAATACTCAATCTTACTAAAAATGAAGGAATATCTGTATAGATGACAAAAACATAACCTGTAACCTGATGTACTATATAAATATGTAAAAAATGAGTTACAAACACTCCTCTTTGCAATGCACAAGAGAGCAATAAGGCAAGAACATAAAAAAAACATAATGTTTTTCTCCTATATACAAAAGATGACTCCAATGACTCAGATTGGGTTAATTGAAGTTAACTCAACTAAAAAATATCTCCATGAATCTCTCTCACAAGCAAAGATGAAAATCCCCGAAAAAAGGCGTCAAAACTGATGTGATTTGAGCAAAAATAGGCTCAAACTCTCTGTCACAAGCAGTTTGACCAAAGTTGACTTTGAAACCACATGAGATAACTGAAAATCAAGACCCAATTCTCCATTTCAACTCCTCTCCTATGATTTTGCATGATTTAACATGAAGTTATCAATTTGAACAAATAAAAAGAAATCATTGATGAATTACTTTACTAGGTGTCATGGATTTTCTCAATCTTTTGCATTTTTATTACAAATAATAAGGTAATTTATAAACTTCTAATTTATTATTTATTTACATTATTAATTTCATTTCATCTCATGAAGACTCAAGGGGAATTAAATATTTTCAATTTCATCATTTCACCCTTAGTCAATAAAAAATAAATACACAAACACCTTATGACTCCCTTTGTCCTTCATGTTTTCCTCATGCATCTATATGATACTACAGTCTCAACACTTGCTCAAATTTGACTAAGGCGTGTAACTAAGGTCAAAAGCTCACCTTGCCCTCAAAAGCCATATTTGCAGATAATGACACATATGATAAACAAAACACAACCTTATATCTCACATGCCATCAGATGTATTCCTATCTCAAATCTTAATAATCCTTTCAAAAAACATCATAAAACACCTTATGACTCCCTTGGCAACCTTCAAATCACGGGCCCCTCAACAAATGACTAGGTCTTTTGACTAAAAAGTCTTAGACCATGGGCTACATTTATTTAGCATAATGATTTTCTAAAAAAACTATGTCAAAAAGCCCATCGAACCTCCCACGGGCTAGGGTTTCTATGTGAACAAAATACTTGAAACCCTTAAAGTCTTTCATTTCATTCCTTCATTTCCCTTATTCACTAGAGAGCGTTGCCCTGTGGTTTTGGAGAGCTGCTATTTCTGGAGGGTTTCTGTGAGATCTGGGACCATGTAGAGACTGAACTTGGACTCCACTACTGGTAAATTACTTCTTATGACTCCATCTGAAAGTAATTTGTCTCCTTTGCTAAGTTATTTCAATATAAAAGACATAAACATGTCTCCATTTCACTGCTTTTGAAAAATGTTTTTCTTTATAATATGAGTTTCCTCTTGAATAAAATGGCATAAAAGCTTCTATTCCTATAGTAGTGTTTGGGCTTGTCTTCAAACTATTTGTGGCTCATCTTTGAATGCTTTGCAGGTGTGCCTCAAGTGTTTTATTGACTAAATGCTCTTGGATTTGTTTTTGATGTTCAATCATATTTGCATATGAGATTATTTCCTTTTTCTTTGGAAGGAACTGTTCTACATCTTCCTTCAGTCTTCTGAGAAGAAATGACTGAAGGATCAAGTTAAGCTTTGAAATTACTTGAACTCTTCTTTTCTCCTCTTCCTCCTCCTCTGTTAAATTATCAGAATCATTATCTTGGGCATCTTCTTTGCAATTTTCTTGCATGACCTGAACTGCATCTTTTGCCTTTTCCTTTGTTGTACTAGACATCATAGTCTTCTTCTTTCAGCCTCTGCCACCATTCCTTACTTTGTGATCTTTTGCATCACTGTTCTCATTAGAAGTAGTCCCTTTTCTCTTGTGACCCCTACCAACACCTCTTACCTCAGGTTTAGGATCTTTTGCATCACCATTCTCGCTTGAACCAAATGTAGCATCTTCCATTTGCTCAAGTAAAAACTCTGAATAAAGCTGAGTCTGGTTAAGAAACATCTCCAATCTGCAAAAAAATCAAATCACCAATTCATTGAGTTCCATTTTTCATTTGTTTTCCATTTTCCTCCTCTTGTTTTGCTTGTTCTTCCTCTAAGCATTTCTCCTCTATGGAAAGGTCTTCTGGAACCCACAATACTTCCCCATCACATGGGGAATCATTATCCTCCACATCAATCTGTAGATCACTTATAGATCTTCCCTTATCTTCCAATACAAATATTGGTGAATCTGCATCTCCTTCAACCTTGGCAGCCACAAAATTAACCATTTCCAAAGCCTTTTAGACCTTTAGCAAAGGCATACTGCCCCTATTCAAATTAGATATCTTTCTTTCATTCTCTGTCAAACTCTTACATTTGCTTTCAAGTCCATTAGGGTGAGGCCTTTTTGACCAATGCAGGATCTCTAATGTTTGAAACCATATAGGCCTTTTATAATGGTTGACCATACTATTCACTTGTTTGGAAAGCTCCAAAACATTAACAAACTTCTTCAAAATGCATGATAGAGTTCCAAATGCAAGTGCAAACCTGGTGACTTGATGTATCTTGGATGAACTTTGTTGGATTTTGAGAAAAACAAAGGAGACCACTGCTATCTTCGCTAGCTTTGCATTTGAAAACTACCATCTCAAACTTGATAATGTTCATTTCATCTCATCTACATGAAGGGTAAGGGTCCTTGAAGAAAGATCTCCTTTCGCTGGTAGATTACCATGTAAGATGATGCTATGGCTATCAGAAACATGATTCCAATGCAACCTCCTCTTCTCTTTTGATCTGATCTTGGCACCTAACTTTTTTCACATCTCTTATGCTTCCTACTTGCATTATCAAAAGCATCAAGAATGACTGCAATACATGAAACTGATCACTACTCCACTCTTCCTTTTCTGTCAGCTGTCTTGGATAATGTAACTATTTTTTAATGCTAGAACAACATCAAAGAAGGTTGTTTTGGCTATTTTTGTTGCTCCTTCATGTTTGATGTTATCATAAATTGCTGGGACAGTCATAAAATGATTGACTTTTTGTCCTTTATGGCTGTCATACTTCTGATATGGACATTCCCTTATGACTGTCCTGGTTTCTTTTATTGCATTCAATAGTAATTTTAAGCTCATTCATAACAAAAGTGATAAATATTTGTCTTATTCCTCTTGCATGACTACTGTTCCTTACATTCTTTTTTTAGCTGTCATGTGATTGTCATATCTTATATGGCTATCCTAGTATAGTTGTGATTGCACTTTGGACTCAGAATTTGATCTTTAAACAGAATATGTTTTATTTGAAAAGCTTAATCATTTCTTTTTCTTATCCATGTTCCTCTTAAGACTTAGTGGGCAGCATGTTGGGCTCAAACCTTGTGGGAGCCCATTTTTTCACCACATGCTGAAATATCATAGACAATGATGAATGTACCTATACCTGGACATTACATAAACAAGTTAGACAAAACATACCTTTAGTTATATGACATGATGCTTCTTGTGTGGATTTACCTTTTGATCTAGGACTTGCATCTGCTATTCAATTATCTCTTCTGCTTTTTCTTTTTGTATTATTTGATAATATGAGCATTTGGGTTTGATGCTTCATAAAGGTAAACAATAAATCTGTTGCTTTTGTATATGAAAAGAATTTGAACCCTGAGCTCTAACAATGCTCTCATGTAGGTATCTCTATAGCTCACTAGATGGAGGGAGCTGAAGATGGACCTGGTCAACCTTGTAGCACATTTCACAGTTGAGTATATTGTCTTTTCATTGATGACAAAATGATGGTGGTTTTCATTGATGCCAAAATGGTAGTATCATCAGTGAATGGTCTTCATCAGAGACATGGTCTTCATCAATGGCAATGATTTCAGTAACATGGTTTTCAGATCTCTCAGTTTTGATCTACATCAGTGACATGGTTTTCTCTCAGTTTTGATCTTTCAGTGGGTTAGTGTGGTAGTGATTTCTTAGTTTTGATCTTGAGTGAAGTTGTTGTGACTTGATAATTTCAGTGGATTGAATTGATTAATCAGTGGCATCTCATATGTTGGTTTGTCATATTAAGTAGATGGCATTCACTACATATCATCAGTGTTGAATGAGAGCAAGGTTCTTGGAGTTGTATCACATGTTAAAGGTTAATATGCATCATTCTAACTCCACCTAATTGACATCATGACAGTGGCATCATATTTTATAAATCTGATACAATATGGTTCATTTTGCTGAGTTAAAGGTATTATGATGTTTAGATTTCTTGAAATGGCAAGTGTGGTGAGTGCTCAATACCTAACAAGCTTTGAACAAATGTGATTACCACTCATTTCAAAGCAATCATAATCTGCCCGTCACCTTTGTTTGCACTTTATGTTATAATTTTGAATTGACCATTGATAGCAGGTTTCATTTGAATGGTGACTGGTCGAAGGTGGTTTAAGTCGTGATGGGGTAAGTCATATGGACCCCGATCCCCTAGCGCAAACGGTGGATGAAAGTTGTGTTTGAAGCCTTTGCATCCAACGATCACAATTTAATGTGAGATTGGCGCACACCGCACATCAGAGGGATGTGTTTTAAATTAGAAAGTTTTTCAAACGGTCAGTTTACCTTATTAAACTTGACGTTCACTGTTGATAAAAAGGCAATAAACATGTTATTTTTGACTTTTCCCACCGAAGTTCAAGGGGCAATGAAGTTGATTTTTGTGTGAAGGAAAGAGTGAAATTAAGAAGGTTTCTAATTGAGAAGAAGATGAAAAGGCAGAGCTCTTCGAAGGATTTTATTTTTTCTGTTTTGTTGTTTGATTTTCATAAGAGAGAATGTGATAAGTTTGAGAAAATAAAACAACATGATGTTGAAGTTGAATAGTTTTTGAAGAGAATATATGATGGAATCTTATCTTGTATAAGATTTGATTTTTGTATGGCAGCTGTGGGAGATTGCAGAGAAGAGATGATAATTGAAGGTTGTAAGAAATTTTTGTGAATAGTATTTTTGTTTTTGAAATATATTTTTTTGCAGGTATGAAGAAACAATTTTTCAGGGAAGTATGTTGAAGTTTTGAAAGAAAATTGGTTCAATAAATGGATGGAGTCCTTCAATGATCAAGATGGATTAATGTCTGTTCAGATAAAGAGAAATTGATAAAAGACAATAATTTCTCAGAGAGGGTCAATTGTTCAGATTTGTACAGGGAGAATGTTCAAGAAATGGTGAATTAGTATGAGATTGTTTTGCAGAGGTATGAAGTATCTTGAAGATAAAAATTGAATGATTGTAGATGTTGAAGACAGTTGAAGGTTGATTGCTAAGAATATATTTTGTTTGTCTTTTAAAGGGAGAAATAAGGTTTTGGTTTTATTGAAACAGGGAAATCCCCTGAGTTATAATTTTCATTAAAATTGTTGATGTTGTAATGTCAGTGAGACATGCAGAGAAGTACAATATGCCAGTGAGGCAAAATTGTAATGTCAGTGAGACAATTGTAATCTGAAATTTGTGTTAAGCCAGTGAGGCAGTTGAGTGGTTTTTATACCCCAGGAGGGTTTTCCACTCGAGAAATTTCTTGTGTCAAGTTTTGTGTTGACACTCTGCATATTTTCTTTGTTCTATCTGAAGAATTTTACAATTGTGAAATTAAATTAAGAAAAGGAGTAAAAATTGTTAACAACACTGATTCACCCCCCCTCTCAGTGTTGAGTGTATTCCTACAATTGGTATCAGAGCCTGGTACCCTGTCAAAGCTTAATCAGCTTGGGTAGATCATATTTCTGGAATACTTATCATGGCAAGTCAAGAAGGTTACTCAAATTATAAGGCACCTATGTTTGATGGCTCTAACTATGCTTTTTGGAAATTCAGGATGGAGTCATATTTGTCATCTCAAGGGTATGATGTGTATGCTGCCATTGTTACTGCATATACTGCTACAAATCCTCCTAGCACAGCTGATGAGAAAAGGGCATATGGAAATAATGCTAAGGCTAAAAATGCATTATGTTGTGGTCTTACCAATGACATACTTGTCAAAATCATGGAGTGTAAAACAGCCAAGGAAATATGGGACAAACTGTCTAATATCTATGAAGGAGATGATAAAATCAAAGAAGCAAAACTGCAATCCTACAGAGCAAAATTTGAAAGTCTCAGAATGAGTGATGATGAGAAAGTGGCAGAATATCTTCTAAGGGTCCAAGAAATTGTAAATGCTATCAGAGGACTTGGTGATACACTGGAAGAGAAGACAGTTGTTACAAAAATCTTAAGGACCTTAAATCCAAAATATGAATCCAAAGTGTCTGCAGTTGAAGAAAGAGACTTAAGCAAAGTTACCTTTGATGAACTTCATGGCACTTTCACAGCTTATGAGATGAGAATTAGTAATGACATATCTTCAAGCAAAGAAGCTGCTTTCAAATCAGTCAGAAAAGAAAAGGAGATTTCTGATTCAGATGAATTGGATGATGATCAAGAAATATCTCTTGCAAGCAAGTTGAAGAAGGGATCTGTTGGTAAGTACAAAGGTAAGCTTCCATTCAAATGTTTTGAGTGTGGAAAGATTGGACACTATGCAGCTCAGTGTCCTTACAAAGATCTAGACAGTGATGAAGATGAAAACAAGAAGTAATTCAAAAAGAAATAGTTTGTTTCTAGAAGGAAAAATAATTTCAGAATGAAAAGAAGTTTGTTCATCAAAAATGTTGATATGACTGAAAGTGATTCAGATGATTTTCTTGATGAAAATGCACAGAGTTTGTTTATGGCCATTCTAAATGAAGTTCAAAATGAAAAATGTGAGGAACAATCAAACAGTTGTGAAGCTGTTATTGATTTTGAAGGAGAATTGATGTGTGCATTAAGTCAAGTCAAGAAACTTAAAAAGGAAATCATTGCACAAAGAAGTCTGTTTCAAAAAGGAAATGATATCATGAATAATAAGTTAACTTGTTATGAGAAACAGATTACTGATCTAATTCTTTCTCTTGAAGAAAGTAAGAGAATTATTGATGATAAAGACAAAGAGTTGAATAACAAGGACAAGGAATGTCATACACTTGAAGCTGAAATTGTTGATCTGAGAAGAAGACTTGATATGTGTAGAAGCAATGATAAACTAGATGATCTTCTTGATAAACAAAAAGGATTCAAAGATAAATCAGGTCTTGAATTTGAAGAGGGACAATGTTCACAAAAGGCTAGTACAAATGGCAAATCAATCATAAGGACAACAAACTACAACAGAAGTGATACTTTCAGATATAATGCTCACTTTACTGGATATTGTTTTTGTTGCAACAGGTTTGGACATAAAGCCAGTGAATGCAGATTTGGAGTCAGGAGAGAAAAGCATTTATTTCCAAGGAATCCATTCATGTTTTTAAGAAGTTTAAAGTGTCACAATTGTAAAAATTTTGGGCATATTACCAAATTTTGTAGACCTTCTTTGCAAATGCAGCAAACTATAAGGAATACTGTTACATGTTTGTCTTCTTCAAGTTCTAAAAAGAAGTTGCTTGTTTGGAAACCTAAGGTAATCAATAAGAGCATTAATGTTATGATTGCACAAGGTGCTTTTCATGCCAGAAAGAAGGAACAGTGGGTGATTGACAGTGGCTGTTCCAATCACATGACAGGAGACAAAGAAAAATTTGTTAAGTTTGAAGACATTAATGAAGGTTCTGTTATGTTTGGAAATAATGATTGCATTATGATCAAAGGCAAAGGTACAATTCTTCTTGATGAAGAAACGCCACTACATGATGTGTATTTTGTAGAAGGACTGAAGCACAACTTGTTAAGTGTCAATCAAATATGTGACAATGGTTTTAATGTGGTTTTTGATGCACATGGATGTGAGATCAAAAAGAAATCAGGTAAAGTTATTGCAGCAGGTCTAAGGACTAGTGGTAACATCTACAATCTTCATAACTCAGAAACTAAAAGTATTGATAGCCAGATCTGTTTCATGGGTCAAATTTAGGAAAGCTGGTTGTGGCATAGAAGACTTGGTCATTTGAATTTTGACAATCTTGTGAGAATCAGCAGGAATCAAAATGTCAGAAATATGCCTCATATTTCAAAACCAAGTAATACTATATGCAAAGAGTGTCAGCTCAGTAAGCAAACTAAAGTTAGTTTCAAGCCTAAGGAGTATTTTACTTCAAAACCTCTGCAGCTGGTACATTTAGATTTGTGTGGTCCTACAAGGACTAAAGCTCTGGGAGGAGAAAAATATTTTATGCTTTTCATTGATGACTTTTCAAGAATGACATGGGTAACATTCTTAAGGCATAAATTAGAGGCATTTGATAGATTCAAAATCTTCAAGAAGATGGTTGAAAAGGAATCTGATTTCAAGCTAAAATGTCTAAGGTCAGACAATGGAGGAGAGTACACTTCAAAGGAATTTGAGGAGTATTGTGAAAAACATGGGATAAGAAGGCAATTCTCCACTCCTAGAACTCCACAACAAAATGGAGTAGCTGAAAGGAAAAATAGGACTGTAAAAGAAATGGCAAGAACCTTACTACATGATGCAAATCTGCCTAATGTCTATTGGAGAGAAGCTGTTCATACAGCTATATATACTCTGAACAGAGTTCAATTAAGGGTAAAGTCAAATTATACTCCTTATGAACTGTGGTATGGTAAGTCAGCTAATGTTGGGTATTTCAAAATTTTTGGAAGTAAGTGTTACATCAAGAAAGATAATGATAGCTTATGTGGTTTTGAGTCTAGATGTGATGAAGGCATTTTTCTTGGTTATTCTACACATAGCAAGGCATATAAGTGTTTTAACAATAGGCTCAAAAGAATAATTGAAAGTACTAATGTTAAGGTGGATGAGGATTTGCAGCCCTGTATGTAGTTGATTCATGACATTGAAGTTGATCATCATTCACAAAAGGAAGAAGAAATTCAGGAAGAGGAAGAAGATCCTAAAAAATCTGTTGATGTTAAGACAAAGACTCTTTCAAAGGCATTTCAAAGAGATCGTCCTCATGAGTTGATCATTGGGGATAAGGACAGTGGTGTGTTAACAAGAAGAGGAAAGCAAGCTGCTGCACATAATCAAGCACATGTGTGTTTGATATCTGAAATGGAACCAAAGAATTATGTTGAGGCCAGCAAAGATGAAGCATGGGTTAATGCCATGGAAGAGGAGTTAATCCAAATAGAAAAGAACAAAACATGGGAACTTGTTCCAAGACCAGAAGGTAAGAATGTCATTGGATCAAAATGGGTATTTAGGAATAAGCTTGATGATAAAGGTAAAGTTGTTAGAAACAAAGCCAGATTGGTTTGCAAAGGGTATTCACAAATTGAAGGTATTGACTTTGAAGAAACATTTGCTCCTGTTGCTAGATTAGAAGCTATAAGAATGTTTTTAGCTTTTTCAATTTATAAAAATTTCAAAGTTTACCAAACGGATGTAAAATCAACATTTCTAAATGGAGATCTTGAAGAAGAAGTCTACATGGAACAACCAGAAGGTTTCATGAATAAAGATAATTCAGATCATGTTTACAGGTTGAAAAAGGCTTTATATGGTTTAAAGCAAGCTCCAAGGGCTTGGTATTATAGACTGGATAAGTTTTTGCAGGAACAGGGATTCACAAAAGGAGGTGTGGATAGTAATTTGTACTATTTAATCAAAGGTGAGGATATTCTGGTTGTTGAAGTTTATGTAGATGATATCATTTTTGGTAGTAACAATGATGATATGAGTCATTCATTTCCTAACATCATGAGATCAGAATTTGAAATGTCTATGTTGGGAGAATTGTCTTTCTTTCTTGGTCTTCAGGTATCTCAGCTTGAAAAGGGAATATTTATCTCACAAAATAAATATGCCAAAGAGATGTTAAAGAGATTTCAAATGGATGATTGCAAACCTTTGGGTACTCCTATGGAGATAGGGCATAAGCTAAGTAAAAATGATGAATCACCTGAAGTAGAACAATCTCTGTATAGATCTATGATTGGGAGTCTTTTATATCTCACTGCTTCTAGGCCTGATATTATGCAGGCTGTTTGTTTGGTTGCTAGATTTCAAGCTTGTCCTAAACAATCACATTTGAATGCTGTTAAGAGAATCTTTAGATGTATTAAGGGTACACTTGATTTTGGTTTATGGTATCCTAGACACAATGATTTTACACTTCTTGCCTATACAGATGCAAATTGGGCAGGGTGTCCTAATGACAGAAAAAGCACAAGTGGGGCAGCTTTCTTTCTGGGTGGCAGATTGGTTGCATGGCATAGTAAGAAACAAGATTGTGTTTCTCTATCTACAGCTGAAGCTGAGTACATTGCTGCTTCATCTTGTTGTACATAGGTACTTTGGATGGTACAATCACTTCTTGATATTAAGGTTGAGGTTAAAAAGCATGTGTCTATTCTTTGTGATAACACAAGTTCTATCAATATGTCAAAGAATCCTATAATGCACTCAAGAACTAAGCACATTGCTATCAGATATCATTTTCTAAGGGAAAAGGTGATTGAAAATGAAGTTGCTTTGGAATATGTGCATACTAGTGATCAATTAGCTGATATCTTCACAAAGCCTTTGCCAAAGGAGACATTTGAAACTCTGAGACAGAGATTAGGAGTTCTGTCTCTTGTCTCTCTTCAGTAAGTTACAGAGATATTAGATTCAGGGGGAGTTGTTTTCTAGATTATTTTTTATGTCCTGAATCTCATTTGTACATAGCCTGTATATAGTTTTTGTACATATTTTTTGTGGTTGGTAGTGTTACAGTATTGTATATTTGATTAGTATGAAATAAAGTGTTGGTTTTCACAAATTTTTTCAGAGGATTGTATTTACAAGAATAGGAATCTATTGGTTGTGGTGTTATTTTTTTTGCCTTTGACATTTTTATGTCAAAAAGGGGGAGAAATCAGTTATGGTTTTGCCATCAATGTCAAAGACAAAGGGGGAGTTTTGTAGCACATTTCACAGTTGAGTATATTTTCTTTTCATTGATGACAAAATGATGGTGGTTTTCATTGATGCCAAAATGGTAGTATCATCAGTGAATGGTCTTCATCAGTGAATGGTCTTCATCAATGGCAATGATTTCAGTAACATGGTTTTCAGATCTCTCAGTTTTGATCTATATCAGTGACATGGTTTTCTCTCAGTTTTGATCTTTCAGTGGGTTAGTGTGGTAGTGATTTCTCAGTTTTGATCTTGAGTGAAGTTGTTGTGACTTGATAATTTCAGTGGATTAAATTGATTAATCAGTGGCATCTGATATGTTGGTTTGTCATATTAAGTAGATGGCATTCACTACATATCATCAGTGTTGAATGAGAGCAAGGTTCTTGGAGTTGTATCACATGTTAAAGGTTAATATGCATCATTCTAACTCCACCTAATTGACATCATGACAGTGGCATCATATTTTATAAATCTGATACAATATGGTTCATTTTGCTGAGTTAAAGGTATTATGATGTTTAGATTTCTTGGAATGGCAAGTGTGGTGAGTGCTCAATACCTAACAAGCTTTGAACAAATGTGATTACCACTCATTTCAAAGCAATCATAATCTGCCTGTCACCTTTGTTTGCACTTTATGTTATAATTTTGAATTGACCATTGATAGTAGGTTTCATTTGAATGGTGACCGGTCGAAGGTGGTTTAAGTCGTGATGGGGTAAGTCATATGGACCCCGATCCCCTAGCGCAAATGGTGGATGAAAGTTGTGTTTGAAGCCTTTGCATCCAACGATCACAATTTAATGTGAGATTGGCGCGCACCGCACATCGGAGGGATATGTTTTAAATTAGAAAGTTTTCCAAACGGTCAGTTTACCTTATTAAACTTGATGTTCACTGTTGATAAAAAGGCAATAAACATGTTATTTTTGACTTTTCCCACCGAAGTTCAAGGGGCAATGAAGTTGATTTTTGTGTGAAGGAAAGAGTGAAATTAAGAAGGTTTCTAATTGAGAAGAAGATGAAAAGGCAGAGCTCTTCGAAGGATTTTATTTTTTCTGTTTTGTTGTTTGATTTTCATAAGAGAGAATGTGATAAGTTTGAGAAAATAAAACAACATGATGTTGAAGTTGAACAGTTTTTGAAGAGAATATATGATGGAATCTTATCTTGTATAAGATTTGATTTTTGTGTGGCAGATGTGGGAGATTGCAGAGAAGAGATGATAATTGAAGGTTGTAAGAAATTTTTGTGAATAGTATTTTTGTTTTTGAAATATATTTTTTTGCAGGTATGAAGAAACAATTTTTCAGGGAAGTATGTTGAAGTTTTGAAAGAAAATTGGTTCAATAAATGGATGGAGTCCTTCAATGATCAAGATGGATTAATGTCTGTTCAGATAAAGAGAAATTGATAAAAGACAATAATTTCTCAGAGAGGGTCAATTGTTCATATTTGTACAGGGAGAATGTTCAAGAAATGGTGAATTAGTATGAGATTGTTTTGCAGAGGTATGAAGTATCTTGAAGATAAAAATTGAATGATTGTAGATGTTGAAGACAGTTGAAGGTTGATTGCTAAGAATATATTTTGTTTGTCTTTTAAAGGGAGAAATAAGGTTTTGGTTTTATTGAAACAAGGAAATCCCCTGAGTTATAATTTTCATTGAAATTGTTGATGTTGTAATGTCAGTGAGACATGCAGAGAAGTACAATATGCCAGTGAGGCAAAATTGTAATGTCAGTGAGACAATTGTAATCTGAAATTTGTGTTAAGCCAGTGAGGCAGTTGAGTGGTTTTTATACCCCAGGAGGGTTTTCCACTCGGGAAATTTCTTGTGTCAAGTTTTGTGTTGATACTCTGCATATTTTCTTTGTTCTATCTGAAGAATTTTACAATTGTGAAATTAAATTAAGAAAAGGAGTAAAAATTGTTAACAACACTGATTCACCCCCCCTCTCAGTGTTGAGTGTATTCCTACAAACCTTGGGATTCGACATTCATAGGCAATGACGGGTCCCTATTCTCTTCATATGCTCTTTTCTCTATTCAGATGTAGAGTTTAGTTTTATGTTGCATCTTTTAGTCATTCCCACGGCTTGTGTGGGACACCTTAAACACTTCTTTTGAATACAATCAGTTATTTTCATATTATGTAAATGACTTATATGTTTCTTTCCTTTTGTGACTCAATTACATAATATGAACTAAAGTATTTAAGGTACATGTGTTTATATCATAAAAAAATAACAGTTATAAATACCCCTCTTCTGCAATTGCATTATCTTGTACTGATAAACAAAAACATACTTGATCAAATCTGATATCCTTTGAAAGTTTGCTTTCTCAATGAGGATATTTAATTTATTTATCTGGGTTGTGTAACAACTCGACTTGAATTGTTACATGATCATGATAAATAAATTTTGTAACTTGCTCACTAAGACAACCAATGTTGACTGAATATCTCATGTTATCAACACCTTTTTCTTATCCCCTTCTAACACTACTACTAATGCATATACTTGGAGTTGCTAGTAATCAAGTAAAAATATAGTTAATTGCACAATCAAATCAGTAAATCAAATAAATAATGCATAAACAGGCTGCACTCCAATCATCTATTGCTAAAAAAAACCTCTTCAGCATTGTTTTAGCAATAGAACACCTAAAAATCTGATTTGTAACAGTGATTTGTAAGTACTAAGATCCTAATCTAACCATAACCTACCTCTTATCTAACCAGATCTACAAAAAAAGAACAAAGGATAAGAGTTTATAGAGTAAATAAAATGAAAATAAAGAGGGTCATCTTTCTATCTAATTTGCAGTCCATTATCTTGGAATATTCAATGAAATTTAATCAACCTACAATTCTATAACTAGTATTTCACACAATCATAAACATCATACATGTAATATGCTAAGAAATATTGTGAAAATTGCAAAGCAATTGCATAAAACTACCATATTACATGTGGAAGTATTACGCAATCTTTGACAATTCCACCATGAAAGATATAACATTCAACAATTTATTGAGTTTCACCAAACAATCCAAGTTTCAAAACAACAAATACAAATGAATCACCACCCAAAGTGTAGAACTAGCTTGTCATTGGCATGTGACAACTTCCAGCAGAAATCCACACTGTAAATTGCCTTTTGTCCTTGTTCTTGTGCTCTCAAAATTGCCCTCCTAGCTCCCTTTAAAACAAAATGACACTCCTCCTTTATTAGAGGTGATTTTTCATTTCACTCCATGACTAGGTCAACCTAATTTCAAATTTAGGACCCCCGTTATAGGGTAGGACCTAATGAAATTTACAAGTTACACTAAGATAAAGTAAGTCCTATTTGACCTCCATATAAGTGAATTACATCTCAAAATCAAAGTTATTTCATTCTTGTCTTCCTTATGTAACTATATCTCTCCATCCATGAAGCAAAAGTGACCTTGTCCAGTTGAAGAAGATTAAATCATCCAAGTTCAACATGCCTTTCTGATGCCTCAACACACCTCCATAGTGTGTCCAGCACCCTAGACCTAAAAACAAGAAAAGAGAGCATCAAATTATTTATTATCAAATCAAATCAAGCAAAAAATCATCCAGATACATAATTCCAACCACTGAGCCTATCAATTCTATATTCTGGGCAAATTTGTTGCCATTGGCAACTTCACAAATTTGGAGTTACTCTATTTGTTTTCATCATTTACTTTCTAGTTTATTTATGACAATATCACAATGGCATTCCATGTTTCCCTACCGTGTTCTTCTCAAATCCCAAATCTTCTCATTATATACAATGGCTATCACAATTATGATGCATATTCTTGGGGTTGTTATATCTCCAATTTCATTAGCATGCAAGATACGATGCTATGATGGTTGTTGATTGTTGGACTACTCATTCAGATTGTTCAATTTCTTTTACTTTGACAATGAGTACAAAATGGAATCCATTGTCTGGTGTATATCAACACATCACATTAAAAGAAGAACTATACTTAACATAATACTGAAGGCCCATTTAAATTTTTTCTGAAGCCAATTAATAGGTGTCACAAGAATATTGTGCCTCCTGATCAAAACCTATAATTGATCACACACTTTGTATTGGAGTTTTGGAGATTCTTTTTGTTATGTACACCTAATTACAATTATGAATGATAGTTAGGTAAAAAATGAGTTTTTAAGCTTCCACAACATAGTTTTACTTAAGGATGCATTCAATCATAAAAGACTTAAAAAGGTACCCAAAAAAATGAAAAAATATGTATAAAACCATGCACCCACAAGAATATTAAACCAAGAGTAACATGCAAAAATTAATATTAGATCTAAACTTTAATAGTTAAAGCTTTACTTTTGTATATAATTTGGTGGACAATTTATTATTGTAATGGTGAAATTAGTATACACATGTTAATTCTCTATTAGTTGTGGGTTTATTTTGATGGAATATTTTAATTCAAGATTATTTATTAACAAGTGGCACACTTTTGTGTTAGTTTTGGCTCACAACCTAATACATTTTATTTATCTATATTTTATTCATTTACACTTATTTAAAGTAGACTTTCATATATTAAACATTTACACATCATTTATTAGCCTCTTTGCACTCACATCTACACATTTATTCATTTCATTGAAACCAAAACCTATCTATGGGACTAGGTCAATTGCTAGAGGCTCATGACTAATACCAAAACAAAATTTCAAATCTCAAATTCCAATATTCTTACACCTTTTCACTAATCATTGTGAGCCAACTTGACACATGTTTTCTAAGTTTTTATTATGTCTTGTTACTAAAAGACAATAATTTGTGAAATTAATACATATATAAAGGAAAAATATGTGAAATACATATCTAAAAACAAGGAGAAAGTACTGGATTTCATTTCTAAGGGACAAAGAACCTTAATTTACCCTAGAATCATCTAGGCCATCTACAATTCCATTCATGTTGACTTAAATAACTTTCTAAAAGATATAAAATCTAATTTGAATAAGGGATAGACCTAAGTAATTTTGACCTTGGTAGTCTAATAATCTCTACTAAGGTTTTTATAAACACCACCTTGGTAGCACTAGATGTAGGGAAGAAAAATCCAAAAAGATCACTACTGAATCTTTATATCAAATCATTCTTATAGGCCATAGCTGATTCCCACACAATAAATCATCCTCACAACACTCAGGTTCAATCTTGAGGGTTTTAAGACTATACTAAACTTGAGACATTCATTAGACCATGAGCATTGATTTTATGTACCTTGGTGATTGGACTTTATACACCATCAAAATTCAATCTTCATCATTGTTCCCAAAACTAAGTGTGCTTATCCTCCTATTTAATTATTGTATGAATTGTTCTTTTATCAACACCTTGTTGGTGACTAGACATGTGACTCTTCTTAACCTAGAGACCTGAGCTAACACATAAGGCCATAGGTATGTCTTCAAAGGTGGAAGGTAGGACTCTTGATCATATTGCAATAGGAAAGGACCAACTAATAAGGATGGATAACTCCTCCTTCTTGTGGTTCGACTAGATCAAGGGAGTGTTCCTTAAGGTGTATCTCTTTGAAGATTTAATCTTGAAGACAATAATACAATTGACTTTGACCTATAAACAATATCCAATGCACTTAAGAATTATATTTGATTGTCACTAAGAACCAATGTATTGGGTTATCTTGGACCAAGGATAGAACACCTCTTATATGTAGATGCAACAACCATTTGGCGACTAGAATGTCTTCTTCTTAGAAAATTAATTCTTCATCATTGTTCCCAAAACTAAGTGCATCTATCCTGCTATTTAATTATTGTATGCATTGTTCTTTTATCGACATCCTATTGGTAACTAGACACGTGACTCCACTTAACCTAGAGACCAGAGCTAACACATAAGGCAATGGGTATGTCATCAAAGGTGTAAGGTAGGCCTCATGATAATATTGCAACATGAAAGAACCAATTGATAAAGATGCATATCTCCTTCTTCTTGAGGTTCTACTAGACCAAGGGAGTGTTCCCTAAGGTGTATCTCTTTTAAGATTTAATCTAGCAATGAATGATAAAATTGACTTTGACCTATAAACCATATTCAATGCACTTAAGACATATATTTGATTGTCACTAAGAACCAATGTCTTGTCTTATCTTGGACCGAGGATACAACACCTCTTGAAGGTGGATGCACTAGCCATTTGGAGACTAGAATGTATTCTTCTTAACCTCTTAAGATTTGCAGTATATTATCTTGATGGTAGAAACAATGTAGATTTCACTATGAATGACCTTCATGAGGTTCGCGGATACTTTGTGGTAACAAGGTAGTGAAATAATGTAATGCAATGGATCAACTACTACTATTAATACTCCTAAAGGTTGATTTTTTATGTTTTCTATAAATGAGGTGGAATGACAACATGTTGAAACAAATTGTAGATGGGCGTCTTTATAATGTATAAGTAGCAAACTTAGGATTCCATAACCAAAGAACATTACTTAGTAAACCATAAAGTGAAACCTTATAAAAGATGGCAAAAAGGACTTTTCTTTGCAATCCTACACATAACATAGGCTCTACATGTAGAGATTGAAAATGGAAGATATTGCAGGGAAATAACATGAACATATCATAATTATCCATCACATAACATGACATATTTTAAAAATTATTTAAAGTTTAGTGAAAAAATTTATTAAATGAAATATTTTTGTAAATATAGAACACTTGAGATTTGAATATTTAAAATTCAAAAATTACAAATTATATATG